>JAWWEW010000054.1:5713298-5742212 GCA_035583185.1 Anabacerthia variegaticeps
CTGTGAAATAATTAGACTTCAATGTTTGAAATGTTTTTGCATGTTGTCTTCTCAATGTGTTTACTTTCTAAGAGAGTGCCAATCACAAACTTTAACATTCAATATGTTTTCCCTGGCTTATATGAGAGATTTATCATATCCATGCTATTTAGATGAATACTTCAATGCATTTAAAACAGGTAATAGACTGGATAATGAAGTCTTTTCAAGGTCTGTAGTGTCTGTTTTGAGCTGGATTAATTTAAAGGAGCTGTGGCCTGCAGAGAGGGCTCCTGATACTGCCACACAAGTCCCAGTGACTTAGGCAAGCCAAAGCACATCTCTGTTCCTGTTTGCTGTCTGCAAATGGAGACAGTGACATTCCCCAGCCAGCTTGGGGACCTGCAGGTCATTAGTGCCATCTCCTGATTGGATTTGCCTTCACTTCCTTTTGTGCAGGGCTGCCTGGATCGACAAGTGCCGCCCCGACCTGCTGATCAGCGAATCCACCTACGCCACGACCATCAGAGACTCCAAACGCTGCAGGGAGAGGGACTTCTTGAAGAAAGTCCATGAGACTGTGGAAAGAGGAGGGAAGGTACAGTGTCTATTTCCACAAATAATGCCAGAATCGTTGCTCTCAGCAACTTGGTTTGATGTTATCCAGGAGGGGACAGAAAACTGCCCTCAGTGTGTGCACACTGGGCTCTCACCCAGGCACAGAGGTGCTGGTCAGGTGGCAGTGCCTTTCATTCCAAACTGCACAGCACATTCCTGGGAAGTGAGAGGGAACTGGGGGTCTTGTTCAGAAATAATAACACTGCAGTGCATTGAATGCTGCTTGGGTTTCACAGACACTAAATCCCCCCTCAATTGCAGGTTCTCATCCCAGTTTTTGCCCTTGGACGTGCCCAGGAACTTTGCATTTTATTGGAAACTTTCTGGTGAGTGCAGTCTCTCTGTGAAGGTACCTTTTAGTCCTCCTTTGTGCTCCTGGCAGGTTTCTGTGATCCTTCTGTGCCTGGGGAATATTTGTAGAAGCAGGAAGTTGTCTGGAGTGAGCGGGAAGGAGAATGGGACTAAAGCCTGCTTGGCAGCCAGTTAATGCCTAGGGATTTAGAGCTCATGAGAGTAGAGAATACACAAAAAAGTCTTGGGAGACTACCCAGTTCATGGACTTCCAGCTTGGATAGCCAGGATCCTACTCTGGCCCTCACAGATACCTGGGACACTTCTTTCCACAGGGAAAGAATGAACTTGAAGGCTCCCATTTACTTTTCCACGGGGCTGACAGAGAAGGCCAACCATTACTACAAGCTCTTCATCACGTGGACAAATCAGAAAATCCGGAAAACTTTTGTGCAGAGGAACATGTTTGAGTTCAAACACATCAAAGCCTTCGACCGGGCCTTTGCAGACAACCCAGGGCCCATGGTAGGTGGGTGCTGGGAAGGGCACAGAGCACAGCTGGGGGCTCAGCAGCTGCCTGGAGCCACTCTGGGATGAACAGGCAGCCTGAGGATCCTCTACCCTGTCAATGCCACCTAAAAACCTTCTGTGTCCAGGCCATCTGTGTAACTACTAAAAATATTTCTGTCTTTGTTTCAGTAAAATGCCCAGAGAAAATGAGAAACTTGCATCTTTACAGAATCTATACATCTAGACCTAATTCAAACCATCTTTTTTTACAGTATATTCTCTAAGTCAGGTGACAGATTCTGTAGAGCACAATCTTTTATTACTGGTTTTATTCCTGTCTGGTTTATTAGGTACCATTATAAAACCATCAAACACTGTGGCTGCTCACAAACATTTCCTAAAGTAGTAGTTCAGCTCATGTGAAATTGGACAAGGTGGGAAAAAGTAAAATAGCAGAAATCCCTGGTTAATGCAGTGTCTTTAATGGTTATGGGTGGATACTCTGCACAGATTTAGAATACTTATGGAAAAACTTTTCTGTGGTGAATTGCAGGTGGTGTTTGCAACCCCTGGAATGCTGCATGCAGGACAGTCCCTTCAAATCTTCAGGAAGTGGGCAGGGAACGAAAAGAATATGGTAAGAAATTATTATTTTGAGTGATGGTTTATGTTGATGTGCCATTGGCCCTGGTACAGCTGGAAGGGCACGAGAGCTTTCCCTCAGCATCTGGGGTTACACTGCACGAGTTCTCTGAGGACCCAGCCCAGGGCAGAGCTCATCCAAGCTCTCCACTGTGCATTTGTGGCTCTTTGAATGTTGAGAGCTTGTCCTGCTTTCCTTGCCAGGTGATCATGCCCGGGTACTGCGTGCAGGGAACCGTGGGCCACAAGATCCTGAGCGGGCAGCGCAAGCTGGAGATGGAGGGCAGACAAATTGTAAGTTTTATTTGCAAGCAGGAGGGTCATTCAGGGGAAATTCTTCAAAACATTAGGTGGTAGTTACACACCAGACACTCCTAATGGGGTTATGCTGCATCCAACCCTGAAAATGCCTCAAAGGAACCTTGTCTTTGTAGCTGGACTTGGTTTTTTTAATCCTTGACGTTGGTAATTGTGTTTTCTGCTGCAAAACTTTCAGGGCACATTTACAATGTTTAATAACAAAGTGAAATAGTGACATTTTTACACCTTTGTGAAATAGGTAAAAATGATACATTTTTAAGTAAATGCAGATAATAAAATGATAGCAGCTATATTTAGGTATTGATTTGTTTTGGCAAGTGTGTGGCAAGTATTCTCTGAAACTGGGAACTTGAGCCTCTGAGCTTTTCTTTAAGGCAATTTAGGTGTTCTCCTTCCTCCTTTAAAGTAACTAGAGAGGAGTCTGGGCCTGAGTGTGTGTAAACAAGCTGTAGTGAGCCAAAGCAATTCCCATTTCCCAAATGCTGTGCTCTGCTCCCCCCCAGCTGGAGGTGAAGATGCAGGTGGAGTACATGTCCTTCAGTGCCCACGCAGATGCCAAGGGGATAATGCAGCTCATTCGCCAGGCAGAGCCACGGAATGTGCTCCTGGTCCACGGGGAAGCCAAGAAAATGGAGTTCCTGAAGCAGAAAATAGAACAGGAATTCCGTACGTATCCGTGGGTGTTGGCACCGAGGAGGGAATGGCAGCAGAGCCATTTGACCATCATATTTGGCCATCTGGTCCTCAGCAGCATTAGGTGTGATGGAATTTACAGCTACCCTCTAAAACTGGTGTCTGTAACATCTTAATTAGCATGTTAATTAAGCCCAGTTAATTATAATGACCCTTTGGACTTAAAATAGAAGTGTTTCGTTGTAGTGCAGCATTTCTGCTGCCACATTCCTGACAAGGGCTGTTCCCACTGCAGATGTCAACTGCTACATGCCTGCCAATGGAGAGACCACCACCATCTTCACCAACCCCAGCATCCCCGTGGACATCTCCCTGGGCCTCCTCAAGAGAGAAGCAGCAATAGGTGACTCTTCCAAGCACACATTCCCTCTCCCAGGCCCTGCTGCTGTGCTGGGTAGTGCTGGCAGAAGGTGGAATGCTGGAAAAGTGTGTGCAGTAATGTCTGAAAACAAATACATACACACTGCCTTGTTTGCCACTTGTTCCTTCATTCAGGTAACAAAACTCCTGTGTGCTCTCACCAGCTAGGTCTGGGAGAATTGGAATTATTTTTATAAGCTCAAAAAAATTAATTAAGCCCTCTCAAATCAGTATGGGCTCTGGAAAGAGAGGCAGTTATTCTCTGCTGTAAACCAGAGATGGTTTCTTATGTGTCAGTAGTTCTGATAATGCACCATGAATACACTCAGCAGAGGAAAGATGAAACAATTAGTGTCTGAACCTCATCAGGGCCTCAGAGATCCATCTGTTGAGTCCTAGAGCAGCTGTTCTGTGGGAAAATTCAGCACCTCCTTGTTAACTCTGTTGTCTTTCCTTCCCCTGGCTGTGATTTAGGTCCTGTACCAGATGCCAAGAAGCCAAAGCTCATGCATGGCACGTTACTCATGAAGGATAATGTGAGTAAAAATCTTGTGCTTATCTCGTGTCCTCTGAGTGCGTTGTTGTTCACACACAAGTTCTGGGTGCCTGAAGAACCAAAATCAGGATGAGCAGTTCTGGTTTCTTACAAAGGTGGTGCCAGGGGCAGATTCTTGCTCTGTAACCTTGTGTCTATATTCAAACATTACCCTGATGAAGAGGATAAATGAACTTATAGAAAGAAACTTTAATTTTGTTAAAAGAAGGACTGGTATTATTTAGGTGGACACTTTGCCACTGCCTTCCCTCTCCCTTTGCTGCCCACCCTCCTCTCATGCCCTGCTGTTCTCACAGCACCAACAGAGAGGGAGAAGGAACTGTCTTACCTGTGAGCACCTGGCCCCTGGGGAGCAGCACAACCCCGGGAAGCTCAAAGAAGTGGATTTGAATGGCTTTACCCTTTTCCTCTGCAGAGCTTCAGGCTGGTTTCCCCTGAGCAGGCCCTGAAGGAGCTGGGGCTGGCAGAGCATCAGCTGCGCTTCACCTGCCGTGTCCACATCCAGGACCCGCGCAAGGAGCACGAGACGGTGCTGAGGGTCTACAACCACCTCAAGGGGTGAGCCTCTTCTTACCTCAGGGGGGTTTTTCTCCCCCCAGGGGATGGATTGAGCTTATCATTCCTAATGCAGGTAGCACAGATACCCCCTCCTTTAAACTGGGAGCAGCAGAACCTACAGGCAGCTGGTGGGTCCCGTGAGCGGTGCTTGGCTCTGGTAACAGGGCTCAGACTATCATGAATGAATCCCACGTGGTTAATATAAGCACCAGAATCAGCAAGCTCTGGATCAGCCCTGTTCTCCCTTCCTTGGGAAGCAGGAGACTCCTTGGGGAGAGTAGGTGCTGGCTTACAGTGAAAAGGAGTAACAACAGGCTGGGGTTTGGGATAAAGATCCAGGGGTGCCCCACCCTTCATCCCAAAGAACTCAGCCTTCTCCTCTCTTACCAGGGTCCTGAAGGATTATTCCGTGCAGCATCTCCCTGATGGCTCCATAACTGTGGAGTCCATCCTTATCCAGGCCACAGCACACTCAGAGGACCAGGGAACCAAAGTCCTGCTCGTGTCCTGGACTTACCAGGTAGGTACTTGAAGCAAGTAGAAAACTATGTCTAATCTTACCCCTATTTTATTAGATATTCATTAGGTTTTCTTCCTTTCAAAAACATGCTTTAAATGGCTGCATTTTAAATGCTTTCTTTATAGCAAAGGAAGTGCCTTTGGAGCATCACAATCAATGGTTCTTTATTCCTTGCTTTTGAGAAAAATGGTGGTTTTCCTCAAAAGAGACCCCTCAGGTCCAGCCACCTCCTTGGAGAAATGGAGTTTTACATTTTGAAAGAACACCCAGAAATGCATTTCTGGATCTGTTTCCATTTTTGAACACAGCTAATTATTAGATCTTGCGGGGCCCAAGAATTATTTGTCTGTTTCTGGGTATCAGAGTTGAATTTACTGCCCCACAGGAGATGGTCAAGTAGAAGATTTTGCTTTCATCCCATTTCTCTTCTCCCCCTAGGATGAAGAGCTGGGCAGTTATCTCACCTCCCTCCTGAAGAAAGGCCTGCCCCAGAGCACGGCCTGAGAGCACAGCAGAGCCCAGGGGGTTACACAGAGTTAGATTTTATTTTGTTTACATGGTCCATTTTTTTTTCTGGTTTGTTTTAATAAAAGAAGTACAGTGTTTGTCCAGTTCCTGCAGTGACAGTACCTACCTGTCCCCAGCACTGTGATCTTCCCCCACTGGAAACCTGGCCAGGGAGTTGATACAACCTATTTTTAAACAGTCCTGAGGAACAAGCTTTGAGTTGCTTACACAGTAAAGTAAAAGTTACTCAGTGTTCTTCCCTCCCACAGCTCATTGCCCTTAAAAATCTCAGCAGTGCTGACTGAAACAATTAAAATGCAAAGTAGAGTGAAGGTAAAAGAATGAAGCCCTAAATATGCTGATTACCAAGCAGCAAAACTTACTTAATTCCCCCTCCTTCCCTCGGGGACAGCTGACAGGCCTCCAGGAAAGCTGCACTCCTGCTTGGAGTCTCTAATAACACTTGCCTTCCTTTATCCAGAGCATAAAGATTGTGCTTAGCTGATAAGAACAGTCCCCCTCCAGTGCTGGGAGGCTTTTCCATAGTCTATAACTGGATAAAAATAGCAATCTCTCCTGAAAGGTAAAGGATTAATTTGTGCTAATGCTCCCTCTGAGCCTCTCTGGCCTCCACAGTGCCAGGCTTTGCACTTGGCTCACCAAGCCCACACAAGGAACAGAGGAAGGAATCATCATTTTCCAGACTTTAAACAAGTTTGAGCAGATTTTATGGGCAGAAGCTGCGACATCCACTGTGGTGCAAAGAGAAGTTAATCATACAGAGACACACAGTCACTGATCCCCAAACCATTCTGACCAAAACCCTCCTCCCCCTTAGTCCATGGCAGTTCTTGCTCCAGGTCCAGGAACACAGCAGAACCTGGACACACATCAGGTTACAATGTGAATTTTAAGCTGAATTTGGGGATAAAAATAGTGATCTAGCACATTGCCCTGTTAACAAACCCCCTAGCACCATCCCAGTGCTGGTGCCCACAGCCCACAGATGTCGGGGTGGCGTGGGAAGGAGCAGAGCAGAGAGTGTGCATGTCACACCAAAACCCCTCACCCTCTGAAGCAAACTTGGTCTTAAGCGTATTTGTCAGCCAGGCCTGTGGTTTCCTGGTGCCTCTGATCACCCACAAATGAAAAATTCTCTCCAGTGTCTCATGTTTCACAGGGTGGAAAAACTCAGCAGTTCTCAGAAGCCACGTGGCTCTGCTAGTACAAGAAAAGGGGTGAAAAAAGGTCAGATACCGTGTTTATATCACAAAATGACTGAAAAAGAGAGAGCTTTGACATTTGAAGAGGACTGCTCTGTGTAAAGAGCTGTGCCAGCTCCTACAGGAACTTCCCTCCATCAGTGTGTGGAGAGAGGAGCTTGTTTACCATGACTGATAAATACTGGGATCTGTTCCCTTCTAAATTTGCATTAATACATGTCCAGCTTGAATCCACAGGCACTCAGTGCTGGAAACCCTGTCCTGGAATACTCCTCAGGAAGCCAGCTGAGGATGAGAAGCCCCTATTTGGCTGTGGAATGTGGGCAGCAGCCAGGGGGGACACACCAGATCCCTCCAAAACAGGGCAGAGCCAAGCAGGGCTGCCTGAACCCACCAGGATCAGCTAGGAGGCTGATTTCCTTCCAGTGGCCCTTTCCTGGTTCTCTGCTGCTTCCCAGGAAAGAGCCCTGTGTTCTACCAACCCCAAAGTCAAACACAGCAAGCCCCAAACACCCCTGTCCAGGAGCACAGCAGGTTTCAGCACGTTCTTGGAAGGCCTGTCTGAGGATACAGCTCCCTCAAGGACTGGCCCAGGTGGCTGATGAAAATCCACAGCTGGTGGGCACTTCCCTCCAGTGGTTTAACAGCCAGCACATGAAAAACCAGTAGGTTTTACAGCTTTGCTTTTAAAGGAACAGCTGGAAAGACCAACACTCTACGTACGTGGAGCAGAGCACTTGATTCCATCTCCGTGGGTTCTGCTGCCACGTCTCTGCCGTAGTTTATAGTCACAGGAGGGCTCCCCAAAACTCTGGTCACAGATGGTGAACACCTTTGTGGACCTGAATCTGAGCCTGAAGTTGCAGTGCCATTGCTTGCTGGAGGAGCTGTGGTAGTACAAGAGTGGGTTGAGGCAGCAGTTGAGGCTCACCAGGGCCAGGGTGACCCTCCTCAGCTTGTAGATGGTGCTGGTGAAGGACTCGTCCTGGATGACCTGCATCCTCACGAGGAAGAGCAGCAGGTGGGTGAGGTGGTAGGGGAGGAAGCAGAGAGCACAGATGGCCAGGATGATGTAGATGGTGCTCAGGGCCTTCCTCTTGGCAACCCTGCGCTGGATGCAGGAGATCCTCCTGGCCACGAGCGGGTAAGCCACGAGGATGAGGGAAAAGGGGACCAGGAACCCAAAAACCAAGGCCAGGATGTTGTAGGGGGCCATGCGCTGCGTCCAGCTGCTCGGGGGGAAGCTCTCGAAGCAGGCTGTGCTGTTCCTCACCCCCTCGTTGTGCAGGGGACCCCCGAGGACAAGGGGGACGGTGACACTGAGGGCCACCACCCACAGGGCCGTGGCCACCAGCACGCAGTGGCTGGCCCTGATCTGGATGTAGGTGAAGGGGTGCAGCACTGCCACGTACCGGTCCACGCAGATGCAGGTGAAGAAGGCGATGCTGAGGTAGATGTTGATGTAGAAGAGAGTGCCAGTGACCCTGCAGGCCATGTCCCCGAAGACCCAGTTGTTGAGGTTCACGTGGTAGTGGATCTTAAAAGGCAGCACACAAACAAACAGCGTGTCCACCAGGGCCAGGTTGATCATGTAAACGTAGGAGTGGGTCATGTGGTCCGCTCTGCAGGACAGCAGGTACAGAGCCAGGGCATTTCCCACCAGCCCCAGCACGAAGACAATGCTGTAGGTGACAGTAAACAAGGAATACTGGAAGTTTGCTTCCAGCCAGAGCTCTGAGCTGGCATTGCCAACTGTCTCATTGGAGGCTCCCTCAGCCCAGGGAGCACCTGCCATGGTTCCTGCTGGAGAGGAAGACATCCAACACGGGGTCAGGGTCTTAAGCCATCCCTTAGCTCAGGAGCTTCTGGAGCTTTAGTTCCTCTCAGTGAACTAAAGCCACACCACAGATGTTCAGCCTGGTGAGGTCTCGGGGTGTTTAGATGGAAAGCAGTGCCACTAGAAGGGAAAAAATGAGTCATTTTAAACACAAGCATTTGAGTTGACACAGTAGACAGTATCTACTGGCAGTAAAGCCATCCCAAGGTGGCAATGACAGGCAGCTGATGTTCATGCACAGGGCAGGAGGCTCCCTGTAGCTGTTGGGTAAATTTCCAGCACCCTAAACCAACTCTGCAAAGGAGCCACCATTGCTCAGTCCCAAAGGGTTTGTGTCTGAAACATGGCAAAGAGACACTGCACAAGCAGGACACTCCTCACCAGGTCACTCGTGCCACTGAGGCAAGAAACTGCCCTCCAACAGTGCAGCTCCCACCCAGCAGCAAACAAATCCAAGGAAACCAAACACAGACACCTGAACAGGCACTAAAGAAAATGAGTCTTGAGAATTAAACTCAGCCACAAGGTGCACCAAGTTCCCAAAGGGGAGGCACTGAAAGCACAAAACTACAAAGGCTGTTGGGTACTTTCCAAAGGAAACTCTGAATTCACACTTCCTCCCCACAGTTGTTTGTCTCACAAAGTTCAAACCACCTGAGATAAGTGGAACATGAGAAAGGGAGGAAAAAAAAAGTGGTTTCAGTTTAAGCAGGCAAGAACTTGGATCTGCTTACACGGGTCTTGCACCTCATAGCAAAGGGTTTGTAAACACAGAGGAAAATTAATACCAAGCCAGGCTGGCTGAGCCACAACTTTAGGATGGAAATGACCTTCACGTCAGAGTTTGGCAGAGCAAGAGCCACGGAACACCCACCCTCTGTAGGTTCAAAGTGTAGGGCTGCAGCTGGGAGGGGTAAAACCACTACAGGGAGCCTGTAAAATCCTTACAGGAGCCCAAGGAGCTCCTGCTTCTCACCAGACAAATCCCCCAAATCCCCCCCCCAACTGAAACAGGGTCCCATTTTACACCTGACATTCTGAGAGTGGACAGATTTACTTACTTACAAAACCCCTTTAAAGTCTGGGGTCTCATCAAACCCCACGTTCAGTTTTGTTTCCCCACAATTTTGTTTCTTTTGTGCTCAGGTGAGGTTTTTTGGCTGTTATTTCTTCCAGCCAAGCAAAAAGCATCACTGAGCCTCTGCTTCTGTACCAAGTTATTTGTTTTACAAACACATAAAAACATAAACAAATATGAAATTATTAGCAATGTTTTCATATAAATCCAAAGCTGGGTCTTTGGTCAATTGGGAGGTTTTCCTGCTTTTAAAGCAACACTGTGAAAGACTCAGACAGTTCCCCCCATGTATGGGATGCCCACACTGAATCAACAGAACAGACCCAGTAATGCAGCAATACAGAGAGGAAAAGAATGCTAAATACCCCTGACAATAAGTATTAATGATGGACATAAAAACTGTTTGGACTAGGAGCTTGTAAAGAAACTCTCTACTGATGGTACATTTTGTGATGCCAAAAGAGCCTCTCCTTTAATTCAATGTCTTTAGATTATTTTTATTGCTTTGGGATGTGAAAAGCAAAGCAAAACCCCTGAGTAGTTCTTTGTCCCAACTGCAGTTTGCCAGTTAATTTACTGAACTACTGCCTGGGCAGCTGCCCCTGGGCTGCTCAGTCCCTGCATTTGATGTTTAACAAGCTTTTATTGCAACCAGAAGTTGGGAAGTACCTGCAGAATCCTCAAGAGCAGGGATTTTTGCACTGTGGTGTTAGAAAGTGGTGGTACCTGAGCCTGCAGCAGCATTTGGCCTGACTACCACTCAAACAATGTCAGTGTTTGGTATTTTCATGCCCTGTAAAGACTCATAGAAAGTTTAGTTGGAGATTGAACTTACCAGAGCTCAGAGCATCATCTCCTGCAAGGGCTACAGGGGAGTTCAGTGGCTCCTCCACAGTCCTCTCAGCCACCAGGTCCCTGCTCAGCTCCTCTGTGGGGAGCCTGACACCAAAGTGGTGAGTTCTATCACGTTGCTCTGCAGAGAGAAACCACAGGAAGCCAAGATCTGTCACTCAGATCCACCACAGAGCCCTTGCCCTGCCCAGGAAGGGCCCTCCAGGACTGGGCAGAGCACCAGTGGGTGTTTTAGTTCTCTCCATGTACCCACTGCAGGAGGGAGCCACAAAGCTCCCTTTAAAGCCACCCCGAGCCCCCTCCAGTCCTCCCTCCCATCCCTGCCCCTCTGGAATCATGTACCACTGCTCCAAAATGGGCCTGGAGCTGCACCCTGACTCCCCCTCAAAGAGAGGAAGAGCAAGGGAATGCTGCCACCCCCTTGCAGGAAAACCCCTGGCCAAAATCATGGCAAGGTCTGGCAGAGCTGGACAAACCCCACTGGTGGTGCTGGAAAATCCCTGCAGCCTGCTCAGCATCCCCACATCCCTGTCCTCATCCAGCCAGGCTGGGCCAGGAAGCACAAAGAGGTACCCCAAGAGGAACTCAGCAGCACCAACTCTCCTTCTCCATGGTACAAACCCGAGGAGAATGAGGGAATCAGTCCCTGAGGGAATGAAGAGCTGCCTGGGAAGGGAGAGGGCAGCCAGAAGTGTCTCACCTTTCCTTCCCATGCTGTCAAAAGCAGGTCTCTGGCAAAACTGGCCCCTGGGGCAGAGGGGGGAAGGGATGCATCACTTCTCAGGACAGGACACCCACCTCTGTGCCCTGTCTCAGGGTCCCACAGTGGCTCCCTGGTGCCAAAGAGGGGCTTTCAGAGAGGTCAAGAAGAACTGCTGCCCCCCTGCCTCCCTCGGGGCTCTCCAGCACAGCCAGGGAATGCACAGTCCTCAGGTGGGCTTTGTGCTCTCTGTGCTTTGGCCTGCAATTCTTCTCTCAGAGACAATGAGGAAATGGTTATTTTGGTTCCAGGCATCTCAGCTGCACGTTGTTCCCACTGCAGGACTGTTTAACCCAGGTATTGTTTGTTGTGTGAACTTCACAAGTCAATATTTTCATCTTCCCTGTAACCTGCCACTGGAACAGTCACTTTATAACCCAAACAGACAGAGATTCTGGTGCCATTCATGAGGAAAAACCCCACAAGTTAAAAGGGTGCCTTTTATTGCCTGGGCAAGCAGGAAAGCCTGAGGTTAGAGAGGCTAAAAAAAAAAAAAGAAAGAAAATCAAAATATGAGCTCTCTGCACTGTGATTCACATGCCCTGAGATCCGAGAGCCCCAGCAGCAAAGAGAAGAGCCAAGAGGTGACAAGCAGCACAGCAGAGCCCAGCAGCAGCATGGCAGCCTCAGAGCAACCCCACAGGGCTGTCTCCTGCTCATCCTGACTCACTCAAGTCACTGTTCCTGTGCTGGGACCATTAAAACAGTTTTAAGTGACCTCAAAGGAACTTTGGTCTGTCTGTGCCACATCCCAAGCACGACCAACAGCAGTGGCTTTGCACCAGGGGGACAGGATCAAGCCCAAGCTGCTGCAGCTCAGCAGAGGAGTGAGTGGTGCTGGGGAGAGGAAAGAGCAGCACTTTCAAAGGCTGGGGCCATAAATCACTCCCTGAGCAGTAACAGTTGTCCCTTGCACTGCTGCTGCACAAAGGCAGGGCTGGGGAGGAAATGCTAAATTCTCCTCTGCTCTCAGCCTGCCTCCCTCCCACACACACCACAGAAGGAAAAAACACCCCACCAACAAAACCCCCAATCCTTCCTCCTCCTGAGACAGGCACCAGAACCCCAGAGAAAGGAGCTGAGTTATCTGAGGGCAGCAGGGGCTTGTTCTTCCTTTCCCCTTGGCAGTCTCAGGGGGCAAGAACAAAGCATAGGGAGATGCCTCCAGCCACAGTCAATAGTTTTTATTGAGCCAGGTCTGTGTCACTTGGCCAAGCTCCATCCCACATCCACAAGAGGCCTTTCAGACACAGCTCACCCCACAGAGCTCCTATTCTCCCGGGCCAGTTGTCGTGTCCAAATCTGAGAGGGGACAGAAGAAAGAAAACACTGATTTAGGGAAAAGGATGGCACTGCAACCACCTGAAAGCACTTCAGATCTGGGGGCTTCACTTCCCCCTGGGCAGCTCTGGGAGGGAAGGAGGGGGACAAAAGCAGCAGCTGCCTTTTCAGGGCCAGGCCAAGTGCTCAGAGCTCCTTCCAGCTCCCTCACTGCCCTTGGTTGCTTCCCTTCCCCTTCTGGATTTCTTAAGCCCACCTGTACCAGGGCTGGGATCTGCTGAGCCTGGGGAAGGTCTGAGTGTGGTGAAAGTCCTTTGAACCCACATTTCAGGGGCCCTGGATCAATCACACACAGCTCAATCCCTGGAGTTCAAATGCCTGCTCTCCCTGGCAGGGATTTCAGGCTCCCATGGCATCCTTTTGCCATTTCTGCAACTCCTGCCCAGCTCTTTTTAAGCTAAAAAACTTCAGCAGTTCCTCACAGAACCATGGAATGGTTTGGGTTGGAAAAGACCTCAAAGATCATCTCATTCCAAGCCCCTGCCATGGGCAGGGACACCTCCCACCAGCCCAGGTTGTTCAGAGCCCTGTTCAGCCTGGCCTTGACCACCTCCAGATGCTGTTAAATTAAAAGCCACCATATGAGCAAAGGATGTTCCTCCAGCCCCTGCAGTCCTCTGTAAACACCAAGGCAAAAGTGAATGAACTGGTTCTACAGCAGATTGGGTCTTTATCTGTGGTCTGGAACAGAATTTATGTCAATTTAAAGCATTCAAAGTCACTGCCAACAGCACTTCTCTCTTCCTAACCTGAAAGGCAGAGGGGAAAAGCTACCAAGGAAAAAGACACCATTTTTCCACACCAACTGCTGTGAGCACCTCTGAGAGTGACACACACCCTGTGACCTTCACTAAATGATCTTTGGGGTCCCTTCCAGCCCAAAGCACCCCGGGGGGGTCTCTGTTCCCCCAGACACAAAGCCATTCCCAGCATTTACCCACCTGCTTCGTTGTATTCCACACATTTGAGGAAGAGCCCCGAGGCTGGGGCCATGGCATTTGGGGGGAAAGCCAGGGGATCCTTCACCTCCAGCAGCTCTTTGATGTGATGAGGTGCCAACTTCCCCTGGCCAACTGCAACCAGAGCCCCAACCATCCTTCTGACCTGCAAGAACAGAGACCACGCTTTAGGAGCTGCCCTGGCAAAGCTTAAAAGGAGATTAGAAAGCCCTGCCCAGAGTCCTGCACTCCTGGTATCAGCAAACAAAGTCCTGAGCATGTTTAGGTGCCACTGAAGTACCCCAAGTGACAGCCCAGAGTCACCCACTGGGGTTCATACAATCATGGAATGAATATCCTGAGCTGGAAAGGACCCACAAGGACCAGAATCCAACTGTGTCCCTGCACAGACACCCCAACAATCCCACCCTGCCCCTGAGTGTGCTGTCCAAACCCTCCTGGAGCTCTGGCAGCTTTTGGGGAGCCTCTTCCAGTGCCCAACCACCCTCTGGGGGAAGAACTTTCTCCTAATAAGTCCTGGCTGCCCCTTGTGTCCCTTTGGCATCCCATACCTGCAGGGAGCACTTCCACTTCTCCCTTTCCTCCTTCAGACAGATCATCACCCCTTAGTCCCTGAGCTCACCCCAGCAGCCACAGTGACCCCAAAATCTGCAAGAAAAGCTGTTCCTTCCCATTTCAGCAGGGACTGCAGGGGCTGCCTGGGTTCTGCACTGCTTGGGGTGACATGCTCAGCCTGTCTCCAACGTGCAGTGGCATCTTAGTGCCCAAAGCTGGTGGTAGGGAAGGAAAAAAGAATAAAATCATCCTGTTCCTTCCTTCCAACCAAAGAGAAGCACAAGAGCTGCACCACAGTGATCTCCAGCCCCACAGCTCTGCCTGGCAGCCAGGCTGGCTCCCACCTCACGTGGCAAGGGGGCTGAGCAGGGGGTGCTTTCAGTGCCACAAACAGCAGCAGCCCCCACACAGCCTGTGGCAGGGAGCTCACATGGGCAGCTCAGCTCACAGGGTTTGACACACAAACAATACTTTTCTCAGGTGGGGGACTGTGGAGGGATTCATTTCTCACTCAGAAAGCCAAAAAAGAGGGGGGAAAAAAATCACTCCAGTAGGACATCCCACCAGCAAACTGGTCTTTCCAACACCTCTCCATGTCACAGCTTCCCTTCCCTCCCTCCACAGCCAGCAATTCCAGACCTGGTGGGCTGGCACACATTTCACACTCAGTGCTCACCTCCTGCACAAAGAGCTCTCCCACCTCAGCATCCTCCTGGCTGAAAACATTCCTCCTGTATCCCTGGGAGCCCAAAGAGCCAAGATTTGGAGCTGCCAGTGCCACCTGCACACCAAATGCTGCTCCTCCATGCCTGGCCCTCCCTGGGTGGTGGCCACACACATCAGTCACTTGGACTAAATAAACATTCTATTCGTGACCTTCCAAAGCTCTCCCAAAAATTCACTGTGGTGCTGCAAATGAATCACTGCCCTGAGTCTCTGACCCCCTGACATTTCCTAAAGGATAAACCAGAGCCCACTCAGGCCTTGTTTATCAGTGGGAAGGAGAAAGGTCCAACAAACCAAGATGTATTTATCCCAAGGCAAGTGCTGCCTCTCTCTGTGTGCTCTGATCTTGAAGTGCCCTGTGGAGTGCCCAGAGCCTGCCCTCAAACAGATGGCACAGGCCAGCACAGCTCCTCCACCTCTGTGATTTTCTCCACCCTCACTAGAGGTCATCACATGCCAGGACTTCAGCTTTGATGTCTCCACACTCAGAATTAGACAGAAAAAACACCAGGCTAAAGGTGCACATCCCAAATAGCCATGTGCTTGGTGTCACCCCCCTTTTTCAGGGTGTTCAGCAAAAAAATACAGGTATGCAGGTTTTGGGGTGGTTTAACCCTTTTTTGTAATGAAACCACTCAGATTTCAATGCTTATAAACCCTACAAGAATGAGATCAGAGGTTCACCTAAGTCTGGTCTGCTCTTCATGACAGAGGGCAGAAGATGCTCAGAGAGAAGCAGAGAGTGGTTTGGGCTGGAAGGGACCTCAAAGACCATCCAGTTCCATGCCCTGGCATGGGCAGGGATGGCCCTCCCTACCCCAGGGAGCTCAGGGCTCCATCCAACGTGGCCTTGGACACATCTCAAGTGTTCAGGGTCAGGGGGACAGCCCATTCCTGCCTCACTGCAACCTTGCTGGGAGAGGCTTGAGCTGAGCTCAGTGTCAGGGGTGACTGCTGAGTAAAATTGCCCTTTTAACGAACTAAATGGTCCCCAGCATTTCCCCTGGTCACCAGAGCAGCTGAAGGAGCAAATCCTGCTGCACCTCCAGCCCTTCCCCAGCACGTTGCTGCTCTGCCCTTGCTCCTGTGCAGACACCCACAGCCAGAGCTCACTGAGCACTGCCTGCCACAGCATAAGGAACAAGCTGGGTTTGTCAAAACAGCATGAAAAAATAGCTGCTTGCTGTTGCCACAAAACACCCCCTCTCCTCCAAAAAAACAAGCCCTCTCCTGCCTGTTCTGCCTCCAGAGTGCGACCAAGGCCAGCAGAGGCAGACTCAGAGCAGCTCTTCCCTAAGGGGGTGAGCCCTTAATTTGGGCAGAGTGAGTCTCCCCTGAGGATAAAGCAAACCCTCAGGGGAGTTATTTCAAAGCAAAGCCCATGGAGAGCTCCATGGCAGGGGCAGAGATCCTGCAGTTGTGCTGCAGAGCTTCCACCCTTCCCACTGAGGAGCCCTTCATGCTCCAAAGCCAGGAATAAAATCCCAGGCAGCCTTGGCTGGGCCCAGAGCCATCCAGCAGAGCAAGAACACATGTCTGCTGGGTTTTGTCACCCCACTGCAAGGACAAGGATTGTGGCAAACAGAACTTTCCATCCTCCCACACAGCTTGGTGAGGTTTGGAGGTTAGTTTTGGACCCAAACTTCGAGGAGATTCTGGTTCTGATGATCAAAGAATGCAGATCCTCCACCTCCCTGATGCCCCAGGTGCCTGTGGGTGTGGGTGTGTTTGTGTGGGTGGGTGTGTCACACAGCTCTGCAGGAGATGCAGCTCCACAGGGATGCAGCACTGCTAAAATCACCAATGTTTGGAGGCAGCAACACTTTGGTCCTTGGGGGTCCCAAACGTACCTGTCGGTAAACAAAGGACCTGCCCCTGACCTGCACCTCCCAGAACTCCAGACCCCTAGAGAAAGCAAACAAAAAAAGGCGTGTAAAAATCACATTTCAAATGGTTCTTTCACCCACAAAGGAAGTCAGTGGCCCAGGTGAATGTGAGGGCAGTCAAGAAGCTGCACTGCCCCAGTTTGGAACCCCCAGGCTGCTCCTTTGCTGGTGTTTTCTGGGGTGAAACAATTCCTACCTGCTTGGAACATTCCTGGTTTTATGCTCTTCCTGCTGCCTTATCCCAGAGTGTAACCACTCAGATAAAGGGGAAAGGGCAACACAAACCAAGGGGCACCTGAGCAGCAGCCAAGGGGATGGAGGGGGGGGGACGGAGGGGGGTGGGACTACTGTGCAAAAAGACACCCCTTCCCCTCCCCAAATCTGTTCATATAAAAACCATTTTCCACTTCAGGACCTGCATCCCCAAACTTCCATGCCAACTTAGGAGTCATTTTAATAAAGGTCATCATAAAGTAACAATAAAAAAATGAACTCACTAACAGTTTCTAAGTGTTCCTTCTATCCCACAGCATTCTTAGAGCAAAAAAGAGGCAAAGCTTACCTTGCATAATGCACAAAAGCAGGTATTCACATGCAAACCTTTCCTTTCCTCCCTGCAATGAGCCCAGAGCTGGGTTCAGAGGGCTGGGGGACACCTGACTCATCTGCAATGGGTTTGTGGGGAGGGTCTGAAGGACAGGCTGGGTGTGCTGTGGGTGTGCACCCACAAAGGGACCTGTCACCTGAGAGGAGACACTGTGACCATGGAAGTGGGGACAAGGGGACCCCCAGTCCCAGGGAGAGACAGTGGCAGTGCAGGGAGCACCACAAGCTGTTTTCTCAGGGATTTACCCATAAATTCCTGATTTTAGATCCCCCTGTTGTGTGTGTTGGCAGCTCCTGCACTTTGGCAGTGTCTCCATCACTTCCACACAGTCTGCCCTCAATGCACAGCGAGGTCAGGACTGCACTGAGCTCCTCAGCAAAGCACAAGACACAACATCTCCAGTCCTCAAACTGCATCCCCCTCTTTAGCCTGGATTCTCCTGGCCCTCTTATCCTGCCAAGATTTATGAAGCTGCAAAAGAAGGGTCAAAACACTTAGGAAAAATACCTTGTAGACTCTGAAGGAGAACAAGGTGTTTCTCTTTAGGAGAACAAGGTATTTTTCTTTAGGAGAACAAGGTATTTTTCTTCAAGTTTGAAACTTTGTTTGCCACGCCAATCTCATGGATAATTTTGCTTCCCAGCCAAAAAATCCAGCTGCCTTTTCCCACTTGGCAGCAGAATCCAGCACCTTGCAGTGAATAATGCACACTGTGCTCCAAGCCAGGTGACAGAGCCATCACTCCCTGGGTCCAAGTGCAGGGGCTGAGGCTCTGGGCACATCCTGAGCATTGCAAGGCACTTGGTATGGCTGGGACACCAACTCCACTTCCAGGGTTGCTGAGCAACTGAGTCTGATGGGAGGAATCATTTTAACACTCAGCCTTTTAGACAGACAAGTGGCCAATTCAGGAGATTGGGATAAGTTCAGAAAGGAAGGAAGGAACGAGGAAGAAAAGCTGCATTATAGCACTAAGAGACTCTGCTTTATCATTCTATGATTCCTCCCTCTGAAACAGAAAATAAACCTCCTTAGATTAGGCAAAAAAAATAAAAATCTCTATTTATAAGCTTTTGCCACTATCCCAACCCTTTCCTTGCAGGAACAGCTCATTCTTCTACTGCAGTGATGAAATTATTATTATTATTATTATTATTATTATGAAAATGGGCAAACAAACCCTGGGCTCCACGATTATAAATGTTCTCACAGGAAGAGTTTGAGAGATTAAAAGTAACTGTAATTAAAAATCCCTGAACAAACAGGCAACAAAAAAAAAGCCCAACAACACTCAAAGTCTGTCACAAAGACCCAAACCCCACAACTTTTGTCTCTAAATCAGAAAACTCCTGGTTGTGGTTCTTACTAACAAAGGTTTCTAAGAGACTTAAATGCTCCTCAGAGCCACCCCCTTCAGCCTAAACACTCATTAAACCAATTAATATTGACACATCATAAAAATGACTCACTACAAAACACAAGTTTGGCTGCATGTGTCACCAAAAGCAAAAAACACTCCACCAGGAGCTGGGTTGATGCTTTCAGTGCAGTTTTTAGCTTTGTTTTCTCTCCCATGGGCTGTTTTTGGCCTCGTGTGGGATGGGTTTCTGCAGCAAGTTATGCAAAGAATGGCAATGCCCCTGTTTTACATTCAAATTGAAGGTATAAAATATGTATTGAACTTTGAGGATCAGGGAATTGATAAAAGCAGGGCTGGGTCTGAGGGTGACCCTGGTCTGTGAGTGCTCACAGATACCCTGAGAGGCTGCTGATGGTTATTTGCAGGGCTCTGCCACTTCCAGTGCCCATCCTAAAGGACAAGAGAACCCTGGGGATGAAGCATTCCTGTGTCACCTGTGTCCCTCAGCATCACCACAGGGTCACAGGGAGGCCAAGCTCTCCATTCAGCACCAATAAAAAGCAGGAATGAACCCCTTTTTCCCCCCCAATCCTTTCTTTTCCCAGAGGGATAGGATTTCATCCCTCCCAGAAGGAGGGAAGCATTTCCACCTGCCCAGCCCCAACTGGGTGGCTCTTCCTGACCTGTCTGTGCATTGAGAGGCACCAACAGTGAGCAGGAAAAGCAGGAATCAGGGGAGCTGGAAGGAGCTGGGAGGAACTGAGAGCCCAGGGCTCCTCAGAGCATACAGAGCTCTCTGCTTTTCAGTTTTTGTCTGAAAATGTCAAAACAGACACGGGGGAAGAGAGAGGGGGCTCTTTGCAAAGGGCAGCAATACCCCAGTGAGGCTTGGAGTGGGGCACTTGCTGCTGCAGCTCACAAGGATTCAAATCTAATGGAAAGTACCACAGGAAAAGAGTTTGTTCCTAATCAGAAGGCACAAAAAGAGAGTTTGAGACACTCAACAGCCAGGTTTGCTTTCAAGCTGAAACATGACAGTGGGAGAAGCCAGCAGGAAAGCCAAAGTCATGTTCAGGTGATAACTATCCATGATCTTTCTGGGAAAAAACTTCACTTTCTGCTCCAGAGAGAATACATTCAGCCACTTCATTTCAATACTTGCAAGACCTGGTCCTGAGAGAACTTGATACTCCACTATCTTTTGCTTATGTAATGACTGGAGAATACTGGATTTCATCAACATCCCCTGGGAAGACAGGAGGAGCTGCTGGTGGGAGCTGAGTGCATCTGCATAACTACAGCACTGATCCACATGCTGGGTGGGTTTGCCCCCTATTTCCAGTCTTCAGGCAAAGCTAAAACAGCAGCAGGGGAGCTAAAAAAATAAAATAAAAATCTAATCCCCTGGCAGAGCTGGTTTTTAGGAAGCAAAATGAGAGTGAGTGCTGGAAGCACCTCACAGGAATTGCTCTGTGCCAGATTCCAGCCACCAGTTTGTAACATCCAGCCTCTCATGTACAAACAACTGGACCAGTTCCCCCTGCCCTCAGTTCCTGCTCATCTTTCTCCCTGAGGACAATGAGGAGAAGAGGGAATGAAATGTCCTTTCCAAGCTGTCCTTCAGCACAGCCCCAGCACAGGAATGGGTTGGTGAGGGAAGCAGGGCATCAGTCCTCAAAACAGGGTTGGAGAACAGCCTGGAACAAACCCTGGGCTCTCACCTGGGCTCGTAGTGGTGGGCCAGGAGGCCAGAAGAAGGCTGGATGTCCATCTGGAGGATGGTCCTCACCGGGGACTGGAAGGGCGTGTCGGAGCTGAGCGAGCGGAAGGTGCTGAAGTCGTGGGTTCCCAGCAGGAATTGTGCTGCCTCCTGCATGGCAGGGATGTTCAGGGGGCTGGAATTAAACACACACAGCAAAAGGAAAGGAGCATCAGGTGGAACCAGCTTGTTAGAGGGGCTCAAAGTGCAGGGAATCCATGAGAAACCTGACCCTGGCACAAGGATTTGCTGCAGAAACACATTTTGATGGAGCCTCTCTTGTGATGGCCCAAACCACAAACCAAAATGCCAAGTGAGCCCAGGTCTGAAGGTATTCAAAGCCCTAGGCCTGAAGGGCTGGCAGGCACAGGCTCCTTGCCCAAACCTTCATCCTGCTGTGCTCCTTGGACAGTTCAGCTGAAATAACCCCCCCCAAACTGCTGGAGGCAGCTCAGGGCAAGAGAGCCTCGTGGGTCCCTTCCAGCTCACAATATTCTGTGACCAAAATGCTTTGCAGTATCTGGATCTTATAAAGTGGAAAAGATGCTGCCAGGTAATAAAAAAAAAACAACAATCAAACCTCATGATGGTTTTTCAAACCTTAAATTTGCAAGAGCCAGAAGAGGAAATGAGGAAGCAACAGAAGTGGAATGAGGGAGCAAACGGGCAGAGATGAAACCAAGGTGGGGATGCACAAGAAAAAGGCCAAGGGCAGAACTCAGACTCTCAAGTGTCATTCAGACTTCTTCATCTGAAGGTCTGTTCAAAATAGTGCCAGGCAAAGGAATTTAGGCAGATTTACTGGTGTATTTGCTGAGCAGATGCTTATTTTTATTGTATTTCTGTAAACTGCTGCTAAGAAAAGCCTGAGCGAGTACACACGAGCCTGGATTAGGCTGTTCAGGTCTTACCAGAATCAAAATGTTTCTGAACAAAACCAAACCAAAGAAAATCATTTTTCCAGCATCATTAAGGTTTTTTCCCTGTGTTGAAGAAGAATAAGCAGCCCTCCCAGCATCCTGCTCCCCCCACGAGCACTGATGGCTCCCCATTGCCAGCCCAGATCCCTGCAGAGCTTCAATGTGCATTATGTGTTTGACACAGCCCAGATGTGCTCGGGAGGGCACACACAGGACCTTCTCCACTCCTGGCAGCCCAAATATCCCACCTTTCAGGAAGAAAAACTTCCTCCCATTCAGCATTTCTGATCTTTCACTCTTTCCTCCCCGTGCTGCTGCCATTTGAGAATATTAATTGCAGTGTGTGGACTTGGTTAAATGCTGTTTCATAAAGGCTGTGATTAAGGCACATTGTGCACGTAACATCCAATTCTGCAATTTCATATTTCTTTTTCCCTTCCACAGCCCACAAAAGAGAAAGTCAGCAGTTTAACCTTAGGGCAATGGCATCTCCATCCCTCTCCTACGACAGCTGAAATTCCATTTTCCCTCCATTACCCACAACTGTTATCCAATAGTGGTGAGGAAATTACCACAACTGGCCAAAACCTGCTTTGCTCCAAAATCTTGGCTTAGAAACCTCCAGGTTTCTTGAAGGTGTGCTTATTTCACTACAACATAAACTAAAGGAACAATAACAAATCATCTCCTAGGGGTTTGTTTGCTTTTTTTTCTCACCCACTGTTTATCATGCCCTAAGATTTTATTTTATTTATTTTTTTGTTTAAATGGCACCGAATTTGTTTTTCTTCCCTTGCATACACAAGCACTGATTTGTTATGACTCGGTGCTCACTCCAAGAACACAAGTGAGTGAATACTGAGCTGGATACCCTGATTTATTATTGTAGGGTCGCTCGCAGCCAGTGGCTCTCACTATTCAAACCCCCAGGGAACGAGAGGGGAGATTGAGAGAAAAAGGACTAGGGGGAAAGAAATAAAAAAAGAATTCTCAGCCTTCATTTTGCCCTGCATGTGAAGTCACAGCTCCAGCCCTGAGATCTGCTGGCCATGCATTGGTGCCACTGTGCATCCCATCAGAGCCCTGCTCCTTCAGGCAAGGTCAGCTGAGGAAAAGCTGTCCCTTCCACGGGGAGGGACACACAGAGTCCCTGGGGAGGGACACACAGAGTCCCTAGGGGACCTTCCCCAGAGCCAGGGAGTGTTGGGGCAGTGCTGAGTGTGCCCAGCACGGGCACAGATGGCAGGGGCTGGGAGTGCCAGGGCTCAGTGACCACAACTCAGGGCATTTCCCCACTGAAAGCCCATCAATGCCCACAGGGAATGAGGACCCACGTGTGGAAATGTCCCACTTCCTACTGCCCCCAAAAGCCAAGCCTTTCAAAGGATCACAGAATCATTGGGGTTGGAAAAGCCTTCCCAGCCCACGGAGCCCACCCTGTGCCCAGTGCCCACCTTGTCACTCAGTGCCATATCCGGTCCTTCCTTGGGCACCTCCAGGGCTGGGCACTCCAAACCTCCCTGGGCAGCCCCTTCCAAGGCCTGGCCACCCTTTTCCATGGAGAAATTCCTCCTGATGTCCAACCTGCCCCTCCCCTGGCCCAGCCTGAGGCCATTCCCCCTCCTCCTGTCCCTGTTCCCTGGGACAGACCCTGACCCTCCCTGGCTCCCCTCTCCTCTCAGAGGGTTACAGAGCCACAAGGTCCCCCCTGAGCCTCCTTTTCTCCAGGCTGAGCCCCCCCAGCTCCCTCAGCCTCATTCTCTTATTCTCCTGGCTGAGGTGGCTCCCCAGGGCCACCCCCTGGCAGACACTCACCCTCCTGCAGGAGCCCAGCAGAGATCCTTCTCGAACACAGGCACCTGGGAATGGTGAGCACAGCCCAGCAGCAGCCTGTAGATGTAGGTCCTGGAGAGGGCACAGAAGCGGGCATGGAAGGTGCTGGGCACCCTGTGGGCACTCAGGATGCTGCAGGGACAGAGGAGGGTGAGGGGGGGGGGACAGAAATGGCACACGTTAATTCATTAATTTGATCAGTCACCACATTGATGGGAAGGGAAACATGCAGGGGATTATTGGAGAAACTGCACTTATAATTACTTAAATAGAATCATGGAATCTCCTGAGTTGGAAGGACCTTAAAGATCATCCAGTCTCACCTCCTCCCCATAGACAGGGACACCTTCCACTATTCCAGGTTGCTCCAAGCCCCATCCAACCTGGCTTTGGGCACTTCCAGGGCTGGGGCAGCCACAGCTTCTCTGGGCACCCTGTGCCAGGGCCTGCCCACCCTTCACAGCCAGGAATTTCCTCCCAATACCCAAATTAAACCTTCTCTCTGTCAGTTTGAACCCATTCCCCCTTGTCCTGTCTCTCCAGTCCCTGATGAAATATCATTCTCCTGACAGCCCCTGACCAAGGACCTGCACCTGAAGGAGCCACAGGCATCTCTTGGCTAAATAAAGTCAGACTCAGTGTGAGTGTGATGACAGAAGGCTCTTCTGCCTTATTGAAGTGAGGACAAGGGGGAATGGGTTCAACCTGACATCTGACTCTGACTTTGGGTCATCTACCAACACCTTTTGGGGACACTCACACTGTCACAAGAGGCTGAGACGGAGCAGTTGGGAAATGGCAGCCGACAGGGTGTGATTTCTCTTGCACAGAAACCAAACACCTCCCCCAGCCCATCAAAGTGCACTTCACCTCTGGCTGAGTGTTGCTGGCCATGCTCAAGGTGAGAGGCAGCCCCTGCCCTGCTGGCTCAGCCCAGGTGAGGAGCACACCCTCCCAACCCTTCACCTCCTGCTTCTGCACACCCCAAACCCAGTGGGATGGACCCAACAGAGCCCTCTGTGCTCTCTCCCAAGGGCAGCTGGAGCAGATGGAGACACTGGAAAGTGGGTCACCTCCCTGCCAACCTCCCCCCACAGGCTCCAAGACAGCACTTGGCTGCAGCACTGGAAATAAAGGTGAATCCCCCAGCCCCGAGGTGGAGGCTGACTGAACCCAGCAGAATGCTGCTGGCAGAGCCCCTGGGAACCCTCTCTTGTCACGTGAATGGCCCCAAAAGCCACTTTCTGCACTTGTCCACTCGTCTCCCACTGACCCCAGGCAGAAAGAGCTTTCCAGGCAGCTGAAATTCCCTGTTTTCCCCCACAAGCAGAGGGAGAAAGTGTGTTGCTCCAAGGCAATGCCACCACACACAGCCAGAGGGGAGGGCACTGAGGCTGCCAGGGTGCCCCTTCTCCCTGGCAAGGGAGAAACCAGAGCTCCTTGTGTGTCTTCACCTCCCCTAAGGTGTCACCACAGCAGCTTCCACTGCATCTCAGTGTCCCCCAGCCCAGAGAGTGGCTGCTGCCTCATTCTGCTGCCCTGTGACCCAGCACAGCCTCTCTGCAGGTGCTCCTCTCCTTAGAAGGGAGTTTTTTAACCCTTCTGCCCTTGGCATTTGGCATGGTGAGAAGGGATCCAGACAGGGTGAAAAAACAGGATCCCATTTGGGACCAGGTAACAGTGAAATCTCTTTACTTACTCTGAAAAGGTTGGTGCTTGGGGGATTTTTGCCAGCTCAAGAGCCTCTGGCTCACATGCCTTGAGTGCAAAGGCTCAGACCACAGAAGAAGAAATGAAAGCTGAGCACAGGCCTCCACAAAGCTTTGCAATAACAAGCCCAGGAGATTCCTCCAGTGCTATAAACTATCAGGAGAAATGCAAACTCCATCCTCCAGGCCCATGGAGTTTGAACCCAGGAGCCTCCAGCCTCTTCTAAACACAATAATAAAATTATTACCCTTCTCTTCCTCTGCCTACATGCCTCCACAAGCATGTCATCTATCTGGAGCTTCTCTTGTTAACACTTCTGTGATTTTTATTAAATAACCATCCTTTTAGGGTGATTCTTTCAGAGAGGTCTATTTATGCCCACATAATTCTTCAAGACAGGCATCCTCTCCTGCCTCTGCTAAGATGCAACAGATTCCTTCTAGCTACCAATGTCTTTCCAGCATTTATTCCAGTAGCTGCATTTCAGGCCTTGTTAAGATCCCTCTTTTTTTTTCAAATGGGTAAATAACGGTCAATAAAGACTCATGGCATTCTTTACCTTTCCAACAGAGGGGGTGGAAGGGAAAAAAAGCCCAAAGCAATGTAACTAGAAATGACAAAGATGTCCTGCAGAAGCACATCCTGCTCTCCCCACTGAAAACAGGGAATAAATGCCAATTTGCAGGAGGTGGGAGGAATCCCAGCTCTGCCTTGTCACTCACACAACTCTCACTGTGTGCTTACAAAACCAAACCAGGAACAGGAGGTGTGAGTTTACCCTTGGCATTCCCATCCCTACTTAGAGGGACAGCAGAGTCCTCCTCCAATCACCCCATCTCTGAAATACACTCTGATCTTTGAGACCAAAATCCAAGTTCAAAAGACAGAGCAGTTGATAGAAGGGACCCATCAGGCCACAAAGAAGGTTATTGTGGCTGCTGGTACAGTCAGCCCGCTTGGAATCTTGTTTTCCTTCCAAGCTCCATCACCAACAATGTGTTCTCACAGAGATCCCTCTCTCCATCACCCCCTGCTTGCAAACCACATGAAAGTTTTGAGTTCCCTCCTCAGCACTGGGAGAGAATTCCTCTTGGCACAGTAATATTGGCAGAGGGAGGGGATGGTTGCTGAGCACACGTGGGCTCATGCCCAGCACTGGGCTCCTTAATGGGAAGCAGATGAACCATTTTTGGAAGATTCAGCCTCAGGGAGAAGGAAAAGCTTCCTGATAAACTCAGCCTGACTGAGCAGGGCTGGATTGTATTCTGTGAGAAGGTATCACCTCCTGAAACCTGTCAGATCTGAGCAGGAGACAACTCTTCCCCTCTGTGAGATCCCACTGCTGCTCCCTTTTGGAGATGGTTTCCAGTTAAATTCTCTTCAGCAGCAACCCTGTCTGCTCTTAGGATGAGCCTAATTATAGCTCTGGATCTGTGTGACTTCCAGCACTGAAAACAGCAGGGTCCCACCAGCACTTAAAACAGCAGGGTCCCACCAGCACTTTTAGCTCTCCAGGACAACTTAATCCACTAAAAGCTCAACACACAACTCGCATGTTCCAGCCCCAAATTCAGGGAAGAGACTGAGATTCAGTGGCTGGTGATGCTCAAAACAGACTGACCATAACAGACAGACTCCCTGACTGGAAAATCTGATAGTTTTGCTCCCAAAAAGCTTCAGTCTTTTAAGGAAGGAAACCAAAACCATGACCTACTTCATGTTCCCTGTTACTGCTAAAACATCCAGAAGGGTTTGACTTCCAGGGTGTGCAGATTCTGACCTACTTTTCAGTCTCAGCAAAATTAACAACCAAAACCCTGCACAAGTCAAATTCCCTTTCAGAATATTATTTTTAATTCTGGAAAGAAATCATCTCCAGCCCCACCCCAGAGCAGCTGCTTTAGTGTCTTTGCACACATGTCAGGGAAGGTGAAAGCTGTCAAGGGACAGGAACTCCCAGTCAGCTTGAGAGAGAGATTTGTTTGGTGGCCTCTCACTGCTGAGGAATTGAACTGCTGCTTGAAGAGGCCAGTGGAGGAACTGGATCTGTGAGTGCAGAGCTGTCAATCCCCTATTATCCTGCTAATATTCCACCTCTGGTTTGGGGGCATGACCTGACTTGTTCCTGCATGGCTGTCCCTGGGCTGGGGAGCAACAGCAGTGAAATCAGAATCTGCTTTTCCTCCAAGTGCCCCCTGTGAAACCTTTTAAGACTCAACCAATTCTGCAAAACTGCCAAAACAAATATAAGGTGCGGGGCGGGGGGGGGAAATTCCCCTCTGGATTTCTAGGGGTGGTGACATTCAGATGGATTTCTGGCAGCAGCCAAGCTCTGTATCCAGCTCAAGCAGCACAACAGCCACCTCACACTGCCCTTAGGCTGAGCTCACCTGCTCAGGGACAGCACAGGAGGGTCCCACAAAGGGAGGACAGTGACATCTGAGGCAGGACACTGTCAGGATCCAAGGGAGAAGGCAGGGTGACCTTATGCTGTTCCTGCAGCTGGCTGGGGACTGCCAAAGGCACTGTAAACACCAGGGGAAAAGGTCAGATAAAACAACATAACAGCCACTAACAGGAACTGTGTGCCTGTAGACAGGAGGCTCTCACAGGGCCTTCCTGCCCTCTTTCCTGAGCTCAGATTCCAAGGATTTCACTTCCTCTTCCCCTTCCCCCTCTGATGGCTCCCCTGGTGCTCCTTCAGAGGTGAAAGAATGCAGCTGGTTGAGACAGATGCTGCAGCTTCTGCTCCAGCTGAGATCCCAAAGATAAAAGGTCCCACTGTATTTAAATAAATGCAAAGCATCACCGACACACAGCTCCAAAAATGCTGCAGGAAAACACTGGAAAACCCAATCCTGAGGCCACGAGAGCTAAACACTTCTTTGGCAGAGACCTACAGAAGGTACATAAGTGGGAGCCCAGTCCCAGGAGACCTTCCTACAGCAGCAAGGGCCAAACCAGCAGTGTCACACACACTCCTGACCATCAGCAGGGCTGGAATCTGTTCCCTGCAGTCACTGAGCCCTCTGGGCATGGCACAGTAGAGTCCCTCCAGTGACCCTGCTCCTTGCCCCACACAGCACATGGCCTTGGGAATGGCCACTGTTCCAGAAGCTGATCCCTGCAGGAAGTTGTGTCAGGGACTGCTGAACACCATGGGAGACCTCCTGGGAAAAAGGCAGCACCAGCAGTCCCCTCTCCCTCCCCCAGACCCCAAACTGTTTGAGCACCTGCCCATTCAGAGCTGGATTCCTGGGTCCCCAAGCCCTGGAGAACTGGAATCCTCCCTTGCAAAAGCAAGATTAGATGCAAGGATGATGTCAGCCCTCAAATCCCAGGCTTTGCTCTGTCAGCATTTGGGCCAGGCCCTGTTTCACAAAGAAGAGATTAGAAAATAAAGGAGAGTGGAGTTCACAGTCAGGGTGCTGTTC
Organism: Anabacerthia variegaticeps; assembly: GCA_035583185.1. Taxonomy (NCBI): domain Eukaryota; kingdom Metazoa; phylum Chordata; class Aves; order Passeriformes; family Furnariidae; genus Anabacerthia; species Anabacerthia variegaticeps. The sequence goes on from JAWWEW010000054.1 coordinate 5,741,694, forward strand.
CTACACCAACCCCTTCCCTGGGCTGGGGAGGGTGTGCTTTTATGTCCTGGGCTCCTGCTCTGGCACAGGGACTTTGCCTCCAGAATCTTCCTTGATGTTCCCATCACCAGACATCAGAAAGGTGACAGCAACGTGACAGGGAGAACCTGGACCTCTGAGGGATCACCAGCTGCAATCCTGCACCCAAATTCTTTTGCTCACCTAAACAGCTCCCATAAAACACCCACCTTCTTGCACAACGCTCTGAAGGGCTTTGACCCTCCCTGGCTGTGCCTTTGGAGAGTTTTTGGTTTCTGCAACTAAGCCCAAGTAACTCAGGAAAGAACAGAGCAGAGCAAAACCACTGCTGCCAAGTGACACGTCGCTTCTGTGACCCAGCAGGACGTGGCTTTTAGCCTAAAAATCCCAGTGTTTCAGTCAATTCACATTTTAACCATAAAACTGCACCTATGGCTGGGGAAGAACCAGAACTGAGAACCTGCACAGCTTGGGAAGGAAATCAAAGAACATGAAATTCAA
>JAWWEW010000054.1:5757847-5792965 GCA_035583185.1 Anabacerthia variegaticeps
GAGAAATTCTTCCCCAGAGAGGCTGTGGCTGCCCCATCCCTGGAAGTGTCCAAGGCCAGGTTGGAGCAACCTGGGCTGGTGGAAGGTGTCCCTGCCCATGGCAGGGAGGGTGGAACAAGATGAATTTTAGGGTTCCTTCCAACCCAGTCCATTCTGTGACTCCATGAACTTGACTGTCTGATGGATAACTGGCTCCCTGCTGATGGATGGGGTCACCGTGTCTTCCTCCAGCCCCAGCCCCGTTTCCTGCCTTAGACCAGCTTGAGCACAGCTCTGCCCGTCTGTGCAAGGGCAGCAAGCTCTGCCTGCATCTCTGAGGGCTGGGGGAGCTGCAATTTGTGCTCTGATGGCCCTTGCTTGCCCTCCTGCAGCCAGGTGTGCCTGTTCCTGAAGCGAGGGGCCAACCAGCACGCGGTGGACGGCGACGGGCAGGACCCGCTGAGCATCGCGGTGCAGGCGGCCAACGCCGACATCGTCACGCTGTGAGTGCTGCCAGGGCTCCAAAACACTGCTCAGGGGCTCGGGAAATGAGCTTTTCCAGGGCTCCAAAACACTGCTCAGGGGCTTGGGAAATGAGCTCTTCCTGCCCTCCAAACACCAAGCCACTGCTCACTCCCTCCTGCTTTTCCTGGGGAGCCTTTAGGGTGCAAATATCTCGTGGAGGTTTTCAGAGCCTGGTGTCGCTCTCCTGTGGCCCCTCTGGGTGTGACTCACAAATAGAGGTCATTTTGGTGTACAATCCCTGTTTCACTGTTGGCTGAAGCCTTAGAATGGCCCCAAAACTTCTATTTTCTGTTTCACTGTTGGCTGAAGCCTTAGAATGGCCCTAAAACTTCCATTTTCTGTTTCACTGTTGGCTGAAGCCTTAGAATGACCCCAAAACTTCTGTTTTCTGTTTCTCTCAAGTATACATGTATTTCTGTAATCCACAGCACTGCACTCTGCTGAGTTCTTAGTAAGTTTTGCTCTCTAGCTGTGAGAGAAATGAGTCTGCCAGAAATCCGAGGGTCACTGGGACACATTTCAATGCGCAATCAGGAAGAATGTGCTCAAATATTTAGTCTAATCTTTCCTGAAGAGAAATGCACTAGAATTAATCACACCCTGTAGAAACATCACCCATGAGCCTGTGTGGATGGAGGTACTTGCTGAATCTGCTAGATGTGTTATCTTTTTAGCTTCACTGCCTCTCCCCTGTTAAATCACCTCATATCCTGCAGAGGACACAGCACTGGGCCTTCACAAAAGGTCATGTTCTAGTTCCCTGCTTTAGATTATTTTATACTCACCTTGGGAAGAGGGAACTCTGAGTGCTGCTCATGCCCTGCACGCTGAAGCATCTCAAGCTTTGCTGCCGAGCTGGGCTGGGGAACACTGCCTGGAAAATGCCATCAGGGAAGGAATAACCAAAGCTCTCTGTCCTTGTGCTTTCTCTGTTCCACTCCAGGCTGCGTCTGGCTCGGATGAACGAGGAAATGAGGGAAGCAGAGGGTCCCTTTGGACAACCAGGGCAATATCCCAGCAACAGCCCTACTGAGCTGCAGTACAGGAAGTGTATACAGGAGTTCATCAGCCTTAACATAGACGAGTGTTAGTGACAACTCCCCCACGTCCCCTCTGCTGTCTTGAAGCTGGGCTGGAATTTCTAGAAGCCCTGAGAAGCCCCATCCTTGGTATATTGGTGTTCCTTGCAGATTGGTCTGTTTTTGATGCCTGCACATATAGGTTGAGCTGCACACAGGAAGGAGAAAGGCTCTTTCCTGTTAGCATTAAGTTCTCATGCTTGACTACTGGATGGTTGATTTTGTGTAGGAGACTCCCAGGGCATAACCACAGACCATGGCATGTGGACTTGAGTGTGTGAAAAGTGTGGGAGATGATGAGTTTAGCATTAAAAATAAAAGAAAAAAAAGTGGAAAAAAAATTACAAAAAAAAGAGAAGAAAAGGAAACCAGGAGAAACCCACCGAGAGCATGATCAGACCAAGCTGTCTCTGCCTCAGTGCAGCCACTGTGCACTGAGTCCTTGTCTGAACAGTTGGCTTGGAAGGGATTCTGGAGTGGAGCCCTCAGTCCTGGCAGCGTGACCAGCAGTTTAGAAAACTAAAAGATGACCTCTAAGTCAGGACCAGGCTGTTCTGTGGGGCAGAGACCTTTTGCTCCAGAAGGCACAACACGGGATAGGATTGAGAGCGATGGCTCCTCACCTTAATTGCTCTCAGGACTAAACCAGCCACCCTCCCCTTTTTTTTTGCCCTTGGTGTGGTTTAGCTGGTCAAAGCCATAGCTCCTGCTTCCTGGGCCAAGATGCAAGCTGCATAGTGTGGTGGAAGCAGCAGTGCTGATTTTTGGAGGCTGGGAGAAGCCTTGTCGCTGGCGATGGGCTTTGTGTCAGGGAAGAAAAGCCACGTCCAGCTCCCGCCACTGCCACGCCCTGCAATTGGACTCCACTTTGTTTCCTGGTCACCTCAGACTTCTGACAGCACCTCTGTGCAGGACAATTCCACTTGCATGTGTTCCCTCCATGCTCACCCCCTGCATGCTGGAGCATCTCAGCAGCTGCCCTGGGGGCTTTGGAGTTTCCCAGTTCCAGTGGCATCTTCTTGGTGTTCCTTTCCTCTTCCTTATATTCTTTACTGGAGTGAGGGAATGTGGTTCTACCCAGAGCACTTGGTGGCTGTGTTGATGGTCTGTGGCTCTGCAGAGCTGCTGGGGCTGTGCCATCCTGTCTTGGGAGGGCTGACAGAGCTCAGCTCCTCTGCCTGGGAGCTGAGTTGTGCTCCTGGAAGAGCCTCTTCCCAACATTCCCAACTGCAATTGGCAGCAGACTTTGCCAGGACTGCTGGGTGACAGTCCCCTGCCTGGGCACCGAGGCTGCTGGCTCTGGGGTCAGGCCATAGTGCCTTATGGATTGTGCTGGCATCTTGAGGGCATCAAGAGCTTGCAAGGAAAGCCAGAATCCCAGGCAGAGTTCCCCATCCTCCTGCATTCCATCAGCACTGATGATATTTCTCATCCATTACGTGTTTGGCTTGCCACCTTTGCAGCCTGGCTGCTGCCCTGCTCACCCCTCGGTGGCTGAAACCCCTTGGGGGGTGACACCTTTGCAGGTTTGGTTCTGTTGCTGTGATTGTGCCCTCAGAGACTGAGCCAACAGTGCTTGGTGTCCACCCACAGCTCCAGGTGCATCAGGAACCTCCCTCAGTCTCTTGTAAGGTCCTCTCAGTTCAGGGGCCAGTCCCTGCTTCCTTAGGAAAGTGCTATCCTGAGTTTTCCTGCAGCCAGAGTGGTTTTCTGTCTGCAGTCTGGATCTCAAAGTCCATCTTTGCCTTGTGGCTTTCTCGTTCCCATTGGAGCTTTGGAACGCACAGTTCCAAGGGCTCAGGTCTGATCCCAGTGACTCTGGGATGGTCCTGGGGACTCTGCAGTGCAAACTCTGCCCCCAGGGCCTTTCATGTTCCCTAAACAATAGCCAATGTCCTTCCTGCAATCTTGGAAAATGAAAATTCTCCCTTGCTTGCTGTTCAGTGCCTGGGCTGAAACCCTCCTGTGGTCTTTGACCAGGCAATCCTCCCTCTGAACTTTCCCTGAGTGAGAGCTGTAGGACAGGTCCTGCACTTGCTCTCTTCATCCTCTGCCCAGCTCTGGCACCCTCAGGAGTGAGTCAGGACCACTGTGGGATAAAGCAGCGTGGCATCAAATGCCATCCTTGCTGCAGTTCAGTTTCAGAGGAGCTGGGGTGTATAAAACTGGGGTGTATAAATCCCTAGTTCAGAGGACAACTCTTGAGTAGGGACTTGATTGTACCTCGTACAGGTGACTCTGGAGTCACCACTGGGTGGAGAAGGGCTCACTCCAGGCATGAGCTGTGGGAGTGATGCCAAAGGCAGGCAGCCATGCCCTGAGTGTGGCAGTGCCACGACGTGCCCTCCTTCAGTTTGCATTGCTGTGCCCTGGGTTGAGCATCCTCCTGACCCCGGGTGAAGGGGTGGCATTGCTGCCCTCTGTGTTTCTTGTGCAGGATGCACAGGTTCCCACTTTACATGTTCATGGAGTTTCAGCTTTTAGTCCTTTGCATTGGGACTTGTCCTCTTTCTGATCCAAATCACCTCAAGCTTAGATTATTTCCCCCTACCTGAGCAGGGTGGTGCCTTCACTTGTGTGTCACTGCCCCATTTGCCATCCCTTCCTTGTCAGCTGAGCCCTTTTTCCTCTGCACCTGCTGGTGGTGCTGCAATGAGTGTGAGCGTGGCCAGGAGCAAACCAAGAGCCTTGAAAGCCACGTGTGAGCAAAGCCCTGCAGCCCTCGGGCTCCCTGCACAGCCGGGCTGGCCTTGGCTGCTGGTGGCCCTGGTGCTGAGCCTGCCCCAACACAGCACTGCCCTTGAGCCGTGCCTGCCTTCAGGGCTGTGCCCTGTGCCCAGGGTTAGACCCTCCTGTGGCAGCCAGAGCAGCACTTGGAGTGCTCTCCAGAACCCTCAGCCAGCCACGAACTCGCTCTGCTTCCCGGGGTGGGAGCCGAGAGATTCTCCGCGGGGAGTTCTCTTCCCAATCCTATCCCACTTTACACTGACCTGCAGCAATCCAGACGTTCCTTTGGTGCTGATGTGCCCTCAAGTTGTGCCCTCTCCACGCTGAGTCCGAGCTGGCATCCTTCAGGGTACTTCAAAGATCTTGAAATAGATGTTTCTCCACTGCCATGGTCCTACTCCGTTCATGGATTTCAGCACGGGCGTTGTCTCGCAGTGTTTTTTACGTGTACAGCAACTTAAAACACCCCAATTTGGTTTCCCAGCTTTTTAAGAGAAGTTTGAAATAGGACTGATCCTTTTTGTAAGCCCAGGAGAACTGTGGCTGCCACTTGGGGTCGTTTTATTTCACAGTCCTGAGTGGCTCGTGGGAACACACAGAAATCATGTACAGTTTGGTCCTTTGGAGCTCAGACTCACTGCTGAAGTACATGAAGTTAAAGCAAATGTAAATACTGGTGCAAAAAGCAGTGTCTTGCAAGACAATTTATCTATTTAACATGTATTGGTACTTTATTTAGATTCAATGTATAAAGCAACTTTGTGCACTTTTCCTACATTACAGTATTGGGGGGTTTTATGTTCTTTTGTTATGGATTTTGTGCTGTCTTTTTTAATCAGTGAAATTGTTAAGTATTTAATTTATTATTGATGTGCCCAGAGGACTAGTGCAATTTTTATTCAATACAGTTTGTCTGTATTTAATGTCAGGATTTTTTTGTAGCTTTGTTAGGGAATATTTTTCAAAACCTGCCTTTTTCTGCCCCCCCCCCAATTTTCCTTTCCCCCCCTCCCCTTTCTCTTTTGTTTTCATTATACAGATCATGAGGCATTAAATGCCTCTAATTTGAAATATAACCCACCACTTGAGTACATCCTGCAGTTTCTAAAACAAAAAGTTCTTCAGGAAAAACATGCTAAGGAGGCACTTCTCAATGTTTTCTGTGTTTCTTTGATTTATTTTTTGGGGTTTTTTTGCTTGGGGGGTGTGTGGGTGTGTGTGTGTTTCCAAGCTTGGAGGGGAGAGTGGGGGAGTTGTACAGTAAATTTGCTTTCAGCAAAGGAAATGGCTCACCAGGCTCGAGGGAAGGTGAGAAATCCACCCCTTTCTCCCTTCCCTGCCTCAAATACAGCTGGATTTGTGTTGTACAATCTCACTGGAAATGGCAGGACTGCTCTTTTTTCATTCCTGTTTCTTTTCAGAGGGCGGGTGTGTTTTCTCTACGACAGGAACTCGGGTGCAAGCACAGTTAACACGAGGAGATTTGCCTTTGTCTAGAAAGCAACATGCCAGGCATTGCCCAGCCCAGCTGGACCCAAACCATCCCCTCAGCCACGCAGATTCTTCATCCTTTGAGTTTTGGGTCAACATTTATCTACCTGTCCTCGCTTTTCTTTGACCCAACCCTGTAACCAAGTGCCTGGACAGGTAGGTTTGAATCTTTGGGGTCTGCCACACGTCCCTGATTCCAGATGGGATGAGTTCAGGGTGCTGGCAAGTTGAAACAAAACCCTCTGTGTTCCCTTTCATGCAGGGAAGCCTCAGGTTATTTTGATATTGCTGTCTCTGAGATGGTCCCTGCAATGGGGAATTTCTAGAGGAAAAACACGGAATTGGAAGAATTTAAAGACATTTAAAGGATGTCTTGAACAAAAAGATGTTACAGGCTGAGACTGTGCTAGGTATAAACTCAAATCAATAAGGTTGGAAGAGACCTCTAAGATCATACGTTTCAAATGGATGCTTTTTGAAGCAATAGATCAGTAACGTCTCAGAGCAGCAAAAAATGGCCATTATTTATGCAAGAAAAAACCAGGAGCTCCTAAAGAAATGCACTGATGAACTTGCTGTCCAGTGGCCACCCCATAGCCAGGCCCTGCCAGGCTCCTGTGCTGTCCCTGAGCTGCTGGACAGTCCCCAGCCCATGTGTCCCCTCACTGCCCGAGCATCATTGCTTTCAACCAAAGACAAACCAGGCTGAAGTGGGACATTAAACCATGGCTTAGCTGGTGACAAACCCCTGTGTGAGGTGTGCCCGTGGGGGTGAGTGTGCTGCTGGCACGTGGAGAAGGGGGAGTGGGAGGGAGTGAGCAGCAGGAGGGAGAGGGGGAGTTCTGGAGGGACAAGAGGGTTTTGGGAGATCTCCAAACACAGGAGGGCTGTTTCCATAGGGATGTGGCTCATGTCAGTCTGCCTGCTGGTTCCTCAGCCTCAGAGGGGCTTTGGGCTGGGCTGCATCCACTCTGAGCTGTGCTAGTGGGAGGACAGGGCAGGTGGTGGTTTTGGGGAGGGAAGGAGGCACAGAGGTGGTAGCCAAGGTAGTTTCCAAGGCATGAAGAGGACCACGAGTGCTTCTAGTGCAGCAGCTGGGATGGATAGAGAGGTTCTGTGGAGTAGGAGCATCTACCCCACAAACACAGCACTGAGCACCTTCCTCCCAGAAAGGGATGCCCCTTTGGGTTCCACATCCTGCTGCTCCCACTGGTGCCACCCTGGCAGGGACCTGGGGTTGTCCCCATGGCTCTGTAGACCCCTCAGCTTCCACCCATGGTGTCCCTCCTCAGCATCGCTGTGGATCCCCCACCCTGGGACTCCCGTGGGTGCTGGATCCCGGCAATAGCTCCAGCCTGTCCTTCTGCAGGGTCAGAGCCAGCCCAGCCCTTCCTGGGGCTCCCAGCTCTTCCTGGGGCTCCCAGCCCTTCCTCTCCAGACAGCACAGGGAGAAAGGAGCCCTTTAGGCAGGCCAGAGCTGCTGAGTGTGGTTGGTGGCCCCGGGCTGTGCCACTTGCTGTAAATACGCTGTAACCTATTAACCTCCTCCCTTCACTTGCCTGCTTTCAGTACGACTTTGTAACAGGTTTTTTAATTCCCCCTTTCCCTACACAGCCTGTACTGACTGTAACTATGGAACCAGATATTCTGTATGTTATTACCTTTGTACAATTTTAAAACTGTTGCTGTGGTGTCTGCCTTTTTTCCCCCTTGCCCTTCTCTTCTATGGTCTCTTGAAGCACTGTTAATAAAAATCTAGATAAACTCCTTCCCTCCTCCTTCTCTGCTCGAGTTATTGATGTAGGGTTTCTTGCCTTGCTGCCTGTATTAACTGGATCTAGAAAGCCCCTTTTAACCTGTTTCCCTTTTCCTCTGCAGCCCACAGGCTGGGCTGTGTGGCAGTGAGTAGCCTGGAATGCCACATAAATACTCTGCATTTTTGTCCGGGTTTCTGTGCCTCTGCCTTGTGATGCTGTGATGTCAGGCTGCTTTGGAGGAAGGCTGGGGTAAAGGTGACAGGCTCAGGTCACCCCCAGCCCACCCATTCCTGTCTCCTGAGTGCCTGAATCGGGGAATCCTTCATCCTGACTCTGCTGGTGCCTGTCCTGTCCAGGAGCCCTTGCACTACGTGGAAATGTCCCTCTTCTGCACATGGACCAGCCCTTCCCACCCTGTGCAATCCTCTCCCCCTCCTTGGGCTCTCCCATACTGTGTGTCTGTGGCAGAAGAAATAAAACCAGAAGGAGAAAAGACAGACTGGCCTGGCCTCGTGATTTCTATCCCACCTGGCATGGAAAACAAATGTAGAAAAGGGAAATGGTGGAATAAATTCTGTTTTCCGCTGGAGGGCCAAATAGAGCCCAATTAATGAATCCAAGCAGACTCATTAAGTCAGGGGAGGAGTTAAATAGGATGGATATGTGGGAATCAGGAGTGTTACAGTCATTTTAAAGGTGTTTATGGAAGGAATGCTGCATTATAACAGTAAATTTATAAGCACAGGGCTTGGGAGATCCCTGGCCTGGTCCCACCCTCTTACTGACCCCTCCTGCCCCCCTGCATTTCACTGCCTTGCTGTTTCCTGGCAAAAACAGGAGCTCTGGGCTCACCCACCATCCCCAGGGTGAAATGTGACTGCAGAAACCCAGACCTCCAAAAAACTCCTTCAGTTAATGAGGATTAATTGCTTAAAGAGCTTCAAAAATCTGGGACTGGGACTTTGCTGCAACAGTAGGATTCTTGTAACTGGGGTTATAGCTCAGTGGAGCCAGAACAAATATTTCACTGGTGAGCAGGAGGAGCAGTGATCTCACTGACCAAGGGTTTAGTAAGGATTTTATCACTGTGGTGGGCTCCTGACAGCAATTCTGTGTCCTGCTGCCTGGGAGTGACAGTGACACTGTTTGCCTGTGCCGATCAAAGGGCATGGGAGTTCTGTATGACAGACTAAAGGTATGCACTAAAACCTGGGATCCCTCACTTATCTCTCCCCCTGTGGCTACGTGGGTTCAGCACCAGGTAAAAATGAGCTCAGCAGCTCCAAAACTGCCCCAGAACGTCAAGCAGCAAACGTAGGAGCAGAGATATCATTAACAGGGTGCCTAATTAGCCCCAGAATTGCAGCCTAAAGCTGAGAGCATTCCTGCACGGGGAGATTCTGGGCTGGAAGCACTGCTGGGACACCTGAACTCTGTGCCTTCCCCTCTGGGGTGAGCAGGGCTGGGGCCCTGCTGTCACCCAGAGCTGTCATTACCTGCTGGTGCCCTGCAGCACGTTGTTCTGCTCCAGGAACGGAGGGGCTGGTGATGTCCCTGCTGCAACAAGCTCTGGAAGGAAGGTCTGGGTGGCAGCAGAGAAGAGCCTGGCAGCTGGAGCAGGGAGCTGGCACTGGATTTGGGCATTGCTGTGTGATCCTCAGCACAACTGACTCCTTTTTGAGCCTCGAGTTTTGCTCTGTGCTCAAAATGCCCAGCTCAGGTGTGAGAGCAGATATTTCAGGGGTGACATCACAGGTATGACCCCAATGCAGAATTTGGGTGGTGATTTCCCAACTGCAGCAGGCCGAGGGATGTTCTGCAATAAAGACCTACCTGCTAAGCTGAAAATTAATCCCCACCCTCAGTGCAGAGTGAGCTGAGCTGCCTCCACACTGGATACCTGTCCTTGTGCTTCCACCAGCTCAGGCACCACTTGATCCCACTAAAGGTGGCACAGGCAAGTGGGGAGCAGATTTTCCTCTTCCCTGTCCTGTGTTGCCACATCCCTCCTGTGCCAAATCTCACCACCAGACACCAGACTCGGTATCTGGTCCTGCTTGGATTTTTGGACAGAGGATTTGATCCTTTCACCCAAAATTGGCTCCTCCTGGGAATGGGATTACATGATGCAGTGATTTTTCTTGTGTTAAGTATTAAGCAAATCAAGCAAAACTGAGACTTTCAAACCCGTGTTGGTGCTCAGCAGCAAACTGAGAGGTTGGGAGGGTCCCACCCCTCTGTCTGGAAGCCAAACTCTTCCCAACATTTGGCCTTACACATTTAAGGCTTCTGGACCTTTTGAAGATGATGATTCCAGAGCCAACATCTCGAAATAACAATCAGGCAATAACAAACCCAAATACCAGCTGAAGGCAAAGCAAAGTCAAGCTAAACCCCCTGTCACAGTCTGTGCTCAGAGCATTTTATTATTTAAAAAAAAGTTACAAAACAAAGCTTGTGGATTTCTTGTTAACTCTCATTTTCTGCAGAAAGTCATAAACAAGGTTCTGACAGAGGAAAATGCTCCTGTGCAAAGGTCAGCATCAAAAATAAACGTGTTATTTTATGTACATATAAGTTACTGTCAAATATTAACATTAAACCGTCTCTCTTTATAAATGGACTGCAACAAAAACGCAGCATTGTTTCACCTTCCACACAAATCAGATGCCTTTTCTGTGGCATAAAAAAGGGACCAACCCCATTTCTTCTCTTTGCCTCTGAGAGAGTCAAACTCCTTTGAAATGATCTGGGGTAAGTCCAAAAGCATCTCAGCAGCAGCATCCTGTGCTTTGGCCTCCAAATGCAACAGGAACAGGCTCAGGACAAGAAGTGTCTTGGCAGCCAAGCTGGAACCAGAGCCTTTTACATGCTCTGTCATCCTGGAGACAGCACTGGATATGGATGATGGAATGGTTTGGGTTGGAAGGGACCTTAAAGCTCATCTTGTTCCATTCTCCTGCCCTGGGGAGGGACACTTTTCACTAGACCACACAATCCTTGGCCTCTGCTGGAATTCTCTCCATGAACAGCCGGGCTGGCTTCTCTGGGAAATGTGGATGGGCCTGGCTGAAGGCACGGGCTGGTTTCCTCCCAAGGGCTCAGCAATGAAGAGCTGGGAAAGGCTTGAGTGAGGACTCCAGGGCTGTCCCAGGAGCAGGAGGGCAGCTCTGCCCTCCCCAGACACGGGTCAGGATGCAGTGCCACTGGATCCAGGACACATGGTGGGTTAGGAGGGAACCTGCAGGAGCTGGAGGAGGATTTCCACGCTCAGGGGGGTGTGTGGGTGCTCACAGATCATGGAGCAAGGATGTCTCTGTTTGGCACCTCCTGGGCAGCAGCAGAGGAGTTCCCAGTGTCCCACTTCTCCATGCACACAACTCAGCTCTTGGGTTGCCCTCCCAAATTGCTGTCCTTTGTGCACCTAAACCCATCCAGCACCACCTCGGGGCAGCTCCCAGGCATTTCCACCTTGCTGCACAGGGGGTGAAGGTGCAGGTCCCCACCGCTGTCCCTGGTGACAGCCACTCCAGAGGGGGCACTTTGAGCAGAATCTTCCCCTTCTGCAGCTTCTTCCTGCACAGCTCTGTAGTTCTCAAGGGCCAGGCTCACGCTGGGGACAGTGGCACTGTGGGCCACCCTCAGTGTCTTCTTTGACCTGAGCCTTTGGTAGCAGAAGAGGAGACACAAGACCAGCGTGTCGATGAGCAGCTCGAACATCTCAACCACAGACAACACCGAGGAGCCAAACCAGAGGCTCCACTGGCTCCCCATGCTGGACAGCAGCAGATTCTCCTGTGGAAAGAACCAGAGGGCTGTGTTTGTCAAACCCAGCAGAGCTCTGGGACCAGGAAATCCTTGCCCACAGCCAGCAGGTCACTTTGCAGCCTCCATCTGGGGCGGGGGCAGTTATGTGGTTGTGTAAAGTGGGAAAACTCTGAGCCTCTTCTTTAAGACCAATAATCCCTTCCTGGCAGCTGTAAATAACCCTCCCTGCAGCCCTCCCAGCACGCCAGGGCTGATGGCAGGGGACAGTGTTTGGAGCTGGAGTGGTGGAACCTACTGTGAGCAGAGGAGACTCGTTCACAGACTGGTAGTTGAGCTGCTGGTAGAAGATGGTCACCTTGGCAATGTCCTTCCTGCATGGGAGACAGGGAGCAGTTAGGGGTGGTGGCACATCCCCTGGCATGCCCCTGCTGCTCTGGTTTGACACCCTGATGCCCAGGCAAGAGGGGTTTCCCCTTTCCCACAACTCTTTTTCCTGGAAAAAGGTCACAGGAGTCGATGTCTCACAGCGTTGTGAGGAAAGACTGCAAGTTTATTGGGTGACCCTGCACGTTTTTCTCTTGTCCCCCCCTTTTCCAGCCTAACACCTGCAAGTTCTGCAAGGATGAAGGGTTAATGCAGAGGTCAAACAGGGACTAACCTGTTGCTGGTGGAGTTATATCCATTCTGGTGCCTCAGAGCCTGGCGGACCCAGTCCTGCAGCAAAGATGGGTGTCAGGGGCAATCCTGCCCAATGAGCTTTTCTAGGTTTGATATATTTTAAATGTAGGTTTGAAGCAACGAAATGGCTATTGTGAGTAATAAAAAAGGATGCAATTGACTGATTTATACCATACAGTGACAGCTATCAAGTGCTAGCAATATTTGCCGGGATATCAAGGAAATACAGGCTGATGTTTTAGGGGTGCAAAACATTCTGGTTCTTCATTCTCCCTTTAATGGCAACCCTGCCAGATAATTTCCTCTTTTCAAATGCAATTGGTCGTGTTTGCATCTCCATTATCACCTACATGAAATAATTACCCGGCCATTTAGCACCAGAACAGGAGAAATAGTCGGCGGTTGAGTCAGGGAGTTTCCAGTGCAGCACCCCCCAACCAGTCCCAGGTGAGCTGTCACACCACAGCTCCCACTGGGAGCAGAGCCATCAACTCCACTGGAGGTGGGAACTGAGGCAGGGAAATTGCTTAAGGGAAGTTTGGGTTAGATCAGGGCTTGACTGAACCTCTCCAGCACCTTGGAGCAACCTGGGCTAGTGGAAGGTGTCCCTGCCCAGGGCAGGGGTGGAACCAAGAGGTCCTTAAGGTCCCTTCCAACCCAAACCCTTCTTGGATTATACTGTTCTATTTAACTACAGGGTCATTCCCTTAAGCCCAGTTTGCTTTGTTTGCCATTGTTACCACCCAAGCCCCCGTTTTCCCCCTGAACTTGGCTGTCCCAAGAGCCACAGGAGGTGCAGCATCCCCTCCAAAGCCACTGTACCTGAGACTTTGCCGATGGCCACTTGGCTGTGCCAGCAGACACTTTGTACAGGGATTCCCTGGGGAGACACAAGTGGAGATGGGGGTCAGGATGAGTCCTGCCATTGCTCACTCCTGCCCAAAGCACAAAGGGCTGCTCTTGAGAATCCTACCAAAAGCTTTCTAAGTCAGCTTAGAAAATAAAACCAGAGGCTGCCTGAAAACTGCCCAGGAGGAAAACAAGAATGGTTTCGAAATCCTGATAGCTTTTCTTTGATACATTCAAACCGAAATATTTGGTGTTTGGCTTTAAAGTCACATCTTTCCATTTGGAAATTGACCCACAATAAAAAACAAAGGTGAAAATAAAGTAATAAAGGTTGAAAACTGACACAAACCAGTTTGGTCTGGGCTTAACAAAAACATTTTCATATGATTAAAACTATTTCCCCTCCCTGCTGTCACAGACACACAAAGTTCTTATTGAATTTGTCTCATGCTGTCATCTTTTCCCTTTCTCAGCACTGGGGTTCAAACACCAAACTCAAATCTCTCTGGTTCAGAAAATGCCAGCTGATCCACAGGTTTTTCCACCCTGTTGCCCACAGTCACTGGAGGGATTTCCCCTCCAAGGAGGCATTTGCTGAGCTCTGCTTTTGGGACCCACCTGCAGGGCTTGGGGCACTGGTCGAAGCAGTTCAGGTGGTGGTTTCTGAGCCTGTTGTAGAGCTGGTAAAAGCAGTGACCTGGGAAAGGAATGGAAGGAACACACTCAGACAGTTCCTGCCCCTTTGGAATTGCTCCAGAGGAGCAAGGTCATCCCCTGTGCCTCCCCTGGGAGCATCTGCTGAGGATGGGCCAACCAGGAAAGCAAGAGGGTTTATTCAAAGCTTTGTCTTACAGAATCACAGAAGGTTTGGGTGGGAAGAGACCCCAAAGATCAATCAGTTCCCACCATGTCATGGCCAGGGTCACCTCTCACCAGCCCAGGTTTCTCCAACATGCCCTTGGACACTTCCAGGGATGGAGCAGCCACAGCTCCTCTGGGCACCCTGTGCCAGGCTCTCCCTGCTCTCCCAGGGAACAATTTCATCCACGTATTTCTTACACCAGCACAGCCCCCAGTGGAGATAAGAGAAAGGAGTTTGACCCTATAATAATGTCCTTAATAAGGGGGTTTTATGCACCAGCCTGACATCCATGCAAAGCACACACAGGTCCCTGTCATCCAGCTGGATTCAGGGATTAAGGGAACTTTTGGACAACTCTGGCATTGTTGGGGTGTCCTGTGCAGGGCCTGGAGCTGGACTGGGGGTCCCTTCTGTCATTCTACGAGTCCATGTGAGGAAATTGTCTAAGCAGGGTGTAGGCACCAAGGAGGAGTGAGCTCAGGAGTGACAGGACCAGGGAGCACTGGAGCAGGAGGTTCCCTTCTCCAAGGGGGACAAGCCAGCAGTCCTTGGCTCTTACCCCAGGCAGGCTGCTTGTTGTAGTCACAGTACTGAGCCCCAGGAGGCAGAGGGTAGTAGTAATAGCCACAGCCACATTTTTGAACCATGATGTGCTGGAAGCAGGAATGCAAACAAGCCTGGAAAATAAAGGAAGCAAAAAGAGATCAGACAAGGCAGACATTCTCAGGTGCCCAAGACCCCAGTCTGGAGGATGCAACTCTTAGGAGACAAGGCACGGGTTTGGTTACTGCAAAAAGACACCAGGCATGATGATACAAAAGGTTTTCTTCTTTTCTACGTCTCATTCCTTGACTTCACCTCTGCAAACCAGAGAGACAGAACTTTCCCAGCTCCCTTTTATTCATTATGCCCAGAAATATTTCAGTTAAGCAGCCCAACAAATTAAAGGCAGGAGCAACTACTGACACAAATAAACACCTGATGGCCCAAAATGTCCTGCCAGAGCAGCCCAGTCTGGCCTGACCTCCCCTGTGGCAGGAGGAGGGAACAGCCCCAGTGTCTGGCACTCATTGCAAGTGATACCACCCTGTTTGGGAGCTCCTTTTTGAGGGGCAGGAAGGTCTCTGTTCTCTCGAGCAGGGAAGCTGCTGGCTCAGGAAAGCTCTCTGGAGAGGAAGGCATGAGCTGTTTGCTGCTCAGGCACCCTGGCTGAGCCTCAGCCAGCACTCTCCCAGTACCTGCAGGGTGTAGGAGTTGTTGTACAGCAGTTTCACGTTCACATCATCCCCATTAGTCGTGCATTTCCCATAATTGCCACCCAGGCGATTCACCTCATCCTGTGGACACAGAGGAGAGTGATTAGGAGTGTTAATTGGACACAGCCATGTAAACTTCACTGCGTGGAGCAGGAGAGGGCAGGAAGTGCAGTGATACAGGTGAGAGGCAGAGCTGTGATAAACTTCTTTATGATAAAGCAGAGCTTGATAATAAACACAGAAAGGGACAGGGCAGAAGTAGGAGAGATGGTCAGTCATAGAATCACAGAAAATCCTGAGTGGGAGGGACCCACAGGGATCATGGATTCCAACTCCTGGCCTTGCACAGACACCCCAACAATCCCACCCTGGCCCTGAGAGTGTTGTCCAAACCCTCCTGGAGCTCTGGCAGCCCTGGGGCTGTGCCCACTGCCCTGGGGAGCCTGCTCAGTGCCCACCACTCTCTGGAGGAAGAGCTTTTCCTGAGATCCAGCCTGACCCTGCCCTGGTTTAGTCACTGTGGCTCAGCTGAGAGGCAGCAACTCATCCTGCCAAATTAGCTACATCACTTCTGAAAGTTCTCATCCCAACACACACAGGCAGCTCCTCGTGTAGAGCTGGGCTGAGATTTAAGAGGTGTAAAAGTCTCAGCGTAAAACAAATCAGGCCCCAATTTGAGGACCAAAAAGCCACATTTGGAATAATTCTGTTTTCCCACGGGAACCTGAGCCCAACAAAGAGAGAAAAGAGGTTTGTGTAAATATACACCGAGTCAAGAATAAACACGAGTCCCCCAAGCCCATTGTGTGGGTCAGTCAGTGCCAGCTCCTCACAGCCCTGCAAAGAGAAGGAGAAACAAAGCCCTGGAACCAGTGACCAACCTGCTGGATGCCAATGGTGGTGGCAATGCCTGGCCTGATGTCAAAGCCCTCGTGCTCCAGGAAGGGGGTCTGGTTGTGGTTGTGGATCATCACCTTCACCCCGGCCACCGTGGAGAGGAGAGGGATGTGATCCTTCTGCTCTGCCCTCAGGATGAGGGACAGCCCTGCAAAGCAGAGACAGGCAACCACTTGGCTGGGGCCAGAACAAGGGCACCATCACATCCTGAATCCTCAGCACTGATCAAACTGCTCTCTTGGCTCACAGAAGGTCCTTAGAGACCCGGAGAGTGGTCAGGTGGCAACTGCACCAGCCTGTTCCAAATCTGTAGCAACACCATATAGCAATAATACCATAAAATCCTGCAATAATGCCATAAAATACTGCAACAACACCATAATGTACTGCAACAATACCATAATACACTGCAATAATATTCTTCTTGAAAACTAAAGTTAAGATATGGCTGATAAGACTTATCAAGCAAGCAAAGAATTTGTGTCACCAGACCAGAAGAGAGGGCTAAATATATCAGTAAGTCACATATAGAAGATATATTTAATCCAGAGCCAAATGATATTACCTGTAGCTCTTTTCCCCCAGATAACATACCATAGGGAATTCCTGGCTTTGTGGCTGTCCAAAAGGGGTCTGTTCCCTTGCTGTTAAAAGTGTAGCAGCTGCCAAAGACGGGGTGGTGAAAGTGGACATAGTCACTGAAAGGAAGAGACATGTTGATGGGGTTTAATCATCGCTGTGGCAACACCTTTGCCATCCTGTAGGCTGTGTTTTGGTGGGGTGTGCATGTCCAGGAGGGAATCTGGGGAGAGAAATCCCAGCTCTGCCATACCTGGGTCTGCAGGGCTCCCCATCGTACTGGCAGGAGTAGACCATGTCTTCTATCTGCTCCTCGTGGTCAGAAATGTTGATAATAACTGGCAGCTGGGACATGATATTCATGTAGTGAAACCTGTACCACTCCAGAATGGCATCCATGCCCGAGGAGTAGGTCTTGTAGAAGCAGTTCCCTCCTGTGGCATTGCACTGGGAGAAAGGAAAGGAGGGAAATAAGGAGCACAGCCAGGACCTGACAGACTGAAGGTGCCAGAGGAAAGGCAATACTGGACACAGGGACAGAGGGAACCTCTGGGTTCTTCAGAAAGTGAAGTCTCTGATGATTTTAGTCCTCCCAGAATGGCTGAGGTTGGAAGGACCCTCTAGAAGCATCTTGTTGTGTGTGAGCAGCTTCTCTCCTCAAAGCTGGATCAGCTGAGCTCAGGGGAATGAGGGCAGGGGGAAGAGGCAGCAGAAGGGAGCAGGGAATGAACTCCAGAACCTCGGGAGAAGGAATGACAGGGCTGGTGGGAATTCTCTACGGGCCATGAATCATGAACAGAGCCCTGGGACACCTCCTCTCTTCTTACTCAGGCCTCAGACAGCTGAACACCCACAGCTCCTGGTGAAAGTTGGCCCGCTGAAGGACTCCAGGACAGGGCAGGATGATAATAATCAGGCAAAAATTGCTGGGCTTTCCACCCACATCAAGCTCAGCTTCTATTCCTGGATCTCCACTAACCCACGTTGTGATGGGAAGAGTCTGAAGGATTTGCATTTCCTTCCCAAGTCACAGACACACATTGATTTTATCCACCCTCTTGATTTGTTATTGCTCTGTTTTGGTTGAGCTGTGACATTTCCAGCACACTTGGACACCCAGGGCATCCTGCACGTTGTGGCTCTGGTATTTCTAGGATCACGCCCTAAATATCTCTTTTTGTAAGCCTATAACTTTGGATATTTTTGTCACTGCCACAAGGGCTTTCCAAGCTGGACTATGTCAGATCATTCACAATAACCCTCCCAAGCAGCATAAACTGATGGGCAGGGATGGATAAACTGAGGCAGGGGTGGATAAACTGAGGCAGGGATGGATAAATTGAGGCAGGGATGGGTAAACTGAGGCAGGAATGGAGGGACTCTCCAGAAACACCCTCCAATCTGTCATTACACAGCTCTGAAACTAATTTTTTTTCTTAAGGGACCTCGTGAGATGTTTAATGGCCCTGAAAAGTCTTACCTGGGGCTCCCACCCACACCCTCTGCCCCTGGGTCCTTGAAGCCCAGCTGGGGTGTTTTAACCCCTTTTTGGGCTGTGGTGCAGGACTTTGCTGGGCTCCTGCCCCACCACAGACCCTGCTGATGCCTAATTTCACATCCCAAATTTAAACCTGCCTCATCAGCACAACCTTCCCTTCTGAGCTGGACTCTTGGTTGGACCTTGACATTCTCTGTGAGTTTTCCCTGCTTGTTCACTCAGATTTTTGGGGGTGAGCCCCCATCCTGCCCTGGTGAGAGACTCCCCCTGTCCCTGAGGAAGCAGCAAGTGCTGCTGTTTGTGTCTTTAGCCAGGTCAAACCCCGAGAAGGACACACTCACCAGCCTGAAGCCCACACTGGAATGTTTCTTCCCTGACCTGAGGTCAGTCATTCTCAGGAGGGAGAAGTTTTGGCTCAGCTTGAAGCTCGACCTGCTGAGGTTCCCAATGTTGGACAAGTCCTTGATGTGGATGTTCCTGTCATTCATGTGGAATAACCTGGCTGAGGTGTTGATGCCATACAAAAAGGTGATGGACTCCTCTGCCATGCGATCCAGCTGCACCAGATGTTCACTGACCAGCTCAAACCTGCCAGGAACAGAGTTTTTAGCTCTTTGTGACTATTCAAGTTTCTCTTAGACAACAGCACTGTATTTCATGTGCTCTCAGTACCCATGGAAAGGCTCATCTGGTCCCTGCAGAGCTTGATGTCTGTGTGGGACATCAATGCAGCAATTATGGTGCCTGTGCTTGGCACCCCAAGAAATTAATTTATGAGGAGCTCCAGTAGCTGAATTTCCAGTTGTTGGATCCTCCAGTGCAAACCTCAGAACCTGCAGCTGTGCAGAGCTGCACCAACTGGCCTCCCTGTCAGGCAATTAGCTAATTATTCCAAGGAAATTACATAATTCCTTTACTATGTCCTGTGAAACTTCTTGATAACTTGGCCACTGCTGTGTGAGCCTTGCCTGACAAGCA
Source organism: Anabacerthia variegaticeps (assembly GCA_035583185.1). Lineage (NCBI taxonomy): Eukaryota > Metazoa > Chordata > Aves > Passeriformes > Furnariidae > Anabacerthia > Anabacerthia variegaticeps. The sequence continues at coordinate 5,776,771 of JAWWEW010000054.1, forward strand.
GAGGCACACAGGTCGTATTTTGGCCTTATTTCCTGTATTATTTCCGTGTCCCACTGTTCCTGAGGAGTGGAAACCCAGGAGAATCAGCCTTCACATGCCCCATTCCAGAGATGAGGAATTTATCCAGCAAGGAATCCACAGAGCAGCAGCCCCAGTTTTTCAGGGAAAGGCTGTTTTGATCAGAGCACCAAATGAGCACCGAGGCAGAGTTCCCTCTCTCCTGACTCAGTGCATGGAATTCACTGCTACACATCCTTGCCCAATTCCCAACGAGATCTTATCTGCCAACCAGTTTGGAAATAACAACAGTCCCTTCCCAGCTGGGCGAGGAGAGACCTCCCTGTCCCTCCAGCCTCCTGTGGGATGCAGTTGGGAGGTGCCTGACCCTTTCTGGCTGCAGGGGGGTGAAGCCCAGGATACCTGTAGGGGTCCAGGTTGCAGATGGTAATGGCTGGGAACATCTTGGGCTCCGAGTGCATGGACATGGTGAGGACAACGGGGTAGGCCCAGTACTGGCTGAACATGAGGGCAAACTGCCAGTAGAGCATGCCAAAGCTGCTGAGCAGCAGAAGGGTCCAGAAGGCTGTTTTCATCCTGTTGCTGTCGGAGCACACGAGGCGGATGGTGCCGTGGATGGTGGTGTTCTTACAGAAGAACTCGAACATGTCCTTGAAGGAGTCGTAGAACTCAATCAAACCTTCCTTCTTCTCTTCTTCTCTCGCCACTTCCTGCTCCATCCTCTACAGGTCTTTCTGGTGAGGAAAGAAGACCCAAAAATTCTTGTCAGAACAACCACAACCCAACTGTGGATTCTTCCAAAGAGGCCCCAATGAGTTTGCTGTTGAATAATCTGGCGAGAAAGGTGAGCAGAGACTCTTCTGCCCTTCCAGAGTGTGGACACCAGGAAGTAGCAAAGAGGTCAAACACTCTGAGTGCTGCTGACGAGGAAACCTGAGGTGTTTGACCACACTTACAAATGACTTCCACACTTACAAATGACTTCTCTGTCAGTGTGGCCATGCAAAGCCAAAGTGACTAATGCACACCCTGCTCAGGAGGCTGCAGCCAAGGGGAGGGCAGATTTCTTCTTTCTAAGAACACCGAGGACCAACATTTCATCCTCAAGTGTCACCTCAGTGCCCCTTCCCACAGCTCTGCAGCTCCTGAGCAGGACCCCATGGCCAATGCAATATTCTGGCCCATGGGCCTCGAAAAGGCTGGCTCAGAACCAGCAATGTGGCTTCATCCTTCTGGCAAGGGATTGGGATAGAGCCAACTTGTCAGCAAAGGAAAGGGACAGGTTGGAATCTGCTTTTCATTTTAGCTCATCCTGCAGAATGGACAGGATTCATTTCTGTCACCCCCAAAGTCTCTGCCAGGATGAAAGAGAGGAGATGTTTCCAATTTCAGAGGAGCAGAACCAGGTTATGAAGGCAGTGAAGGAAAACACCACCTCGATGGAAACCACAGAGGGGCTGAACCAAACCAGGATGGGGACACAGCATGGTAGATGCTACTGAAAATAAAATGCTCTGTGGTTGTCTGTGAAGAACACCAAAATACTAATTGCTGCTATTAACAGTTCTTTTATCACCTATCTCTTTCATAAATAGTTTCTTCCAGGAGTCTGAGTTGTCTTCTGCTTTACAGGAGTGAAAAGGAAGCACAGAAACTGAAAATCACTCCAGAAGAGCAGCAGGGCTAGAAATCAAAATCCACAATTCCTTTGGCCAGTAAGTAAAACATCTCCCATGCTACTCGAGGGAATTCCAGCCTTTTTATGCTGCCCATTATTTCTGTTTTAGCCAGCACAGACTGAGGGCACCTCCACGGGTTCTGGGGCCAGTTTGGGACACTGGACTAATGCTGACAGAGTTCCACTTACTGAACGTGACACCAGGTCCTGTAAGGTGTGAGTTTCCAACATTACAGCACTCTGTGAATCACCTCCCATTATGTTATTAACAAAAGTTTACTGAGGACAACACTTTGGTCCAACCTCAGCTCCAAACAAAAACCTTCCAAACACAGGAAGACAGGGAGGGCACAAAGAACTAAAGAATTATTGCAAGGAAATGAAAGCTCAGGCCTCTCATACATCTCACTAGTCAGCCTGGCTCTAATGAGAAAAAGAGGATAAAAGGCCATAGTTACCAGAAGTGAATGCTAAAAGAATTTATAAAACACAATTTTAAATGTATAATTTTGAATCTAAAAGAACCCCCAGCTGTTAAACAGTCAAAGCCTGGCTTTCAGAGACAACCCACAGCTTTCAGACATCCTCACTGGGCTTTTAAAGCCATGGCTCCTTCAGCCCAATTAAATCTGCATTCTTAAAATAACTGGAAGGAAAAAACCAGACAATAATGCAAGACAAGCCAGAGGGAATCTTTCAGAGCACACGTGTGTAAGGGCAGCAGCACAGTTCCCTCCACCACTAACTTATCCAACACACAACTGGGATTTAACAAAACCAGGGACAGCCTGTCCTGTCTGTGGGAAGCACCTGGAAAAGGCTGCAGGTTAGAAGAAATCAATGGAAAATAAAAACATGCTCCTGTATCATCCCAGCAACTCGATGGTCAGCACACACTCAACACAGAGCCGTGCCATGCAGCCAAATATTTAACAAGTGTGCAGGTATCCAGAGCCACACATCAATCACACATCCCCAGAAATCCACAGCAATCCAAGCAAATCACAACCAGCCCACTGTACCTTGGCAGACAGTCTATCTCTGAGGGTTTAGAGAAGCCACTAAACTCAGCCCTTGGCTTTGTCCTGAGCAGCAGAAGAAGATGAGTCCTGGTCCAAAGCTCTCCGATTTCTAACTGAAGAGACATTGGGAGCTGTCCAGCCTATATGGATCAAATTGATGACATCAAAAGGGGCAGGACTTAAGAAACAGATCATGGAAATTATTCAAAGCATGATCCAGGGAATAATAGGAAGTGAATAAACTGGACAAACAAGTTAACATGAAGGTTACGCTGGAGTTAAAGTTGCTTTGAGTGGTGGTGGTGTGTTCATCTTTTTTTTTCCCCCCCTTCTCAATGACTAGAACAGCTTTATAGCCACAATTTCTAGAAATATCTAGGGAAACAACCACGAGGTTCTTCCCACTCTGGACTTTCCCATGAAGGAAGCAGCTTTCTGCCTTCTTTCCACGGTTTCCGGAGCCTTGCCCGCTCCCTGCTAATTGGAGCCATTAAGGTTTCCACAGGAGTGCTTGAGGAATTACATACCTGCCTGTAATCGAAGGGATCACCCACTCAGCCCAAGGCACACGTGGCCCTGCATCTCTTCCTGCTCCTCCAAGAAGGCTGCTCAGCCTCATCTCCCGTGGGCTCTGCCATCCCCACTCACCAGTGGGCCCCTCAGAGACACAAACAGACCAAACCATCCACGAGAGTTTGAGTGAGAACAGCCTGGTTTGGTAACACGGCTCAGATAAGACCTTGCAAAAGGCTTTGGAAGAGGATTCGGGGCCCTGGGAGAGCTCAACCAGCCTTGGGTTGTTTGCACCAGGAGTTCTGCCACCTGCCTGCTCAGGAAACAGCTCTGCAAGGGCTTTGCAAGGAGCTGGGGATAAGGAAATATCGATGCTCTGGATGCAGGTCATGTTTAGAGCCCCAAATCAGCCCAGCAGAGCTCCTGCCTGCCTTCCAAAATTGGCCAGAACTGGATTTTCTCTCACGCTGGGAGTTGTGAAATCCAAGTGAGATTTCTTGTGAAATACTACCGAAATTTTTTGTGAAATTGGTTTTGAAAAGAAAGGAGAAAGCACAAAGATGAAGGGGAACACACTCTTCTGATCTGGACTGATTTCAACCCTGTTTGCACTTTTGCCACTTGATTTGTGCTGGATTTTGGTTTTTGAGAACCAAAACATGCAGAAGCTCCATCTCAAGCTTCTAAATTATTATTTGAAAAGATGCAAATTCTATTAACCAGCTGCTATTGATGTGTTCTGCCCCTCTCTATCTTTTGTATTAAAAGGAAATGTCACAAAACATATTTGGAACAGGTTTTAGATTTTAAAACAAGTCAGTATTTTGGAGTGTAAAAATGAAACTTTGGACTGAAAAAGAAACCCAGTTGGCTCTTGAATGAACAGCTCCAGCAGAGCCCCTTGTCACTGATTGATGAAGTAACGAGCTAAATTCTCATCAAAGACCTCAGAACATCGAAAACCCAATTCTGTCACGTCCATGCCTTTGTCCCCCACCCTTCCTCCTCTCTTCATCTTCTCTTGTGCAATAGAAAATGGCAACAATAAATCCTTGACAATGAAATCATTGCACAAGCGACGTGCACGAGACACCTTCTGTTGCCTCATTATGGCTGCAGGCCTTGGTGCAGGCACTCTCTGGCAGCACATCAGAACAAGCCCTTCTGAGCCAGCCAGGGCTCTGTCCTGCAGGGAAAGGAGAAGAACTGGATGAGCAGAGGGCACCGACCCTCCAGCAACACACCAGTTGTGTTTGCACTTGCTCACTTGTCATCCTGGAGCCTGAACTGGGAGCAGGAGGGAGAAAACTCTTTGTCTGCTTCAAAACTCGGTGTTTCTTTCCAAACCCAGAAGGAGATGACGGAGATAACAGCCCTGAGAAAGTCCTTTGGGGCTGCAGAAAGGCTGGGCTCTAATTATTCTGAGTAAGGCAGAAAATGTTTCTTAGTGCTTGTAGGACTGCAGGGGAGGGAAGGAGTAAGTGCTTTGTGTGTCCTGTGTAGCAGCAGAAATGCCCCTGGCTGAGCACACCCTCTGGATGGGCTACACACACCAGGGGAGCTTCCCACACTGGGGGCTCTGAATCGGTGATATTCATTTAATTGTTGGTATTAATGGGGTATTGATATGCCAGTTCATTGCATATTATCAACGGAATATTGATGCTCTGGTTGATATTAATGGAATCACCCCTTTTCATTGACAAAGGTAAGGAAAATAGGGAGTTTTTGTCATTTTGCTTGTAAGCTTGTACGTGGCTTTCAGATGGTATAAGAACTGGCCAAATCTACTCTTGGCCCCTGGCTCTACACTAGCCCTTATTATTATGTCTATTACATAGGCTCAGATGGATGAAAATATGATTTTCACCTATTTGACAGACTGCTGAAACACCAATAGATATTGGAGTGTGCAATGATGCTCAGAGCAGCAGAAGAGGCTCAGAGTGTCCTGCAGGCAGAGAGGAGACTTCAGTGACTTCACAACGGCAAAAGTTACTCATTGAACTGAAGTTCCCTGAGGAACAGACTCAGGCAACTGGGCAGATCTACTGCCAGATAACCAGCTTATTCAGCCTTAAATATTTCCTTATGGCTGCTGCATGTGAAAAACATCTTGCTCCCTGTAGAGGCTTGAGAGGAAGACTCAGAGATCCAACTGGAGAAGCTCAGTGATGATCTCCAGCGTCCCTCTTGCTGTGCCTGGCTCCTCCTTTAGAGCTCAGATATTATGTCCAATATCATTGGAAATGCCCAAAATGAGGTGCCCCAGTGTGTGGACTTCTCGTGAGGACCCTGAATTGCAGGGAGGGGGGTCTGACTGAACAGATGTGCTTTTCCTAAGGATGTAAATCCCACCAAGAGCCCACTTTAGTTTCTTGTTCCTGAAGACTTTCCCAGCTGGAGCAAACTGAAGTGAGCCATGAAATGCCCCCTTCCAGCAGCTTTCCCTGGGCCACAGCACCCTGCAGACTCCCCTGTAATTGCTGCCCACTGACCACACAGAGTGTCTTTGGTTTTAACTTTCTCCCTGCCTGCATTTGTCCCATATTCTCCTGCTCTCTCACACTCGAGGGTTCCATCACTCCCTATTGCTCCTCAGCTCACCCATGTCCTCCAGAGATTCCCTTTTTTTTCTCTAGATGGTTCCTCAGTCTGGGAGCTGAGAAAAGCAGCCCTTGGCATCCAGTTCCTCCAGCAGTGGAAGGGCTGTGAGCAGATCCTGCACCCTCCTGCCTTCAGTGGCCTTTGCAGATCTCCGGTTTAATCTCCATTTTTGGCAACTCTCGCCCTTTTTCCTGCAAGAAGGGCCTTTATCCTCCTGGAATGCTCCAGGTTGCTCCGTCAAAACCTTCCTCCCACATTTTCTCTCTCTCCTCTCTGAGATCAGTGCTGCTTGCCTCTGGTTTTGTGGAACCTCCCTCCCAGTGCTTTCCTCCCGGCCACTGGACAAGCCAGTCTGCTCCTCCTCCCACTCCGAGGCACACAAACTCCCGTGGGCAGCTCCAGCAAAAGGAGCCTCCCAGTGATCCCTCTGTGCCTTTGCTGGTGCCTGTGCTCTGCATGGACTTGAACTGGCACGCAGCAGGTTCTGCCTCCTCTCTTTCCCCCCCAGTTCTTACCATCCAAACCCACTTTGTCATCTTTTTGAACCAGAATTCAGGTCTATTCAAGAGGCAGAACAAAGGCAGTCCCTGCCCTGGAGAGCTTCCAAATGTTGCTTTCACGTCTCCTCGTGCTCCTGCCCTAAATGCTGCTGAACTGACTCTGGTTTGCAGGTGTTTTCCTCATCTCCCTGGATCTCTGTGGGGCTCTGCCCACCCAAGTTTCTCCTGGGAATCACAGCATTCATTGCTTGGCTTTGTGGGATGCTTTGAGCCGTGGCTGAGGGCTCTCTGTGTGGAAACCCCAGCGAGCTGTGCCTGCAGAAACAGGACAGAACTGGTGTATCTCCACGTCCCTTTGCCAAAGCAGCTTCAAATGCTGCCAAACCTGCTCCAGGCACCAGGTGAACACCCCTTAAGCTGTGCTGAGCTCCCTGTGCCATGGTTTCATGCCCAGCAGTGCCTGAGTTAGGACTAAAGCTCTCCAGCACATCCTTAGGAAGCCCAGAAGTGCCAGCAATGAGCACATGCATGTTCTGCTACTCACCAGCCACTGAAATATTCCCTAATTACAGCCCTGCTCTGCAGAGGCCCCACGTCAGCCCTGCCCTCGGTCCAGCCTCCAGCTGGGGGTTAAAGCTCAGGCTCAGCACCAAAGCTTTGCTGGCTCCCAGGATGACCAAGCATTCATTTCCACTCACTCACCTCTCTGAGTAAGATGTCTGGAGCTGCTCCTGTCATCCCTCTGGGATCACACCTACTTCTGTCTCTCTCTTCCTCTTCCCTGGGCTCGTTTCTTTAGTCACGGGGCTTCACCGATGCTGTGCCACCACCTCAGACCCGTCAGCTCTCTGCCAGCCTCACAGACCCACAGGCTGCTGAGCCCCTGCTTGCTGGGGGAGGGTTTTTTATCCTCCTCCAGCCCAGAGGAAGGATCTGGAGGAACACTGAGGCAATTAGGACTGGAACATCAGCAAAGCCTTCTTGCTCTGTGGACATGCAAGATGCAACCATCCTGGAGTCCCAGACACCATCACTCCACCAGAAAGGAAGCCAAAACCTCTCCAAGCACTTGGTCAAGCTCCTGGAAAAGACACTTCTCGTGGCTCCTGCCTTCTGACACCAGGCAAGCAAGGTGTCCTCCTGGTTCCCAGTGCTTGGAAGCAATTCCCTGGGGTCAGTCAATGCAGCAAGGTCAGGTTTTCCTGCTGGGAAGTAGAGCAGGTGTCAAGAAGAGGAAGAGGCAGCGCAGCGTGGCAGAGAGGACGGAGGGAGTGAAGAAACCGGGAGCCAACTGCGCAAGGGCAAAACAGTCATTAGCAAATCACTCATTGAAACTGCCTATTACATAAGTGGCTCTGTCAGCTGCCAGGCCTCTTTAAATGGATGCTTTTTGGGTTAAATTCAGCTGCAATCCCGTGTTTTCCCTCAGCAGCCCCTGGTGGATTTCTTCACCTTCTCGTAGAACGGTTCTATCCGTGCCTGGAGTCAGGGATTGCAAACAAACAGCTCTATACTTTGAAAAAAAACACCTGAGAAATTTTAAAAAACACAGTCATAATTCCCTGAATGCAAGTGAACCCTCAGGGAAGTGTTGTGGCTCAAAAGAAGACCCAGTTTTAAAAAAGAGCTCATTTTGTAGCCCTTAAATGAAGCCACAGGTGATCCAAAATGCCAGGCCAGTGTAAGGAAGGCAGAGGTGATTTATTCTGGATTCATTCAAACTTGCAGAAATTACTTGGGAGACCCACAATTGCCCCTTTGCTCCGGGTCTGGGTTTGCTCTGATGTTTGGGATGTGTTTATTCACACAGAACTCACCACACTCAGCCTGCAAACTCTGAGATTTGCTATTAATCCCTTGGGTTTCATTTTTTTCATGCCCCCCAAAATCTTCACTAGTCAGTCAAGGCGCAGAAACGCTGCCATGGGAGTCCCACAGCCATTCCTGGCTGTGAGAACAATCCACCTGAACAGCACAAACACTCCTGCTCTGACCTGTCTGCTCAGCATTAACAGAAACTCCTCAAAGAAGCCCCCAAATAACCCCCAAAATTTATGGACCAGGAATGGTTTGTTACCAGGAACCAAACTGGCCTAGGGATGTTTCTCATCAGGAGATGTAACAGGACAAGGGGCAATGGGTTCAAACTGAGAGAGGGGAAATTTAGGGTGGATAAATGGAAGAACTTCTCCCCTGGGAGGGTGGGCAGGCCCTGGAATGGATTTCCCAGAGAAGCTGGGGCTGCTCCATCCCTGGGAGTGTCCAAGGCCAGGTTGGATGGGGCTTGGAGCACCCTGGGCTAGTGGAAGGTGTCCCTGCCCATGGCAGGGGGTGGCACTGGATGGGCTTTATGGTCCCTTCCAACCCAAACCATTCCATGATTCTGTTTTCTCACTGAATTTACCCCAAATAAAGGCAGAAGTCCACAAATTCTTCACAACTCTCTGTTCAAATCTCCATCTTCTTTGTCGGAGAGTCTCTGTTTTGCCAAGCACACTTTGACCATTCTCCAGCACAATTAAAGAAAGGAAAAAACCCCAAAACTCCCAACCAAAAAGACAAACCAATGCAGAAGAAGATATTTTATTTTCCCCAGCCAGTGGCAAGAAATCCAAAACTCCACTTACAAACACGGACCAAAAAAAAAAAAAAGAAAAAGAAAAAGAAAACTAAAGGCAGCTTGAAACTCTTGATCTTCCCTCTTGCCTTGCTGTGCCACCCTGCGAGCTGTGAGTCCTGTTGCCCCAGGGCCCAGCCGAGGGTTAATTGGTGTTTGTCCAAAGCCCCGCTGATGTCACTGCCCTGTGAGCACCGGGTGAGTCGTGCTGTGACACCGCTCCTTAATTGCAGCACCACGGGCTGCACTCATCCCCCAGCACTTAAAAACATGGGTTTAGGAGATATTCCCAAAGCTAGCTGACACTCTGAGGGGGTCACTGAGCACTTCCTTGGGCTGGAATTCCTTGGGCAGAGCTGCAGGTGAATTCCAACATGTGCTGAGGGATCGGATCCCAAATGTTCTGGCTTTTAGCTTATCAAAGAGCTCCTTGCAATGCCTATTGCCTCATGTAATAGGCTTTCTTCTCACTTCATCAGCACCACAGGATCAGATCTGGAGATTATTTTCACTTCCAGGCCTATTTGTCAGAGATTTATAGATAAGGAATACTTGTAATCTGTGTTTTCCTTGCAAGCCATTAAATCTGCCTCCAGAAGTGAATGTATATCATGAGTGTATATCCTTTCCCTGATATTGCTTCTAAAATTCTCTCTCGTCTTGGAGAGAGTTCATTCCCTCCTCACACAAGGACTGACAGGCCTACAATGCAAACAATGCATTTTGTATTAATTTTGAGATGTGTCTCAGCATAAAATACCCTGGTTTTCCTCATTAGCCCTGGCATTTTTATCAGAACTCTTCCAGCAGGTTTTGGCAGCAAACATCAACTTCCCATCCTCTTCCACGACAAACCTGGGCTTTGATTTGACAGATCAGCAGCTCTTGGGATTCTCTTGGATCTGTCACAGGGTTCAGAACACGCTCTGGGCATCCCTCAGGAGAAAACTCTCTGGGATACCTTGCCATGAATATTCTGTGTGAATTGTGAGATGGAACAGCAGCCTGTTATTGGAAAAGAAACCCGGGCTGTCTTGCTCCTATTTCTGATATATAGTCATTATTAAGTGGCCCAGAGACTGTGCTGCCAAATGCTAAGCTTTATTTGTACCAACAGTTCAAAAAATAGCTCCAAAAAGCTTCTCTCCTCTTCTTCCAAGCTGTGCCTTCCTGCGAGGCTGCAGCATCTCCAGAACTTTGCATCAGAGGGTGAACTTTTTATCCACCCCTGGCTGGGAAGACTGGATGTGCTCCTGACTCTGCCCCAAGCGTTCTGGGGGCATTCACTGGACACTCCGTGTTGCTTAGGAAGCTTTATAAAGGAAATATTTTATCACTGGAAGGTTCGGCTCCTCCTGTCAGCACTGGAAATGATTTCTTTAGCTCTAGAGGAGCGGATTTGTCAAAGAAAGTTAGCAAATCTAAATTCCTCCCATTCAAGGAGGGTCATTTAGTGAGGGGAACAAAGCACTGCTCAGCTCAACTAGGACTTCCCAAAGGACCAAATTCTTCTTCTTCCATTATAATATTCGTTCTATTTGAAAGAGTAAGCAAGAAAAAAGATATTTTGCCGCCAAAAGCTGCTATGGAATGGCAGCTGATCTCCACAAAGAAGGTTTATCTGGAGAGATCTGGGCAGAGATTACCGGGCTTTAAAGGAAGTTTGGCAATAAAGAAACCACAGCCTTTACAATGGCTTTTGAAGGGCCCCGTGCGAGGTAATGGCTTAATGAGGTTCTAATGCCGGGCATTTGGGATAGAGGAGTAGGGTAATCAGCCCAGTGTCAATCCCTTGGGACAGCAGTGAAAGGCTCCAGGGGAAAGTGAGGGCCACTGAGGACAAAGGTATGTCAGCCCAGCAGTCTTTGCATGCTCCGGTGATGTCACTGCGAGGCCACTGAGGGCTGGGACAATTATCCTTTGGGAAAGGCAGGATGGAGGAGCCGGGAACGGGATGCTCCTCATGGAGCTCCTCACCTGAGCCAGGGGAATAATAAATAAGGAAGAGGATTGACCTTTCCTCTTTCTGACTCAGGACCATGCCAGAATTATCTCCTCTGTCATCCTATCTCCTTGTCAATCATCCCAAAGCAGGTCACACCCCACCTCAGCCAGGCAGGAGAGCAAATCAAAGGGGAAAATGCTCTGCTTTCAGCAAGGTTGTCGGGGGTTTAGTTAGCAGTGCTCAGGTTAAATTGCCTGGCATTTATTTGGGTCACCTCAGGCTGGCTGAGTGGCTGCTGCCTCTCCCACGCAGGGAAAAGGAAGTAAATCACAGCGAGTGTGAGGTCTGGAAATATTAACCTGTCCCATAAATGAACAACATTGGTTGTTATCATTCCAGAGGCGATGATGGCAAACAAAGGTCGTGATTCATGTGTGACACTTGCTGAGGTGGAACCTTTAGTCCAGAGAGCTCCAGCTCGGTGACACTCACCAAGTGATTAAGAGGGAGGAAAGGCAGGTAAATCATATTATCCCTTCTTTAAATAAGGAGAAAAAGGGAGCCTCGAAACAATTGAATGAAACCCTCGTGATCAGGGATGATTCAGTGAGACTCAGGAACCATCAGAGCCCTTCTCTGAAGCTCAGCATGATCAACCCACGTCAAAGCTCTTTAGGAACGGCTTATCAGTTCCCATTAAGAAAAATAAGGAGGATCAGCTTCCCACGGAATCAAAAGGTTTGGGAAATTGTAGAAATTACTACAGTTCTACTAGATAATGATACACTATATTTCTGTACTACCACGAAACAAATGGGCACTGTAGTGACAAAAGAATCACTGCAGGAAAGTTACTCTGTAAAAGCCAATATGGTAAAGCAATAAAACCCCCCCAGGAGGGGCAGAAAAACCAAAAGGAAGAAAGAGAAGGAAAGAGAAAGAAAGAGAAAATACCTCTAAATTGCCTTTTGGGCAAAGATTAAAAGAGAGCCAAGTTAGCAGCGCTTTATGGGAAAATAATAACACAAAATCCATCAAGGAAACATGACTAGTTTTAGATGGGAATGGAGCAAGATGTTTAATGCAAATGCCATTGCTCATCCTTGGACCTGGAAATGATGCATCCCAAATGCCCTCGAAATTGGAGGGGAGTTCAGGGAGGATAATTACCTGTACTGAATCTGGCCAAGACATTTGCATTAATGTTCTCTACGGAGCTTCTAGAAAGATCTCTGAAGGATCACTGCTCCAGGATATCTCTTGGGTTGAGTGCAAGCTCAGAGAGGGGGAAATGTGGGATCAGTCAATGCAAACAGGACCTTGGGGCAGCAGTTTGGTTTCTCAGTCTCTGCTCTCACCTGCATAGGGGTGGTCAGAGCTGCCCCTGTCAGAGAGGGAGAGTCACTGCAGAACCATGGAATGGGTTGGGTTGGAGGGGACCTCAAAGATCATCCCATTCCACCCACCTTCCACTAGCCCAGGTTGCTCCAAGCCCTTTCCAACCTGGCCTTGGAATGCTTTGGGTGGGAAGGGAGTTTTGAGGTCATTCAGTTCCTCCCCCTGCCATGGGCAGGGACATCTTGCACTATCCCAAGTTGCTCCGAGCCCTTTCCAACCTGGCCTTGGGCACTTCCAGGGATGGAGCAGTCACAGCTTCTCTGTCCAACCTGTGCCAGAGCCTGCCCACCCTCCCAGGGAAGGATTTCTTCCACAGCAGACTGAACAGCAAATATCCTTCTGCCTTTAATAAGGTGCAGAATTCCAAATTTCTTCTGTTGGAAGCTCGTCCCGAACAAGAAAAAAACCTTGGACTTGTAAAAATGTTGCAGCCCCCCAAAATGAAGAAACACTCTTTAAAAAGAGTAAATACACTTCAGCAATATTTATTAATGTTTAATCACGGCACAAAGCAAAACCCTGAGGCCTTTCAGAGAGCAGTGTCTGGCACAGGTTTTTATGAAGCAGAAATGAAAAAGGGCTTCTCCAGCATCACTGAGCAACTTGTAACTGTGGAAACACTGACAGCAGCCAGGCTCCTGAACGCTGCTCCCTTGCTCAATGACAGGAGATGTCTCTGTGGCTTCCTCAGCTAAATCACCTCTTACTCACGGGATAAATTCTTCAAGGTCACTGTTCTTCCTTAACAACATCCTAAAGATTCATTCTTTCCTTCCCTGGGGCTCTGCAAAGCTCCAGTCCTGGGTCTGCCTTCCCTTCCAGCCCACTCTGATCAAGGTCACCACGGCCCTTTTGTTTTGGGGTCCTTGAGGATTTTTCCCCAGTTTCTTCTCTCCTTCTGTGTTCCATCTGAGCCCCTTTCCCTCTGTCCAACCCCACCTTCACCTTCAGTGTGCTTGGCAACCTCCACCCCTCCTTGGGGTAGAGCTCCCAAAACTCCTTCCTTACTGACTCCTTGTGGCTTGCTCTGAGTCTTGGCAGTATTTTAGGCAGGATTTTTCTGCCCCCTTCCCTTCCCTGAGGCCTCTGTCCCAGGAGTTGGACTCAGTGACCCTCGTGGCTCCCTTCTGACTCGGGATATTCTGGGATCCTATGAAATTGTGATCCCAAGGATACATCCAATGTCTTTCTGGGACACCAGAACTCTCCATCTCAGCAGCACCCCCAGCTCTGAGCAGCCTTGAGCTGGTTTTCCAAGCATTCCCTGTCCTTCTGGACACATTTACCAGGCAGGATTCCCTCTGAGCACCTGGGAACATTAATTAACCCTCACTCCACCCCTCGAGGAGCATTTTCTTTCTCCAATTCTGTCTTCATCCACCAAGGGCAGCCTCAAAATACTCCTGTGACAGCCTGTGTGGAGTGCGGCATGAAGTTCTGCTTTATTTGGTGGAGAAACTGCAGCCAAGGACTTATCAAAGGCACCCACAAAGAGAATTCTGGTTCTGTTCTGTGTATAGAAACTACCCATGAAACAAATCCTGGTTCCTGTTACTGGTGTCTGTCCTGAAAACCTGCAATGCTTTTATTACAGTTACAATTCAAGGGAAATTTTCTGCAGTGCTAAAGTCAAGCACTTCTGGAATTTTAAAGAATAATACAAAGGTCTGTGTTCACAAGCATATAAAGATGTTTTCCTGTCCTGTAACCAGCCATGTGATGCTGCTGACAGGCTTATATCCAATTAAAAACCAGGTCCAACCTTTATGAGATAGAAAACTGTCTCTCTTGTCTCTGTCCTGGAGTTAATCACCTCCCAAGTCAATTTAACAGTCTGTACTTATTTACTTGGTGCTCTTAATGATTTAAGAACATAAATATGGGACTTCTAGTGACTTCCCAAGGCCAGGTTTTAAATATGCCTTCCAGACACAACACCAGTACCCCAAAGACACTTTACAGAGAGGAAGTTCTAGAGTGTGATTCATTTGCATGCTGGAAAACAAGTGGGAAGAAAGAAACTCCTGTGAGAGCAAAGTGTCATTCCAGGCTGTCATTAGTGTGGAGAAGAACATCCCAGAGGGATGAACGGAATGTTAATGATGACACACTCCTGCTTGAAATGCTGGACAACATCAGGGAGAATGCCAGAGGTGTAAATGGGAGCTCTGGAATCCCTTCAGCATCCAGGGATTGATTGCTACAGTATCCAGGTTCAAGTTTGTCATATGTCCAGACTTAGTAGGAATTCCAGCATAAACACATGCACAGAAAATACATAAAATTGTGTAGCTGAGGCAAAAAAAAGGTCCTGAGGTCAAATGAATAAAAGTAGTCTGTGTTATACTGCACGAGCTGCCTGGGGGATTGATCAGGTGAAATACACGTAGGCTAATAAAGCATTCCAATAATACCTTGGGTTTGTACAGCTCTTTAGGCCTGGAAGTATAATAATAATTTAAAATAAACACTTCCTTCTGTTCTGCAAAACCTTCAAGTGTTTGTAAACTGGGAGCTCAGGTTAGATACGAGGACGAATGGGTGTAAGAGACTAGAACTAAACAGATCAACTGTTGCTTCTGGTTTTAAGTAAAACATTTCTCCTCGAAACATTTCACAGCTTCAAAGCAGTTCAAAGCAAAGGATTTGGTTTGATGAACTTCACTAAATCAAGAAGATTTGATGCAGCCACAGAGGGGACTTGGGAACACTTTGTGTATAAACTCTCCCATTGCTGTGATTGAAGCCTGAGGTAATCAAGGAAAACAGGAGATTTGTCATGAAACTCCCATGAAATCCAAATTTTTCCAGCTTTCAGCAGACTGAAAACCCTCAAGTCAGGGAATCACAGCCTGGTTTGGGATGGAAAGGACCTTAAAGACCATCCCATTCCACCCCTACCAGCTTGCCTTGTGAATCAAATGAAGAACCCTGAATGTACCCAGTGCCCGCTGTTGGGTCCTGGGATTGCCCATGTGGAAAATGCCGCATTATTTTGGAGCAATTTGGGAAAATTCTGCCCTTTTTTTGGCAGGGAATCAAAAACCCATCCAGTGCCTGGGTGGGGACACCTTCCACTGTCCTGATGTGTGGAAAATTCCCAAACTAGGGAGCTGTAGAGAAAGTACATTTATTCAGCACTGGGTGCAGGGGGGGTTGCTCCACCAAAGCCATGTCCCCCTGTCTGTGCTCACAGGCCTGGTTAAATACACTTAAAACATGCATCTTCATTATTTCCTTATACATAAGTATTATTTTCTTAGACAAGGCAGGGTTATTCCAAACGGTTCCAAGAAGTAATTTCCCTTTTCTCCTCCCATCTCAGTTTGCACATCCCATTTTCCCTGGGCCAGGGTCTTTGGGGACGAAGATCGTGGGTTTTCTTTGCTGTGTCCTTTTCAGCTTGGCTCAAAAAGAGTCTTAAACCAGTTTTGTTGGCAACTCGAACCAGTCTAATTAGCAAACATCTACAATTACCTTATTTTCTTGATATATTTCCTGATTTATCTTAGTTTTGGAAGCTTCAAGGCCAGGTACTTATAACATATTCCCTACAACTAATAATTATGACTTCAACCATGCAGTCTGTCTTGGCTACTTTAGCAAAAGCATCTACAATTATTTCTATTAACCCTCTCAGTGTTAGTCCCTTATTGATACTTTATATCAGTTATTGATACCTTATATCAGTTCCCTCTCAGTGTTAGTTCCCTATTGATACTTTATATCAGTTATTGATACCTTACATCAGTTCCCTCTCAGTGTTAGTCCCTTATCGATACTTTATATCAGTTATTGATACATTATATCAATTCCTTCTGTGTTAGTCCCTTATCGATACTTTATATCAGTTATTGATACATTATATCAATTCCTTCTGTGTTAGTCCCTTATCGA
>JAWWEW010000054.1:5793065-5804723 GCA_035583185.1 Anabacerthia variegaticeps
TACTTTATATCAGTTATTGATACATTATATCAATTCCTTCTGTGTTAGTCCCTTATTGATACTTTATATCAGTTGTTGATACATTGTATCAGTACCATCTCCGTGTTAGTTCCCTATTGATACTTTATATCAGTTATTGATATCTTATATCACTCCAGGCCCTTGGAAATAATCCCTCCCTGTCTTTCACTTCATCCACACGGGGAATTCGAGCAGAATATTCCTTTTTATAACAAAACCCCCATTTATGGCCAATTTCTCAGGGGAAAAAGGCCTCGATCCCCCCAAACTCCACATCGCCTCAAAATCCCATGAGGGACCCTCCCCACCCAGATTATTCCACAAAGTTACGATGAAATAACCACGCTTGACCATTCAGGGCCTCTTTTATCGCCAGGTCTTTTCTTATTTATCCTTTATTTCTTTCTTGTCGCACCAGAGCTCCGGGGTGGGGGGGGCCGTTCGGACAAGGCCCTGAGGGGCGGGCGGGCAGGGTGGGACTGTGGGGAAGGGCAAATCTTGTGCTCCGAGCCTGGTGAGGAGCCCTCCCCACCGAGGATACCCCTCGATTGTGCCCCCTTTGCGCGGTGACACCCGCGCTGTCCCCAGCGGGGCTCGAACCCGCGGTCACCTCATCTCCACCCAGCCCGCCGTGGCGGCCACCGGAAGCGGAAGTGCCCCCGGGCCGCGCCGCGGCTCCTTCCCCGGAAGCGCCGCCCGCGCCGCCATCTTGGCCGAGGGCCGTGAGGGGGGACCCGCGGCCGGCCCTACCCGCCCAGCCCAGCCCGGCCCAGCCCGCTCCCCGCCGCCCTCCCAGCGCCCGCGGGCAGGAGGGGCTCGCCCGGGGCCTGGCGGGCACGGAGAGGTGAGAGGGGGCTGCGTCCCCCCCGTCCCGGGGGGAGCAAGGGGCGACGGGCGGGATGCTTCCTCCTCCCTCCGTCTGTCTCTCCCTCAGTCGCTCGGTGTCCTTCTCTCTCCTTCCCGCCCTCAGTCGCTCTGTCTCCTGTCTCCTCTTTCCTTCCCTCCCTCAGTCGCTCTCTCTCCTCTCTCCTTCCCTCCCTTAGTCTCTTCTTCCCTCCCTCAGTCTCCATCTCTTTCCCTCCCTCAGTCCCTCCATTTCTCCCTCAGTCCTTCTCTTTCCTTCTCTCTCTCTCCCTCAGTCTCCATCTCTTTCCCTCCCTCAGTCCCTCTATTTCAACCTCAGTCGCTCTGTATCCTCCTCTCTCCCTCGGTCCCTCCCTCCCTCAGTTCCTCTCTCCTTTCTCTTTCCCTTCCTCCCTCAGTCCCTCCATCTCTCCCTCCCTCTGTCCCTCAGTCGCTCCGTCTCTCCCTCCCTCTCTCCTTCATTCCCCCTGTCTCCTTCTCTCTCCCTCAGTCCCTCAGCCCTCCCACCTCCCCATGCCCCTCCGTCCCTGCCTCTCCCCACGTTGTGCTCCTGCTCCTTCACCTCTCCCTCTTCCATTGTATTGTCCGGGTGGGAAGTTGCCTTTGCGGTCGTAGCCCTTTGTTTTCTGTGTTTAAGATATAAATGTCCTTCCAGATAAGGCTTTGAGGCGCGTTCAGACCCCGCTGACCACATTTAAAAAGTATTAAAGTGTTTCAGTGTGTTTTTGCAGCCCGTGCTGAGGTCTCTCTTATTACAGTAAGAAGTCAGAGCAAATAATCGTGTCCAAGTAAAAAGATACTATTTCATTTATATTTTGAAGTCAAAGCTGTCTTCTTTGGGGAAAAAAAATCTGAATTTTATGGTTTCAAGAGGTGTGGATCCAAATAAAAACACCCTCTATGGTTCAAGCAATGGTTTACAGCAGTTGTGACAAAAGCAGGGTTAATTGAGTTTATTCTGAGTAGAGGGGGTATATCTGACCACATACAAGTGTTGCTCGTGTTTAAATGTTATTTCTTTAATAAATAATTAATAATTTTACTTGGCTGCTTGTTTGTAGAAAAGGAGCAGAAAGGGCTACAGGGGGTTTAACATATTTCATGTCACATCGTGGGCCTTGTCTTATCTCTTTAGAGAAGCTGTTTGTAAAATCTCTCCTTTTAATTCCTCCTTGAATTTCCATGGATAAAGCCAAGTAAGTGGCTCAACTTCTTAGGGGAAAGTGAGTTAAAGAGCAGTTGTTAATTAGTGTGTTCTGGAGGTGCATTATAAGGGCTAATTCTTTCTTTGTCTTGTAAACCCCATGGAATTTCCTCCCCTCACACTGATTTGTCTCCCTTTGGATGGGGTTTGATTTCTCTGGAAGGGAATAATCTGGCCCAGGAGTTTCCTTCTGTAAATTCAGCTGGTCCTGAGCAGGCAGCAGATTTAATTCCAAGTCCTTCACCTCCAAGTCAGCAATGAGGTTATTGTGGTGCCTTGTTTGTTATTCTTTTCAGACAACTGCATGTGTAGAAACACCAGAGGAATTTAAAACATGGGTAGATTTACAGAACAGGTATCAAAGCTGAATAGGGAAATTAGTTATTCAGAAAGACCTTTAATATAGAATATCTCAAGTTGGAAGGATCATCCAGTACAGATGTCTCTTGGGACTGAGTTAAGACTTTGCATGATTCTTGCCACTTAAAAGTGAAGGTTATTCAATTTATATCTTAAATATGAAGTGGATTTTGCAAAAATCTGGAGCAGTATTCCATGAGTGACAGTAACTGTGTGCCCATTACGATTGTCTTTATGTATTTCTTTAATTAGATGAGCAACAACAGTAATAAGAGAGCACCAACCACAGCAACCCAGAGGCTTAAACAGGACTACCTGAGGATTAAGAAAGACCCAGTGCCTTACATCTGTGCAGAGCCTCTCCCTTCCAACATCCTGGAATGGTAAGGCTGGGAATGAGAGCTGGGATTGAGTGCACTGCTCCTCACTCGTGGGGAGAACAAGATATTCCAGGTCATAGAGTCTGATCCCTCCTTCCTGAGAGTCTTGGTGTGGGGAGGTCGAGTAGGAAACTGGGGCTGAGGTGATTTGCCCCTCGTTTTTTAGGGGTGTTGGTGGCTGATTTTTGCTGGTTCCACAGTGTTTGCATTCCCTTCTTTTGCCAGGCACTATGTTGTGCGGGGACCTGAAATGACACCCTATGAAGGTAAAAGCCCTGTTGTGTTTATGTGTTTATATTTACGTGTTGGTTTCAGTGGGCAAGATACAAGTACTGAAAATAGCTCCAAAAACTGCTGGTGCAGCCTCAAAGCTGCCTGTAACCTGTGGGAAAGCTTGTTAAAAAGAAATAGCGTTGCTGCTGTCAGTAATGTTTCTGTTATCAAGGGGTTTAATAAATCAGATTTAGGTTAAGTTGAAGACAAAGATCTTCCTATTAAAGCAGGTAACTGGCTTTAGAGAGTGGGTGACAAAGCTAATTTCCAAAAGTCCCATTTTGTTACCACATGGATGTTCTCAGTGAACTGAGACATAAAGATTCTCTTTGTGAGTTTCTCTGGAGAAAGCTTGAAATGTAAAAGCTTCATTAATTTGTTGTAGTCACATATTTCACAGTGTCTTCTGGAGCCTCTCAAAAATGCTTTCTTAAACTGGGATTCTTCATAGGATTGTGTTTGTACTTGTTCCTGGAAAAATAACCCATTTTTATTGTATTAAATATAATTTGCCTGGTTGTCCTTAAATGTATTTCAGGCTTGACAGCAGAAAATAGTGTCTGTAAGAGAGAATGTGAGAGAATTGCCTACAAAGTAAACCTGGTACAGGTCTGGGTTCTTATTCCTGTGTTTGAGAGGCACAAGATGAAGAGTTTGAGCTCATTAGTGAGAGGGGGAGAAGGAGACAAGCAAAGGGGTTTATTTGGCCCGTTTTGAGTAGCAGTTTAGGACTTAATCTTCATGCAAAATAAGTAATTCATCTCTCTGTGTAATGCAGGTGGCTATTATCATGGGAAACTAATATTCCCCAGAGAATTTCCTTTTAAACCTCCTAGTATTTATATGATTACACCTAATGGAAGGTTTAAGTGTAACACAAGGTAAGGACCTTTCTCTAACACTTAAGCAATTACCACCATTTCAGCACTAATGCATCACGTGTGATAATTGTGCTGGCAACCCCAAAACTCTGCCTGTGTTTTTGAAGGTTGTGTCTCTCCATCACTGACTTCCACCCGGACACATGGAATCCAGCTTGGTCAGTCTCCACCATCCTCACGGGCCTTCTTAGTTTTATGGTGGAAAAGGGCCCCACACTGGGCAGCATAGAGACATCTGAGTTCACAGTGAGTCCAGAGGGTGTCATGGGCCTTGGGGCACTTTTGAGAATGGGGAAACAGCACCAGCAGCAGCTCCTGCAATTTTGGTATCTCAGAAATAAACACCATGGTGAGGACTTGGTTCCTCCTTCCTTCCTCTTGAGGTGTCTGCTAATCAGTCACTCTAGTGCAGAACACTCATCTCAGTGAGATGTAGAATTGAGAATATAACTCGTGTCTATAAACTTGTGTTGTGGTGAATAATGCTCTCAAGTGTGGCTTTTTAAATGGTGGAAACCATTTGGCTGGTGGTTTGCACCTTTCTGGTGGGAAATCACAGGTTGGATTGAAGTAAATCAATTTCTGTGCAAATGCTGATGGTGTTTCTCTCCTCCACAGAAAAGACAACTTGCTGCACAAAGCTTAGCATTTAATTTAAAAGATAAAGTCTTCTGCGAGCTCTTCCCTGAAGTGGTGGAGGTAAGGGAGTTCATCCCTACAGTGACCTGGTGGGCTGGGGTTCTTCAGCCTCTCTCTGTAGGGCTCTAAACTAATTGTTCAGGCCTTTTCCCAGGCCATAGCTACCTTTGTCAGTCTTTGGATTTTAAAAAGTTTCTAAAAGCCTTTTGAAAGGTTTTAATTGTTGCAGACAGACTGTAGGAGAATGGGGAAAAGATATACAAGAGTTTTTGCAGCTGTTAACCATGAGATGTGAGTTTCTGGGCTGAGTGGGGAGTGCTTATGGACCTTCAGGTTTGATTCATCTCTTACTACCCTTAAAGGTGTTCACAAAGCTCTACTTGAAAAACCATCCTCTCCTCCTGGGAAGAGAAGAGGTGTCTTCATTTCCTTTCTTCCTCAGGCAAATCTAAATATGAATGAAAGGGTTTACTTGTGTTTTCTGATCAGTTACAAGAATGCCAGAGGATTGGAAATACTTCCTGCAGGACTGGTTTGCCAGTACCTAAATCCCTGGAAAACTGAAGACTGTGGTAGATAACTGCTGCTGTGTTCAAGTAGAGGCAGCTTTTTAACATGTAATACTTACACTCCTTTTAAGCTTCTGAGGTTGATTCCTTATTTTTTTTTTTAGTGTCCTGTGTTCAAAACAAGCTAGACATGCAGGAATTTCCCATTTCTGAAAAAAGCCTTCTCAGAAAATGAAAAATAGAATGGCCAAAATGATTGTTAGTGTCAAGTACTCACTTTGGGAGAGTTGGGGACGCTGTACAATCGTAATGCAGGTCAAGGTTGGAGATGGTTGGTTTGTCATCTCCAAAGACCCTGGAGATGACATCGAGTCCAACCTTTGACCCAACATCACCTCATCTATTTAGATCATGGCACTGAGTGCCACATCCAGTCTCTAATAAAGAATTATATACAGTGTAAAGAACTGTAGCATATCCTCTTCCTAACTTTAGGGAAGAACCTTGTTCTGAAATCTTTCCCCTTAAGCTTCACGCCTTGCGCGTGAAACCCTCTGAGAACACCCAACGCTCTCCCCCTTTCCCTTCCAGCCGTTCAGCTCCCTTTTCTCTCTCTCTCCAGGAGATCAAACAGAAACAGAAAGCACAAGAGGAGCTCAACAACAGACCCCCCTCCCTTCCCCTGCCCGACGTGGTGCCGGATGGGGACGCACACTACGGTCAGAACGGGCTGCCACTGCTCAACGGGCACGTGGCCCTGGCCCCTGCCAACCCCGCCGGGCTCCAGCAGCCCAACCGCAACCACGGACTCTTGGGCGGAGCTTTGGCGAACTTGTTTGTCATCGTCGGCTTTGCAGCCTTTGCCTACACAGTGAAGTATGTCCTGAGGAGCATAGCCCAAGAATGAGGAGAGCAAATAAACCCAAGACCAAATTAGGGGTAGATGCAGAATGAGTGGGACTCTTTGGGCCATCTGGCTCTGGGCACCGGGAGGAGCGTTTGGGTGTTGTTTTTTTGTTCCAAGTGGCAGGTGAAACCTGGGGGTTGGTTCGTGGGTTGTGTTGGGGGGACTTGGAGTAGTTTGGCTTAGTCAGAAACTTTGCTACTCTCTGGTAGTTTCTCACAAGTCAAAGCATTATTGATGAGACACTACATTTCTAGTGCTTTGATTTTTATAGCAGTTCTCCATCTTGTCATTTGGAATTTGAAAAATCTTGAGCAAATAAGGCTTTTTACTTCGTTGTACAATTTTTAAAATGCCACCATTTATGCATATTGTTTTGTTTTCCTTAGGGAAGAGTCTGTCCAGGTGTTCAGTGGTTCAAGTAGAGATTTCCTGTGGGCTTGGGAAGGGTTTGGTTAATGTGAACATCGATGCTACAGAAAATTGCTGGTTTCTTTTTTTCAAAATAGAGTGACCATCATTGCATATCTAGTCAGTAGTGATTAGATGAGTGGGAACATAACACCACGTGTGTTCAGTGTGTTGTCCAAATTGTCACAACGTCACCGAAGGTTTTATTTGGGCTACAAGAAGTGCAGTTGTCGGCCTCTAGGGATGATCAGCAAGGCAAAAAGGCATTGGAATCAGCCTCCAGTGGGAATTCCCATATCCAGGGTTGTTGTGGGTTGGTTCACTTACAGATTTTCGTTCTGGGAGATGTTCTGTTGGAAAATTGTAATAAGAGTTAATTTTGATCACAAGGGGCCACCGGTGAAAAAATAATAAAACTGCACCCACCAATGGAGAGTTGATTGTGTGTTCCAAAAATCTCTGCATTCCTTAGGCTGTGGTGACTGAGGTGAAAAGAGAAATGAGTCTCAATAACAAACCAGCTTCCTCAGAGCCAGCTGGATTCATCTGAAGTGTCACTAGCTGAATTAACCCTTAAAATCAGTTCCACTTGCTCACTTGAAGTTTTGCTTACACTCCTGAAAAGCCCCCCACCAGCAAAAGCCAAACCCCAAATTCAGCTGGGATTCTAGAAGCTTTTTGCTTTTAGCTGTGAGTTCCTCACTGTTCCCCTTCAGGTGGTTGATAAGTGAAATATGATGTTGGTTCACAGGCTTAGAGCACTGTGAGTTAACACTGAAGCTCAAGACTCTCTCTGAAATGACTTTTTTGACTCGGTTTGCTTGATTTTTCTCCCTCCTGCTTGATTTTATCCCAAAGCTTTGTTTTCATCCGAGGCAAACTTGCTGTGCCTTTCAGAATTGACAGTGCTGCCTGCTCAGCTGGGGCAGAACACACTGTTAGTGCTACAACAAGCTGCCCAAGGTGGTAGCAGGGATAAAAGCTCTGCAGCTCACTGTATAGTCTTATTTGAAGTACTCTGAAGAGCCCAAATAAATATTACCTCATGTGTCTAAGAATGTTTCCAAACTCTCTTATTTTCCCTCTCAGATTTCCTCTCTCAGCTTCTTGGTGTCTTGAATTGTAAGCAGAAATGTCTTCTAACCCATGAGCCAGCAGTTCAGAGCACCAATAAATGTGACCAATGCTCTGCAATAGTTAGGAATTACCAAAATTAGCAGAGCAGCTCTTTACTAAAGAAATCTTAAAGCAGTTAAGAAGGAAAGGAAGGAGTCAGGGGGTGTGAGGATGGAATTTGCAAAAGGCTGGACTTTAAAGTGTATTTATGAATCTTTGGTTCTCTTTTTTATTTTATGGTTTTACCAAATCTTATTTATAACTATTTTTTAAATTACCTCTTCTGTGTGCTTAGCCCTAGAAGCAGTTGTGTGTGGGTCTGGGGGTGTGCTGGCAGGAGGGGCAGTGCCCTGGCTTTCCTGCAGGGCTGGGATGTTTGGGATGGCTTGGCAGACTGGTGTTTTCTCCCCAGGCAGATGGACCTGTTGCTGAGGCTGTTGAGCCTCGTGGATATTTGCACCTCTCAAACCTCTTTGTGTCCTTGCAATGCCTTTTCCTGCCACTGGCAGACAGCAGCTTATGTTGGTTATCCATGTTTATGTTCTCTTCTGGAAGTTTTTACCCATAAAAGCGAAGACAAAGGCAAGGAGACCTTGGGCAGGGTGTGTTTACACCTCCTGTGACCTCACCAAGCTCAGAGAAAAACATCCAGAGATAGTGAATAAAAAGGCTTTTTATTCTATGAGGAGTGGGCCTTAAGCTACACCTGAGCACGTCAAGGTGGGTCTCTTGTTTTAGTAAGTGCCACAATTGGAAACAAACCCCCCTTTGGTCAAACCCTGGACATGCTGCATTTTTATTTGGATTTTTTTCCTGACGATTGGCTGTATTTAAACCCCAAAACTTCCACAGCTGCAGTTTCTCTTCAGTCCCCTGGATTTGGAGAAAGACTTGACAGTCATTCCAGGTGCCATGTGTGGGAATTTGGGAGCAATCCCTGCCCCTGTGGCTTAGAACATTTTCATACTTCTCCTTGCCTTTGGTAATGGCAGATTTCTCTCCCTTTGTGTAGGTTTTACTGATTTGTGGGGTTTTTAAGAATTTCTAACAGTGCAGTATCTGCTGTTTTGCTTCCCAGAGTCCTTGGATGGGGGAGCCCATGCAGAAATAGCCCCTGGAGCAGTGCATTACTGATGTGATCAAATTAAAAGCTCTCCTTCATTGTGTAATACTGGAATAAATGTCTGGCCCTTGACTCTCCTGCTGCAATTCCATAGATTTCTGTACAACTGTTACAGATTGGTTGAGATGGAGCTTTTGCAGCTGGAATGACACAACATCTGTGGTCACCTTTAAAAAATCTCGATTTTTTTTCCAAAAATTCTGGATTTTTGTGTAGTCACCACCTTTCTCCCCCAAAATTTTGAGGTCCTGGAAGTTCCCTTGCTGCAAGCATGTACTGAGGAGTGGGAGTGACTGCATTGTAATGTTGTTTGTTCACAATAAACATTCATGAGAAAATGGATGCTTTCTGTGGGACTCTTTTTGGGAAAGGAATCACTGGGAAGAAACTGAACTGCACGCGTGTGGACGAGGAAACAAAAACTATGGCAAAACTGCATCCCCTGAGAGTTTTTTCCACCCAGTTTGGTGTCCCACATCAAAATGAAAAAGGAATGAGGTGCTTCCAGCCCATCTGATGGATTCTCCCACCTTCCCTTCAGCACTCAGTGAGGGCCAGGCTGTCCTTCCTCCCGAGCAAACTCATCCTTTGTAATTACAATTATTCTCTTAAGCTCCGTGCTTGTAAAGGTATTTTTTGAATGTCTCTGAATAATTTTGGGCTATTCGTGCTTTATTTTCTAAAGGGAGGCAAAGACTGAACGGGATAATCCTTTGCAGCAAAGGCTGGATATTCCTAAAGCAGGAAACCTTTATTTTCAGTGGAAAAATCGCCCAAAAGGGAACTCAGAGTATGTTTATTGAAAAGATTTTCTGGGCAAGGAAAGGGGATGGTTTTTGAGGGTTTATTGGGACATTTTATCAGCGGGAACAGCTTTGCCCCACCAGGGTTATTTCCCACCTGGTCGCTGCGAGGGGAACCCTTAAGAGGAGCACCAAGTGGGTTTTATCCCCTTTTTCCAAGTGGCATTTCCCGGGATCCGCCACCAGATGGCGAAGCGATCCCGGGATGCAGCGGCTGCGAATGCGGGGATGGGGATGCTCTGGCAGGGGACGTGGAGGGACCTTCCCAAAGCTGCTGCCGTGTTTGGCTGTGGCCGAACAGTCGTGGAATACCCTGAGCTGGAAGGGACTCATCTGGATCGTGGAATTAACTCCTGGCCCTGCTCAGGGTACCCTGACAATCCCACCCTGTCCCAACGCTGTGCCCACTGCCCTGTGGAGCGTGTGTGTTTTAACCAACAGCCCGAGTTTAAATCGGTTTATCCCAAAATCCCAGAATGGGTTGGGTTGGAAGGACCTTAAAGCCCATCCAGCGCCACCCCCTGCCATGGGCAGGGACACCTTCCACTAGCCCAGGTTGTTCCAACCTGGCCTTGGACACTTCCAGGGATGGAGCAGCCCCAGCTTCTCTGGGAAATCCATTCCAGGTCCTGCCCACCCTCCCAGGGAAGGATTTCTTCCACCCTCCAGCCCTTTACCTGTGATGGAACACCAATGGGGGGTGTGTCAGCCACTGCACCGGTTCAAAAACCCCCATCTCCTTGCCAAGGCTTAGGAGCTGTTCCACAGATCCACAACAGACAAGTGGGGAAATCCCAGCTTTTGCCCTTTTGCCCTTTGGATATTATTCCTGGCATGGTTAGGTAAGGTCTATCTTGACTAAAAGCTGACTTGCCTAAGAGGAGATGGAAAGATCAGATCCCAAGTTTCTTGCCTGACTCTTCAGTTCCCTCCCTGGCT
Organism: Anabacerthia variegaticeps; assembly: GCA_035583185.1. Taxonomy (NCBI): domain Eukaryota; kingdom Metazoa; phylum Chordata; class Aves; order Passeriformes; family Furnariidae; genus Anabacerthia; species Anabacerthia variegaticeps. The sequence continues at coordinate 5,803,493 of JAWWEW010000054.1, forward strand.
CTACCCACCCTTCATGTTTGCAAACACTGTCTTTGGGGTTTTGCACAGTTTTGAAATCTTAATGTGGCTTCTTATAATATTTTCCCTGGTCCAAAACTTTCCTCCTGCAGAATTGATATTGTTATCTCCTTAACTACTCTTAGTGTTGCAGTGATGCTGAGCTCAAGGGACGGACTGTTTGTCTCCCATGGAATTATTAAGGTTGGAAAAGACCTTTAAGATCATCAGGTCCAACCATCAACAAAGCATCACTAAACCATGTCCCCAAGTGCCACATCCACAAGGTTTTGGAACATTTCTGGGGATGGTGATTCCACCGCTTCCCTGGGCAGCCTGTTCCAGTGCTTGGCAACCTTTTCCATGAAAAAAAATTCCCTAATATCCACCTAAACCTCCCCTGGTGCATCTCGAGGCTGTTTCCTCTCATTGTATCACTTGAGACCTGGGAGAAGAGCCTGACCCCCTCTTGGCCACAACCTCCTGTCAGGGAGTTGTAGAGTTACTTCCCAGTTACTCTGAGATCCTCGATTTGCTGTGCTATGAAAGTGCAACTTCATTTTATTGCATTTTTTATTTTTACTTCATTTTTTTTTGCAAATACGGGTTGGATGTTGTGGGTGCATTGGCAAGACTCGGGTCTGCCCTGGAAATGCTGCACTTGGGATGTGACCAGGAGCAGCAATTTTCCACAGGTTGGGAATGAGGGGTTGGAGGGGAGGCAACAGCTGTGCTGACACTTGTTCCTGCCCAAAATAGGGAAAAGGGGGTTTTGGGGAGGGATCTACAGCCACTCTGTCCTGCTGGACCAGCAAGAACTTCACGTTGGATTAGTTAGGATTGATTTCCCCCAGATCTGGGGATCTGGCAGGGGGATTTGGCTGCTGGGATGGGGAAGGTCCTGCAGGGTGGGGAAGGTCCTGAATGGATGGGAAAGGTCCTGAAGGGATGGGGAAGGCTCTGCTGGGATGCAGAAGGTCCTGAATGGATGGGGAAGGTCCTGCTGGGATAGGGAAGGTCCTGCAGGGATGGGGAAGGTCCTACAGGGTGGGGAAGGTCCTGAAGGGATGGGGAAGGCTCTGCAGGATGGGGAAGGTTCCATAGGGATGGGAAAATGTCCTGCAGGGTGGAGAAGGTCCTGAATGGATGGGGAAGGTCCTGAATGGATGGGGAAGGTCCTGCAGGGATGGGGAAGGTCCTGCAGGGTGGGGAAGGTCCTGAATGGATAGGGAAG
>JAWWEW010000054.1:5804823-5815183 GCA_035583185.1 Anabacerthia variegaticeps
GAAAACCCTGCTGATCATCTTCCAGCCAGGAGTCCCTAGGGAAACCGAGCTTGGGAAGGGTAGAGAAAACCCTGCTGAACATCTTCCAGCCAGGAGTCCCTCCGGAATCAGGGCTTGGGAATGGCAGAGAAAATCCTGCTGAACATCTTCCAGCCAGGAGTTCCTCCGGAATCAGGGCTTGGGAATGGCAGAGAAAATCCTGCTGAACATCTTCCAGCCAGGAGTTCCTCTGGAACCAGAGCTTGGGAATGGTAGAGAAAACCCTGCTGAACATCTTCCAGCCAGGAGTCCCTCTGGAATCAGGGCTTGGGAAGGGTAGAGAAAACCAGAACAGGCACAACCTTTATGACTCCTTGTGCACAGCACCTCAAATTTGGGAAAATCCCTTGTGGCTGGAGATCCTCCTGGTGTTCTTTGCATCCCAACTCAGAGAGATTCGCTTTGGGAAGGGACAGGGAAGCCTTTGCAGAGACTCCACTTGGAGAGGCTAAGAGAGATGAGCTGCAAATTAGGGCAGAGACAGCTGAGAGACTCCAAAAGACACCAAAATTAATCTAAGTCTGGGTCAGTCCTGACCTCCTCGAGCTTAGGAGAGCCAGAGATCCAAGCCTGGGGCTCAGCACGTTTCCAGGGCTGGCTTTTCAAAGCGCAGGACACTTGTTTTATTGGGGTCAAGGCATGGAAAGAAAGACAAACCTATTAGAGAAGATCAGATCAGCCAGATTAGCCCCAAACCCGCAGCTCTTGGCACCTCAGTGGCTGGGCTGTTGGCAATGAGCACCAGCCTGGCCTGAGTCCTTCCCCAAAGTAAATATAGAAAGTAAATATTTGGAAGTCTCTCGGCCAGGACCTGCACTGGAGAAATGTTTTTGCAGTGCCTTGTGCTGTGCTGCTTTGGAGCCATTTGGCACCAGCCCCAATCCATTGATCACTGGCAACAACAACAACAACAAGGTTTTCCTTTATTTTAAAACACGGAGTTATTAATTTTCCAGTCCCCTCTGGGTGCTCAAGCATCGTGTGCTTCGTGTGGAATGACACTCTGAGATCCCAATCCTGAACATCAGCCAGGAAAATCATCAGATGCTGTGACAGAGCTCCCATTCCCTGGATTTTGGCTGTCGAGACAAGCAGGGAATGACATGGACCACCAGAAGGTGGGACTTGTGGCCTTAAATAAGATGTACTTCAGGCTCCCTTGTCACCCAGTGACCCAACATCTTGTCACCCAGTGACCATCACACAGGGTGGGTGGGCTTGTGGCTTCCTGGGGTTTCATCCAAACATAGATCAGTGTCTACATTTTCCCACATTTTTTTCCCCATGGTTTTGTTGAAACTGATAATAAAAGAATGAAGAGAAAGAGGAGGGTGTGGAAAGAAGGGATAAAGGTTGGATTTTGTGCAGGCTGGGTATGGAATGGGGAGGTGGTGACGGTGCTGGGACGAGGCCAGAGCTGTCCCACTCCATCCCAGGATGGAATAAAGAGGAATTCCTGCATGGACACAAGGCCTGGGTGCTCTGAGTGGGATCCTGGGCAGGGCCAGACCCACGTTGGGACACTGAGGTGGCACCTTCTTCTCCTGGTGCCCTGGAATTCACAGATCTTGGAGGGGTTTTTATTTCCCTGGAAGCTGCAGCCACATGGGATCTGTTTCACTGGTGGGAGCTGCTCTGAATTAATAAAGATTTGGAAATCTAATTTGAAACTAATATTTATTCCCCTGCAACAACACGTGATTATTGATATGTCATTCCTTAACCCATTCTTACAAAATTCCTTAACTCCCTGAAGTTCAGCATTTCAGGTGAATCTTTTCATTAAAGAGAAGGAATAATTAGTTCCCTATCCCAGGAAAAACCACCTGAGAAGCTCCTGGATCAGGGTGTGGATAATTTTAATACATTTTATTGCTACCTATCCTTTAATCCACCCCATGTTCAAGCAGGAGTCAGACACAGGCATTTTTTTGGAAATTTGGAATTCTTTGGATATTTCAGGGCAAGGTTTCCCTTCAGAAAAAGGACATTTCTCAACTCAACTCAACTCAACTCAACTCAACTCAACTCAGTGGTATTTTCAGCTGATGAAACCACGAAAAATAACCTTGATTGAAAGGCATGGGAGGTTTGGGGAGGTTTTGGTTTGTTCTCTTTGTGCCCCACCTGCCAACAAACCCCCAAAAACCCCAACCAAGCCCTTTGATTTCAAACTTCTGGCCGGTTCAAGCCCAAACACAGAGAGACAAGGGGAAAATCCAAAGATTTTGGGATATCAGAGCTGCATTTTTTTCCATAAGAGGCAGAGTTCCATTATCTTTCCATAATCCCAAGTGGTTGTAGCTCCTAAACAGTGTTTCAACTTCACTGGCACAATGACCAAAGTGGGGAATCATCATTTGAATTATTATTTTTTATTGATTTTATTTATGGGGGAGTTTATTTTATCCATTTGTTCATGTTGTTGAATTTTATGATCGGGATGGATTAATTTTATTATTGTGAATGAATCTTCTTTCTCTGTTTTGGGGGCTTTGTGACCTCCTTCAAAGCTCTGCCTTTAAAGCTGAGGGTTTGATATCAGTCATTAATTACATGGAAAATTATGTTGGCCCCATCCTTTACAATTCCATTTTTCAATTGGGAAACTATTTTCCCTTTCTCCCCGGCCATTCTGTGTTAAACAGCAGATACTTATTGGAGAACAAAGCCAGATTTTCATCACAAACAGCTATTTTGGGACACTTTTGATTCTTTTATTGCTGTTAAAGGCACAGAGAGACATCTAGTGACTGAATTTTATAGGGCAAGTCACAGGAAAATTATGGGATGGAGTTCCAAGGACTCCTTCACTAACGAATTCCAAATTTATTTTGAATTATTTATGGGATGGAAAAAAAAAAAGTCTTATTTTAAACCTTTGTAGCGAGAAGTGAGTCCATTCCACGGGTGTGAAAGGCTTGAATTTGGATGAAAATCCATTTTAAAAACCTGGGGATACACATTTAATCATAGCAAGGAAACATGGGGGGATGAGTCTTGTGAATGGTTTGGCCTCAGCTTCTCCTGGGGCTCATTTGGGGCTTCCCACGTGGTTCCCTCAGCTCCAGGTGGGGAATTAGGAAGGATTTTATAAATGCAGCAAAAAGGGACGTGGGGGGTTTTGTGGGGAGCATTTATCCTGGGAAAATCAACATTATCCTGCGAGTAAATGGCTTTTCTCTGCAATATTCCTGAGGAAGAAAGGTGAGGTGGTTGGGATAATGTGAAAAGGGACATAAAGCTGTGAGTAAATGGCTTTGATGTGTGATTTTCTGGGGGTAAAAAAGGAGATGGATGATGTGAAAATGGACATTATTCTGTGAATCAGTGGGTTTTATTTGCAATATTCCTGGGGAAAAAAGGTGAGGGGGATGAGACAATGTGAGAATTAATGTTTTCTTGTGAATAAACAGCTTTTTTTGGCAATATTCCTGGCAAAAACGACAGGTAGATGAGTTGTGGAAGGCTTGCTCTGCCCCTTGGGCTGATGGGTATTGCCCAGTGCTGGGCTGGGCTTAAACTGGGAGGGTTTGGGTTAAACTGGGAGGGTTTGGGTTTAGAGGAGAGTTCAAACAGTCCCTGCCTGTTTTGGGAAGAAAAAAGAGGCTTCCACTCTCTCCCTATTTTATTTATTCATTTTATTTTGCATATGCAGTGCTGGGCATTGACCCCAAACCTCCACCTGCTGGGCCCAGCCCTGCTTTGCTTCTCTTGCTGTGCAAGGGCTTGTTTTGGGGTGAAAACACCCAGAACTGGTGAAAAAACAGGCTTATAATTAGTTATAATTCCCAATCTGCTGTGAGGGTCTGGGTGTTACAGCTTGGGGGAGTCACAGATGGAAACAAACCTGTTAAAAGAAGGTTTGAATAATAGATTTAATAAGGGTTTGCTAATAGGGAGAGTTCATTGGTGTCACAGAGGGTGAAAATCTACTGGATTTATGTTTCTGGCACGGGTTTTTTTTGAGAGGGAGAAGTTGGAATCATTTGTGAGGAGGATTTGGGATGTTCTACCAGCTTTTGCTCCCTGAGAGGAGGGATTTGCCTGAGAGCACCAGAACTGGTTTCCCAGCTTTCCAAGGTCATCTTGGAGAAGTTACTGCCTTGTTTTCCCTGTAAACCTGAAAACAGCAACCAGCTCTCTATTTTTATTATCTCTGTATTTTTCTATAGCCCCATTATATTCTATTTTTAGGCAATTTTCTTGGTTATTTGCATTAATCTTCCTGTATCTCTTCCTCGGTTGTTGACCTGGGCAGCCTGTTCTGAATTATTTCCCTTGACTTGATGATTTATCAGTTTTCTTTGTTCACTTCAGTAGCAATTTGATCATTTGTGTTGGAACTAAACCATCCAACATCAGAGAGAAATAACTCATTTGACATTTAAGGCTTTATGGTTGCTCCTTTATTTACTTTAGATTGCTTGGCCTTGGAGTGAGTTCAGAACGAGCTTTTTTTTGGGGGGCTTGGATGAGTTTGGAGCAATGCTGCATACCAGGGACAATAATTTATTGAAATTAATAATTTAATGGGGCCACACACATTTTAAAGAGGATGAACCACCTACACTGGGGCTGTTTGAACTGCCTGAAATGATCTGAACAGATGTCACCTTTCAAATATTTTCAGTTCTTTGCCAGGGTGTTGCTAATAACGTAGAAAAGGGCTATAGGCAACGTGTTCATTAATGTTTAATTTTTAAAATAGTTTTAAAACAGAGAAGGATCGAGTTTTTAGTCTGAAAACTCCTTTTTCTGACTTAGCCTGTGTTGGCCACACTGTAGAATTGGGATGGGCAGGTTCAGGTGTTTGTGACCTGTGTCACCCAGCTTTATTTCCATTTCTCTTTCCTTACACACAACCACCACCTTTAGAGCAAAAATCCTTTATTAAACCCCACAGCACAGGGATCCTTTGGCCGGACAAGAGGACAGAAATACAGGTACAACACCCCCCAAGAGCTCTCAGAATCAGAAAGCCTCCAGTTTGCACTCTGATTTTCTACCTACATGCTGAGGAAATCACTCACCACGCTCCACCCCTACACAGACAAAGCTGTGGCTGCAAAAAAAGGGGCAATTTCACCCAAACCTTTCAAGCCTACTGAGCACAACAGCCCACACCCTTGGTGGGCACCAAGGCACACTTGGGGAGTGTCCTCCAGCTGAGCTGCTGCCCTGTCCCCCCAGAAAAGAAGGAGTAAATGGAATATTGTGTTGGCAGAGAGTTGCAGGGCACAGCAGAGACTGGAGCTTTGCAGGCAGCTGGAAATGAAACAGAGATAAAACTCCTCAGAGCTCACTACCTTGGCCCCCAAAATGTGCCAACAGAGGGCAAATATAAAGCTAAAAGCTCAAAAAAGAGGTGTTTCTGCTCCAGAAAAATGTAACATTTGCCAGAAGTGAGACACAGACACTGCTGGAGCAAATTCACATGAATAAGGCTGGACATTCAGAAAATAAATGACTCAAATGCAGGAGCAGCAATTTCTACATTGGGTTTGTTGGTGTTTTTAAATCATGGACTGATTATAGGAATTCTTGGAAAGCTCAAGTCTTTAAAAGGAAAGTTTATTTAGTAGGGCACCTACTTCTTTTTACAGACTGAAATGATGAAGTCATGTTGCACGTAACTTAAAAATCACTGGAAAATAAGACTCATTTTCTAGCTGAGTTTCAGACATTGTCAGCTCTAAATACTAATTTCAAAGTATTTCCAAGAACTTAGAAATGAGCAGAACCACTGTTTCAATAAATATAAAGGCCAACATATCACTGACCTATTGAAAGAATGGCTACAAAGAGATGAATCAGTGCCTGGATAATCTGATTTTCACTAAGGCTCACAACAAACCTCTCCATTCTCACAGAGCTGCTTTAAGGACCAAAACCCACTTATTTCTCAGCAGCACTTAAATGGACCCTCTGAAACCAAATCATGGGTTTCAAGTATAAAAACCTCATATAAATGATTTTAGAGGTGATGTCAGGAAATATGGAACCAAGCCTTGAGAAGGTAGGACAGAGCTTTTAATGATGCTCTTAAATATTCAATCCATAGTTGTGCCAAAAGTGCTTTGTGTTTTGCTTTAGACCAAACGGGCTCAGCAAGGAATTCTGGATGGAATGTTTGAGTTTTCAAACTCCAGTGACTCCCCCTTTAATACAGGGATGTTTCTTGGTTACCCAAAGTAACCTTAATAGGTCTGTCACATATAAATCCTTTTAGGTAAAATATCAAATGAGAGTCTGTAATAGTTAATGGGGTTTTTTCCTGTGGTTTTCCACACAATATGTGGGATCCCAAAACCATCATGGAACCATTTAGGGTGGAAAAGACCTTCAAGATCAAGTCCAGCCTTGACTGAACACCACAAAGTGCCACATCCAGACATTTCTTGATGTCTGCTCTCACCCAAATTACTCTATTTGCCCCTAAAATATCACAAAAAAGTATAAAATCTTCTTTTATATTGGTGGAATTTCTGGGATTGCAATCTAAGTGCTATATTTGCAATAACTGGGTGTCCACCAGGAAAAATAAAACCAGTTCCCAAGGGACAAGAATCTGTCAAGTTGAATTTGATTCTTAACTAGAGCAAACCATGGATAACCTTCAACCCAAAAGGTGTGTCAGCCCAAGATCCAGATCTCCCACAATCTTTTAGGTTGGAAAGGACCTCTGAGATCATGGAATATCAAGTATTTGAGTGGTGCCCATCATTTCTGAGTATTTGTCCCTATAATGTTTTAGGGCTCAAACCTCAGCTGGGCATCCAGCATTTGTAGCAATTAAACCCCCTGTTTTTTGGAGGGTTTTGGGTGAACAAACAATGTAAACATTTTCCATGGGCCCAGCTGTGGATGGAAATGGATGAGCAGCACATTCTGAATGGCTGGGAAAACAGGAATCTGCAGTTCTGATCCAGCACTTGAAAGAATGGCTTGGACATTCAAAAAAAATCCCTAATTCTCATGGATTATTTTACAGTACCTCCTGGAATTTAAAATGACACTTAACTAGCTTATTTTTGCCTATACAGAATACATTTTCAGTAATTATAAATAAATATTCACATTGCAGGCATTTAATCACATATATACACACACACAATACTGAGGAACCCCATATGGCAAATAGACACTTAAAAAAAGATGTTAAAATGAGTTCAGATTTCCTGTAAGCTTTTTAAATTCCTGGTTTGGAATATGATACCTTGTGAAAAAGGACATTGCCTGGCAATACCTAAGCATGCATTAGAGTGGACACATGCTAAAATAACTTAGTTTTTTCAGTATCTTAATTTGTTTTTGGAGGAAGTCAAAGATTTGCTCACATTTCCAAACTAGAGAATTATCCTCTGCAAAGACTTGTCTTGATCCTCAATAATTTAATCAAAATGGGAATAAAAAGAACTCCACACATGATTCCTTTGGTATGAATTGTTAATTTTGCTAATAAGCAAAAATACAGATATTGGCACCCTTTTTTTTCTTGTTTGCTTTGCAATTTGTCTCTCCCTGCAGGTGGGAACAGACCTGGGGAGGGAGGAAATGAAATGGTGTGAAAGTGCAGAGTGCAACAAACAGTAAAACTGGTCATTAAGAACGTCCTCCAGTAAAAGGACATTTAAAAGAGATTAAATTTTACATTTGTACACAGAAAAGTAAAAACTCTGCTTGCACTGGTGGAGCTGCAGCTGAGAGAGGCTGCTGGGAGTTGGCAGCTCTGGGTTAGACCTGGAAAAAATAATTGTGTATAATCTATAATGTTTGAATGACAGGCTCCCCTAAAGGTCTGGAGATAAATAATGTGGGGTATTTGTCTGTCAGCACTGAGTGCTCCATGTGCATCTGGTGCTGACGAGCTCTGCCAGGAGCAGGATTATTTCAGTGGTCAGGACTAAGGGACACAGTCACATTTATGGATGTGTCCCTTGAGCAATTCATTCAAACCTCCTGTAACATTAGTTTTAGTTCCTTTACAAGGTGTTTATTGGAGAGGAGGGGGAATTTCCCCAGCCCAGCTTTGGGCACCTAAATGTGACCCTTCAGACTGCAATTTATCTCCTGGAGAAAGTTCCCAAACAGGAATGTGGAGGGTGAAGGAATCTATTTCTCTTGACTCCAGAGAGAGTTTCATTGTTTAGCTGAGGTACCCACTTGTTTGAACTTCCACCGATCTATTTCTGCTCATTCACATGAGAACTAATCCAGAACAATGTTTGACTTCTACAGTATCTTGCAGTGCTCAGTGAGAGATTTACTGCTGGAAGGGAAATGTCTCTTCACAAGCTGTGCTTGAGAACAACACTGTGCCTAACACCTGAAAGCTTTGCAGAACTGTCTGCCCCAAAAATAAGGGAATATATTGTCTATCTGCCAAATACCAACCTCAGCCACCCTTCTAAACGCTCTGGAGCTGCCAGATTAAATTAATAATAATTTATGTACATGTTGTCTTTAAAACAGCAAAAAGCTTAGAGACAAGTTACACAGAAGGTCTAATTCCACTCCTTGCCAAAGAACACTCTCCCTCCCCTGGCACGGGGCGAAACTGTTCCCTTTTCCTGCCTCTGTCAATAACCAGCCCTGTTCCCTCTGGCAACAGCAGCTGATTTGCAGCTCCTTTAGACTCTTCTCACCTTGCCAAACTGACACTTCTTCCTTGCCAAAATATAACAGCAGGCTCTTGTTTCACAATCTTATCGACAGCATAAAGGCCTGCCGTGACCTTTAGCAACTAATCTTAGGAAAATCTCCCAGCAACTTTTCATTCGGGTTCTCTCCCCCCTATTTTCTCTACTATCCGTATTTTGCAACCCGTTATTTGCCTTCGATCCTGTCGCAGGAGCCTTTCAAAGCTTTCTGTCACCTATTTCTCTCTTCTTTTTTTAAACATCTCTACCTCGTGCCACATCAGCAGCTCTCGGGGAGTTTCAGGGTTTCATTAATCTGTGACATAATGAGTCGTGCAAAATCTTTTCCTTGGAGTGATTTTTAACCCCTGGTTCCTGGGATCCTCCCCACGTAACAGTAACCAAGCCGTGAGTCCATCACCGCCCTCGCTCGGGCTTTCAGGGGATGCCATCCTTCCTCTGGCAGCACTGCGAGGGGGGCACCCCCCAGTCGTACATGTAGGAAAGCCTGAGCTTCACCTCCTCCTTGCAGAGCTTCCCTTCCTTGGCCAGGGTCTGGTGCTTCTCCAGCATGTCCTCGATGCTCTGCTTGTGAGTCACGATGTACTTATTGCTGCAGCCCCGCGACTTGTACTCGGTGTCGAAGCGGGGGTCGTGCACCCTCTTCACGTCGATGGGGGCCAGCCAGACCCCCAGGGACACGTCCTCGCTCTGCCACATGTTCAGGTAGTCCCTGCTGAGCCGCAGGTAGCGCACCAGGTCGGCCGAGATGACATAGCCCCCTCCGAGCGCGTAGGGCAGGTAATAGTCACACAGCACCCAGGCGCTCTCCTTCCACTTGCCGCCGGCCTTCACTCGGCCCCGGCCCGAGAAGAAGCCCCAGTAGAGGCGCCGCGGCTCCTTGGCCTTCAGCTCCTCCACCAGCACATCCAAGCGCACGAAGGTGTCGTCGTCGGCCTTGAGGGCGAACTGGAAGTCGAGGTGCAGGTCGAGCCAGGCGTAGGTGGCCAGCACCTTGGCGGTGAGGTTCTCGTAGGAGTCCCGCAGCTCGGGCAGCAGCAGCAGGTCCCCGTGGCGGCTCTGCTCCAGCTCCAGGCCCCGCAGCTCCTCGGCGCCCAGCCCGGCCGTGCCCACCACGAAGCGGGCCCACACGCGGCCTCGCTGGGCTCTCCCCGTTGCCGTCCCCAGCCAAGTGCTGCGGATGATGCTGCGCCGCTCGCTGTACTTGGGCCCGCTCATCACCACCACGGCCAGCAGGGCGCTGCCCCCTTCCTCCTGGCGGGCCGGCCGGCGGCGGGGCAGCGCGGCGGGGGCGGCGGGCGGCGGGCGCAGCCCCTCCGAGGTGCACTTGGCGAGGTAGAGCAGCACGGCGGCGCAGAGGGACAGCCCGCCGAGCCCCAGCGCCGCGCGGTGCCGGCACAGCCGCCGCAGCGCCTTCATGGCCGCCGGGGCTCCCTCACGGGCCGGGCCCAGGAGGGAGCGGCGCTACGGGCGCCGCGCGGGGACAAGATTCCCCCGGGGCGTCGCGCACCGCTTCATGGGAGGCTTCATGGGGGATTCTGAGGGTTCTGAGAGAAGGGGGGGAAAGCGGCGGCGCTGCCGGCGCTCCCCGTGGGGGATCCGGCGCTTCCCGCGGCGGGGACAGGGGCGGGAGGGAGGGAGGGACGGAGGGAGGGCGG
>JAWWEW010000054.1:5822847-5887562 GCA_035583185.1 Anabacerthia variegaticeps
AGAGAGGGGAGCCAGAGAGGGGCAGATGGGGGCACAGAAGTGCAAGAGAGGGGCAGAGAGGGCCAGAGGGGGGGAGCAGAGAGGGGTACAGAAGTGCAAGAGGGGGGCAGAGGGGGGCACAGAAGGGCAAGAGGGGGGCAGAGGGGGGCACAGAAGGGCAAGAGGGGGGCATAGAGGTACTTACCCTGCTGCTGGCACTGCCCTGAACGCACCTTCTGGATCTCCAGGCCCCGGATGGCCCCCGAGCGTGCCATGACACACTCGTTGTCGTAGGTGACACCATCGTCCCCGCACACGGGCTCCCTCCTCGGTGGGCAGCTCTCGGGGCGCGGGAGCAGCTCTGCCCGCCGGGTGCGGGAGTTCACCCGGCACACACGGTTCATGTCATTGAGGACGCCTTTGCAGGGGTCTGTGCACAGAGCAGGGAGTCAGGCACGACCATTCCCCACCCAGAGGTGCTTCCCAGGCTCTCCTCCTTCCCTGGGTGGCTTCAAGAGCTCCGTACCTTCCCCAATGGCACTCAAAGTGTGCCCGTCTGGTCCCTGGCACTGGGCTCTGCATAGGCAGGACTCAGTTTGTACTGAGCTGCACACACCATGGACACGTGCCCTTTCCAAAGGGACCACTGAGGGGATGAGCTCTGCCTTTTTTCCCAGCCCTCTGATTCCCTCCTGACCCAGGGAAATCTCCAGAGTCCAAAGGTGTTTGCTGGGCATTACTTGGTACTCCCATCCCACTCCTTCCATTCTCCCTCCCTGTCTTCCCAAAGTGCTGGAAGAACCCTGAAAGCAGCCAGGGCCACATGCTGCCAAGTCCCACAGCTCTAATCTAGGTTTAGGCTCTAATCTAGGCTTATCTGGATCCCCCTGTCTGATGAGCTGAGCTCACTTCAGCACACCAAAGACATGGGTAGAACAGGTGCTGCCTGCTCACTAATCCCTGCTCTAGCCCTGGGATTTTCCCTTCCTTGCCAAGCAGGCACCTGGAGAGTGCTGATTCACTGTCTGCAATTGCAAAAGCACCATGGGATGTTCCCACCCTTTAAGCCCACTAGTCTGAAATCCAGGCTGACAAGGGGAGGAAGCAATAAAACACCCCCAGCTTCCCAAGAGAGGGACCTTCCTCTTGGCCGTCCCCACATCCCACGGAGAAGGCTGGCCTAGGACAGGGTCACAGCTGAATTCTTTTGCTTTGTCCATTTTAGCATGGAAATTAAGCGGTCTGCCTGTCCCCACTCTCCCCTACATCCAGCATATCCTCAAGCCTTAAGAGCCCACCCAACAGAGCCCAAATACCTTCAAATATTTTCAGGTCCTACAGCCCAGCTGCTCAACCCAGACTGCCTGAGCTTCTGCTGATGCCCAGCTAAAATCAGGAGGTCCTCAAAGGAGCCTCAAAGCTTATTCTCTTGCCTTAGAAACCTGGAGCACCCAACATGACATCACCTCCTTCACACCTCCCTCCTGCACCCATCTTGACCCTCTTGGAGCACCGAAAGCACAAGTAAAGGTTTCCAGCCTGCCCCAACACACTCCCACACTCCTTTCCCCAGGGACAAACGCTGGTCTGGCACGTGTCCTGGCTGCTCTCATGGTTTTCCTAATGAATACAGTTGCTTGTAATTACCAGTGTCCACAGGCACCATGAGCCAAAGAGGACTCCAACCCCGGAGCTCGGGGCTGACTGTGCTCCAGGAGCTGTGCCTGGCAGGATGCTTTAATTAGCAGGAGCTGCCCGGGATGCTGGTGAGCAGCAGGCTCCTTGCCAAAAGCACAGCCGGGGGACTCTGCTCGGGGGAACAGCAGGAGGGAAAGGAGGTGGCACAGATGTTGGAATTGCTCTCTAGGTCAGTGGGTCCCGGGCAGAAACACCCGTGGCATTTGGCTGTGGAAGCACTGCTTTGGGCAGCATTTCAGAAGCTGTCACGCACAGACTGATCTTTCCCTACCCAAATTGGCCTGTTTCTGTCCAACCCAACATTTTTTTTTTTGTCCAAACTGACCTTTCTCTGCCCAGACTGACCTTTCAGAGCTGATGCCAGCAGGCTTGCAGCCAAGTTTTTCTCCCCAACCAGCCCCCCATTTCCCACCAGGATATTCCTGCCCCAGGTGGAAACATTTCTAAAAGCCCCCATCCCCCAGGTATTTAAAGCCCCCGGGGTGGGTGGGCAGAGGACTCACCACAGGGGCCATCAAACTTCTTGAACACGTTCTCCTGCTTGTCACAGGCGTGCTTGTTGAGGTCGCACTCGCTGCGATAGTCGTGGCCGTCGCTGCCGCACACGACATTCTCGGGAACGCTGCTGCAGGACGATGGGCACACACACTTGGCCGACTGGCCATCGGTGGAGCGGACACAGGTGCTGCCAAAACTGCAGGTCACCTCTGCACAGGGGTCTTTGGAGCCTGGGAGGGGAGAGGAGGGGGCACGTCATAGGTGTGAGCACGGTCGTGGTGTCCCCGCGCCGTGCTCGTTCCTCCCACGGGGCAAATAACCATGAGATATCACAATAACACCCGGACAGCCTCGTTCCTCCAAGTGCCCAAAAATATGCACAGCACCAAGATATGCCCTCCCATCAGCTTCAGTCCAGTGCCATGTACCTGCTCCTGAGGAGGGAGCTCATCCACCCCCGTACCCACGGGGACAGGCAGGATGGTGAGGGTGCAGGATCAGCCCAAGGCACGCAAGGAGGGAGCTCCCTCCTCACCTGGCCCTTCTCCTCTCCTCTCTAAAGCTCTCAGCCTCATTCCTGCAGGCTCCCTTCCCTGCACATGCCCTCTGAGAGCCTCTTGCTCCAGCAAATGAGCCAACCAAGAGTCCTCAAGGCACCTCCTGCAAACCCTAATTAGAGGAAGAGCTCAAGGCGCAATTTCCTCCCAGACAAGGAAAGGCCAAAATTTGACGGCTTTTTTTTTTTTCTTTTTTTTTTTTTTTTTTTAATTTGTCACTTTATAATGATGCTTTTAAACAAATCTCTCAGTGCCCTGTCCCCTGTGACGAGAGCCCCAGCAGGAGGGCCGGGTGTGGATTTATTGCAAAGCCAGCGCGCCGCGAGAGAGAAAGGTCAAGTTAATTTACTCAGAGACGAGGAGACTGGGGGTCTCATTTACACAGCTCCTCGCTCACAGCTGGTGAATGCCAGGCTGGGGAAGGGCTTTTATCAGCCCACCCAAGCTGGGCACGCTCCAGCTCTGACTTCCAGCTGTGGCAGATGTGACCCACCCTGGGGAGGTGGGGTGGGGCAGCAGGTAGAGATGTCACACACCCCTTTCTTGAACAGCCTTTGGCCATCATTTTGCCTTCTTATTAGAATCTGCTGATCACCAAAGCAGAGCTGATGATTCTCTTCACTGTCCCTTCCCCTCAGACCTCTCCTCATCACCCATGACAGCAGAGATGCCCAAGAACAGGCTTCTTCTCCATGAGTCTGCCACCCACCCCTTGAACAGCCTTTGCCCATCATTTTGCCTTCTTATTACACTCTGCTGATCATCAAGGCAGAGCTGGTGATTCCCTCAGTGTCCCTTCCCATCAGACACATCCCCATCACCCCGGACATCACCAGCACCACAGTGATGACGTGAGCTCAGGACAAATCTCCTTGGACCCCCATGGGAAGATCCTGCCCTCACTCACCACATGGTCCCTTGCTGATGACCTTGATCCTCCTCTGTTGGTTGCACTGAGCCTTCTCCAGCTCACATTCATTGCTGTAGGTGGAGTAATCAGAGCCACAGACAGGAGCCACCACGACAGGACATGCTGTTTTCTTGCAGACACAGGAGGCCTGGGAGGGGTCGGTGGAGCTCCTCTCACACACGGCCCCAAACCCACACAGCATCCCCCGGCACACTGTGGGCACAGACATGGAGACACGGGTGAGCCACGGCCCCTCTGCCCACAGGTGGGATGCACAGGGATGTCCCCACCTGTGTCACCCCTCCCTTCCCTGCCAGAGCTGCCCACACCACCCAGGCTCATGGAGAGGGGGACCTGGACAGCCAGGGTAGGGATGGTGAGAGGATGCTCCAGGCACAGCAAGGTCCTTTCCTGGCTTAAAGGCAAGGATTTAACCTTCTTGGCATGCTGTCTCCTGCTGCCTGCCAGGGGGTTAAGCTGGGTTCTTCTCCAAAGACACCAGGGGTGGCATGTTTGAGGTACACCCACTCCAAAGCCACCAGAACAAGGGTCTGCCCAGCCAGGGCTGCTGTACCCTGAGTCCCCAAAGACACAGGTAACTCCAGCTCCTGATCCATGGAGCACAGAGGCCACAGGGAAGGGCAGCATGCACTGGTGACTGAACCCTGCTGCCGTCTGAGAGCAGCCAGGTAAGGCAGAGGATGTGCCAGGCACCTTCATCCCACAGGAGGGTAGGGGGGGAAAAGGCTGGGATACAGCACAGCCCAAAAGGGACTAACACACCCATGGTCTTGTCTCCTCTGTGCCCCTTCTGTTCATTGTCAGCAGGAACTGGAGAAAGAAAGGTGTGTCACCAGCTCTGCCCCGTGGCAGGGAAGCCAAGGGGAGAAGAGAGCTGTCTCTAATCCCACTGCACAGAGGAGCATCCCCAGCACTCCAGAAAGCTCTGCCCAGGGTCTCTCTGATCAAGCCTCTGAGTCCTCCACAACACAACAGCATTTTCAGGGAAAAGCCAAGGAATGGAGAAGAAAACGTCCTCACCTGTCTCAGTGTGGGACAGATCATCCCACACACACACACTGCTTTATTTATTGCCGTTTATGCAAAGCAGCCAAACCACGTGGCTGGAGTCTCCCAAGGAGATGCAGGAATCTCTTTATCACATCCACTAATCAGAGCAGCCAGCACAGACCAGTTCAGCATCTGAATTGCTAATGTGGCAGGAGATGTAATTCTTCAGCTGCAGGGAGGGAGGGGACAGGTGTCCCCAGACTCAGGGGCCACAGGTGACAGACAGTGAGAGAGAGAGAGATGCCAGAGCTTTCTGTCACAGGCATAGCCTGGCACAACATGGGCAGGCAAATATCACAGAATCATGGGTTATCCTGAGCTGGAAGGGACCCACAGGAATGAGAGTCTAAAGCCTGGCACTGCCCAGGACACCCCAACAATCCCACCCTCAGAGCATTGTCTAAATGCTCCTGGAGCTCTGGCAGCCTTGGGGCTCTGCCCACTGCCCTGGGGAGCCTGTTCAGTGCCCAAACACCCTCTGGGGGGAAGGACCTTTCCCTGAGATCCAACCCAAACTTCCCCTGACACAGCTCCAGCTGCTCCCTGCACTGGCATCACCACGCTGGTACCCACCACCCCTGGGCACCCCTCACCTCCCTGTGCTCTCCCCCTCACTCAGCCCATGTTAGAAATGGAGACTGACCTACATAATGAGAGAAAGAGAAATCATAAAAGGCAAAATAAAATGCTCGGCAGTGGCTCATTTACACTTCAATTCCCAGGCGTTTGGCTTTGACTGCCTTGAGATTTTTGAGCTCACACGCGCAGCAACAATGCACAAGTACGAGACCAATATCACGAAATAAAAAAAGAACTCTCTTCCTCTCCTGCCCAATATCTAAAAGCAATTCATCATTTTTATGAAGCTCTCTGGAAAGTCTCTCCTGCACTTCCCACTGCTGCTCTTTCTCCCTTTTGATTTTTTTTTAAATGCAGATGAGCCGTGTTGAGCTCCAAGATTAGAGGCTGCAGGGGAGGCATCCAAGGAGCACTGGGAAAGGCAGGATTCATCCCGTTCCCTCCACCTCAAGGCACAGGTCTGTGGAGCAGGAACGTACCTGCAGAGCACCACCAGCTGCCAGTTGCAGGGGAGGTTGAGAGGGAGCTGCCCTGGAGCTCAGACCTAGGGAAGGGAAGGGAGCTGGGGTGCAGCAGATGTGGGATGCAGAGCCAGATGTGGGAGGCAGAGCCAGATGTGGGAGGCAGAGCCAGCCTGGAGCTCAACCACGTGCCTGCCCAAAGGTGATGGGGAGAGGTGCCCATTTGAAGCCACCTGCCTTTAGGACATGCCAGCCCAGGATCACCAGCCCAGCTGCAGGTGGGAAACCAAGATGGGAAGCACATCCAGGGTTTTCAAGCAGATGACAAAGACAACTCACTCCTCTATCAGGCTCTTCTGTTCTTGTCTGTTGCCCCAGAGTAGGGGAAAGGAGCCTCACAGACCCAAGCCAAACTGAAGAAGTTTTTGGTGGGACCCAATTCAGGGCAGCACAATCCATTCCAAAAACTCCATCCTAACTTCCCACCTGGCTCATGCTGCCCAGGTGGAATCACCATCCCTGCAAGCGTTCAAAAAACACGTGGATGTGGCACCTGGGGACATGGTCTAGTGGGGAACACCGTGCTGGGTTAGTGGTTGGACTCAAAGATCTTGGAGAACTTTTCCAACCTTAATGATTCCATGTTTCTCTAATTCTATGCACCAGTGGCACTTCTGCCTTTGGTCCCTGTGCTTCACAGCATCCAGCCTGTGAAGTGGGCAGGCAAAAGCTTTCAGCCCTGGATGGGGCTTCAGAAGAAATGAAAACATTGCTCATGGCTTTGCCATGCCTTCTTCAAAGACACTTTCAAAATTGTTCTTTCAGATTTGGAGCCAAAGTGGGTCTTGTCACCTTTTAAGTGATCCTCCCTCTAATTGGTTCACCTGCATATTTTAAAGAATCTCTTCATCTGAACTGATAAAAGCAATGGTAAATGACAGAAAGGCCACAATGTATTATAAAGTTAATTGGGTCAAGCCATCTAAAGAAAACTGATATTTTATCAGAACTGAAGTCTCAACTCTATCCTTGCCTCAAGAATTGGATAAACACTTTAGGAACATAACATGCCAATAAGTGAGCAAAAGAGATGATATAAAAGGTATTTATTTACCTCCTGTTTCACATCATCTGAGTGTTGTAGAAGTGAGCTGTTACAGCCGTGGTGTTTGACAGACACCTTCCCACTCCCTGCCAACAAGCTCCATCCCTGGGAGAGCAGCTTGCACAGCACGGTGCCTTGGAGCTCATCTCCAGGGGATGGGGAGGAGGGGATGGCAGGGTACAACCCAAAACACCACAGGGACCCCTCCCTTCACCGAATTTTGGTGGTCAGGCTGAGCAGCAAAGCCAGAAAGACAAACGCTGTCACAAATCATGGCAAGCAAATGGGTTGTTTGAGGGTTTTTTGACTTCTCAACATCAGTTGGAGGCCCTGCTTGGGATGCTGGAGGCTGCAGCCTATTGTGCCTGTTCCCAGCTGGAGAGGGGAGGTGGGATCTCTCAGGACTCACAGAATCATGGAATGGTTTGGGTTATAAGGGACCTTAAAGACCATCTTGTCCCAAACCCCCTGCCACAGGCAGGGACACCTTCCACTGGCCCAGGTTGCTCCAAGTCCCGTCCAACCTGGCCTTGGACACTTCCAGGGATGGTGAGTCCACAACCTCCCTGGGCAACCTGTGACAGTGACTCACCACCTTCACAGCAATTTTCTTCCTAACATCCAACCTCAATCTCTCCCTCTTTTACCTTAAAGCCCTTTGTCCTACCCCTCGCTCGAGGCTGAGCTTCAAACCTGCCCAGAAAGGGCAGCAGGGCTGTGCAGGGAGGTGAGAGCACAGCTCGGGTTAAATCATCCCAGCGCTGCAGAGACAGGACACAGCAAGGCATTTGGCAAACAATGAGAGCCGCACTTGTCTGGAGCCAAAAAAAGCTCGGAGTTGACCTTTCCCAAACCTCCTGAGCCGCCAAAGATGAGGGAGAGAGGCAGCTCAGTGAGGTATCCATCCAGCACTCCAGCAGGCTGCACGGAACAAAAGGCAGGGCTCGGGCTCATTGTCACCACGCTGAATTCCAGCCAAGCCTCTCCGTGCCTCTTAGCAGCACTGGAGCAAAAAGGGGATAATAAATAACAACAACAACAATAATAATAAAAGTGCATTTCCTAGAGGGGAAGGGGGAAAGCAAAAAGGTGTCGCTACAAATAATCCCTGTCCCTGCGCTTCCCAGCACGGCTGAGCCAGCGGGATTCCACGGGCAGGCAGAGCTGCTCCTCTCCCTCAGCCCCAGGCTGAGCCTGCAGAAGTAAAAAGGCTTTTGGAGGAGATCAAGGCTCTGGGAAAGACCTGCCTGGGTTCAGAGCCTCGGCTCCACCTCAGGAGTGCTGTGGTATCTACCTTTCATCCTGCAGTGACCTCCTGGCCCAGGGTAAAGAGCACAAAGGGATGCTAATGAGGGTTTCCTGTCCTCTGGCTAATTTGGGAAGGTGAGGGGCATACCAGCCTCTCCTCTCAAGAGTCCAGACAAGAAGAAGGACACTGCCACAGGCTGGAGAAGAGGCCATCAAGTCCAGCTCCTGGCCCTGCACAGACACCCCAACAATCCCACCCTGTCCCTGTCTCATTGTCCAAACTCTCCAGGAGCCCTGGCAGCCTTTGGGCCGTGCCCACTGCCCTGGGGAGACTGTTCAGTGCCCAAATCACCCTCTGGGGAAAGAGCCTTTCCCTGAGATCCAACCTAAACCTCCACTGACACAGCTTTGTGCAACAAGCAAAGAAAAGGCGAAAGGAAAGAGCTGACAAGGAGCCCCTGGGAACCCATCTATGTCCGAGCCAAGAGCTGCTGCCAACATCAGAACCGAGCTGCTCCCACAGAAAGAAGAACAACTACCCACAGCACCAGGTGTAATGACACCAGTCCAGACCCAGACCTGCCACCCCAGCCGTGACACTTCCTCAGGCAGCCCCTAATTAGCACCAGGGAGGGACTGGGATGCTTCATTACCAGGGAAGGCTCTGCCAAGGTGCAGCTCAGCATCATCCTGGAGCAGGTGGCTGGTGCTTCACGAGTAGCTGCCAGGGCAGATGGCACCAGCTCCACCTCCTCGTGTCCAACAGTGCCCGCAGATGCCCAGAACGGCTGGAAGGACAGCTGAGAACAGGATGGATCCACCGTGGCCGAGAGGAAGGGCAGAGCCACCCTGAGAGTGGCCACGAGCCACCCGTGGCTCTGCTCTGCAGAGGGGTGGGGGAGCTGGTGTGAGGATGCAGGAGCTGGGGCACTGTGGGGCTGCAGGCAGGGAGAAGGAGGATTGTACTGTGCTCTCCTTTAGTCCTTGCATCCAAAAACCCAGCAGCCAAGGACTCAGGATGCACATTGCCCTCCCCAGCCTGCACCCAGCACTTCTCTCCCACCTGCCTGTTCTGGCCATGCTGCTATTTACACCACGTGCTCCAGTTAGAGCTCTTGGACCAGCTTCTCAATCCATCCCCATCCCAGCCTTCTTCCAAGCCTCCTTGGATCAGGGCAGGGGGAACAAGCAGACAGGGAGGATGGAGAGAAACCTCTGCTTTCAGCTTCAGAATTTCCAGCCTCAACTCCCCATCCAGTTCTGTGCCTCAGTTCTCCTGTTTCCAAAACCTGCAGACAATAATCACCAGCCCCCCAAAGTCAGCAGGCAAGCAGCTCAATTTAAGTAGGGATTAATAACAAGCTGGCTTCAAGTGCTTTGAGATCTTGAGGTGAGGAGCTGTAGCTAATAAGCCCCAAGCAATCACATTAAAATGTTTCTCCAGCTTAATAATAATAATCATAAATGTAATGTTAAAACTGCTCTTTTCCAGTGCATAGAAGAGAGAAAAGCAGCTCGTGGACAGCTTGGTGATTGCTTACAGCACCCTGCCAGCTCCTCTGCAGTGCCTGTCCCATGTCCCTGGCAGTGCCCAGACACTGAGAGCAGCACTGGAGAAGGGCTCTGGTGGGCACACAGTTCCTCCCACCCTGGACCAAAGCTTTCTCCTCAGCCTGAATCTTGCCAAGGGATGAGGAAGATGAGGAGGGGCCCTGAACAGCCACAGAGGAGGGGGATGTTAGGAAAACAAGCAGGCAATTCCTGCCTGCTGAAGGCAGAACAGGCACTTGCCAGCCTGGACCTGCTCCAGATCCCTGGGGAGCCTGTCCCTTCTCTGAACAGGCTGAGAAAAACAATCACAAAAACACAGTTGGGAACTTAATTACAGCTCATGGGTAGGACACAGGAGGGTGGGATGTGCCTGCTTCCATGGCTTACAGTGTCCTCAGAGAGAGGAAAGAGGCAGGAGAAGGGAAAGGCTACCAAGACAGGACAGCTACACTGCTGTGCTCCGCACACACAGAGCCACAAATCCCTGCAGCAAGGGGTGAGGGCAGGAGATGGAGAGAGACACTTCCCTGGAGCACACCAGGAAGGGTCAGGGCAACCTGCACCTCTGGGACCCGCTGAGGGCTGAACCTCCAGCACTGGGAATTCACAGGAAGAACCAGAACCGAAAAAATCGGTGCCTGTGACAAATGTGCCTTTTAATGTCACGCTACGATGTGGATTAAAACCCCTCCCTGCTCGGAGAACGCTGGGTGCTCCCTGCTGAAGCCATTTCCAGCACTCTGGACTGGGAATACAAAGCAGAGAGCAGCTCCTCGCAGCCGAGGGAAGAGCTGTGATGCTCAGACACCCAGGCACACCCTCCCAACCCTAACACAGTGATGGGCGCTGGGCTGCCCTTCTGCTCCCACCTCCCACCTCTCCCCACCCACGCCCAGGGATGGGGAGGGCACCAAAGGGCTTCCCTGTGCCAAAAGGGCAGCGGGGAACGCCAGAGCCCCGGGATGGAGTGTCAAGGATGGCGAGGACCAGCATTAATTCTGCATGAGCGCGAGGTGCCCGTTGCCATGGAGAGGGTTCGGCTGCCGCTCCAGCCCCTGTGCACATCAGCTCCTCTCCCCCAGCCCACCCTCCCTGCCATCAATATTAATTGCATCAGCCAGGGCTTGCTCGGGGAAGGAGAAGGAGCTGCTTGCCCTGCCATGAGGGCTGCGAGGGCCACATGCAGGCACCGAGGGGAGAAGCGTCCACCCTCTGGTCCAAAATCAGCACCAGCTCTCCCAGGAAGGGAACACAGAGCCATCAGACAGTGTGTCACTGACACCACCCTGCTTAACCCAGGCACTTTTGCTCACAGCCTTCCTCCTGGCGTGGCCAGAGCATCAAGGACATGCTGGCCCCAGGACCTCAAGCCCTCATATTTAGCCATGGCACTGAGCTACGCTGCAGTGGCAAACCCACAGTTGCCAAAGCTTCAAGAACCTCTCTGGAATAAGTGCCCAAAACCACCTAATGTCTTCCAGGTTCTAAGGATGGAAGGTCCTTAAGAAACTGAGAGGATGGTAGGAATCCACCACGCAGTTTGGGAGCCTCTCAGCTAAAAGCCACCACATCCAAAACACACCCTGTGAACAGAACAGTCATCGCTGCATCTCATCCCCACACAGTCCAAGGCAGACAAAGGAGGAACAGGAGGAAAATTGACTACACAGTCTATAATTGGGAGTCAGGAGGGGTGGGCAGCAATGACAAAAAGTCGAGCAGTTGGAAGATCTGAAAACAAATTCATGTGCAGGAGGCAGGGAGATGGGAGTGAGGACAGGAAAGGCAGTGCTGGGGTGGAAAGGCAGGGTGGGACAGGGAGAAGTTGGAAGCATCCCCGTGTTCTGGAGTCTAAACCATCAAATTCACTCTTGCAAATCAAACACCATCTCAAAAGACTCTCATTAATCTGTCAGAAGCCCCTGTGAGAGCAGCTCTGGGCAGACTGTCACGGCTCCCAGTCACTGAAGGATTCATCAGCCCCCACTGGGCAGAGGAACAGTTTGGATACACGCTCCACATGGGATATGAAGCAGCAGCCAGCCTTAGCAGCAGGGTCCTGCCACCCTCCCTGCACACCCCAACATGCACAGACCCCCAAAACTCACCACAGAGCCCAAACCAAGGGCAGGGACCTGCCCACATGGGATGGCAGCCCATGCAGAGCCCACAGAGGGAGGGAGGCGAGGGCAAGGCAAAAAATACCTGGGAGGTTTTAACCTGCTCCCACCTGCCTGCAGAGGCCACGCTGTGCAAAACAGTGTTTACAATGTGGGGAGATTAGAGATCTGGCAGAGGGAAGGGGGGCTGCAGCAGCCCCTGGATGCCTGAGGGGAGCCACGGCTCCTCCCCAGCTGCAGCAGGTCCAACACCAGCACTCGGCAAAGCCACCTCACTGTCCTTGGCCAACCTTTCCCAGGCTGCCTGCACTCTACAAGGTCCATTGGTGCTCTGTGCAAGGAGCTTGCCCGTCCCCTGGGTGCCTCAGCCAGCTTTGTGCCTCCTGATGTCCTTTCTCCCCCACTCTGTGCTTCATACAAAGTATTAAACGGAGCAACTGCATCCCAGAAGGATAATCCTGGGAGATGTGAGGAGTGAGGCAAGCTTTGGGATCTAACCTCAGCAAGGATCCAGTCCAGGGAAAAACAGGTACACCTCAGCAGCTCTCCCATCTATTCCTCCTCTCACACTTAAACCACGTAACATGAAAGTGCATAAACTGAGCCCCAAGAGAAAGCTCAAACCTCACTGGAAACGCAGAAGAAAATGCTCTCAGGAGATCAAAAGTGGTGTCTAATAAGTGCTATACCTTATCTCCTGCTCTGCTTTTGAAGAGCTATGTTTAGCATCTCTCCTCTCTCCAGAGCAACCCCAAAGCAGCCTGAGCTGGTTTGGCTGGAGCCCCACTGTGCTGTGGTGCTCAGGGTGCAAATCCAAGCTGGGAATAAGGGATGAGTGAATGGGGATGAGGCTCCACAAGCAGCCCCCACTCCTGGCTCCTCATCTGTAGCCTTGCTGCTGTAGGGTGTGAGCATGAGTAAGAAAAAAAGGAAAGGGAAGCCACAAGTGGAACATGACCACGGTGACTCCACTGCTGGACACCCCCGGCAGGGCATGGATTGCCCAGGATCCTGGAAGGGGAACACCCTGCATCACCCCCCTGCATGACAGGAGGTCGACGTTCAGGCTGTGCTGCAGAGAGGCCATAGAAGAGGAGTAGGCACCACATAATTAAAAGTGAGCAGCTGCTCACAAAATGAGCAGCCAGGTACAAAGATTTCACCTTGTGCAGAGAGGGAGTGATTTTTTTCTGTTCTGTGATGTGTGACAGACTCCCCGCCACGCTCCGGTGCTCCGAATCCCTCCTCGCTCAGCGCCGCCCCTGCCACCCACCAGCTGGCACATCCAGAGGGGCAGGAAACCCACCAACACGCAATATCCACAGAGCTGGAGCCAGGAATGGTTGGGATCTGCCTGTCTCCCTTGGGATGGGTTGCCCCAGTGCCATGAGAGGTGTTTGGGCAGGGGATGCAAACCCTTCCCTTCTCCCCACCATGCTCCCATACGTGCAGGAGAGAGCAGGGGATGGGAAAAGCACGGATACAAAAGGCAGAGAGCATGGAGGGGTCAGTAAACATCAGGGGCTGCAAAATGCACCTGTGAGCAGCCAAAAAGAGCCAGATCTGCTGCACCTTCCCATTCCACTAGCTGAGATGAGCCCCAGCACAAAGCCAGCACTACAAATTCATTTTGAGGCATCCAAGTCTTATATTGGCTTGCAGCACAAGAGAAACAGGCTGGGACCAGCAGCCAAAGCCAGCAGGATATTCCAGCACCACCGAGCACAAAGCGAATGAAATTGAAGAGCCTGTGCTTTATTTTAAGTTCTATTTTCATGCCTCTTCCCTGGGCAGCCAAGCCTCCCCTCCCCATCCTCCCGAGCAAGCACAGAGCTGCCCAGAGCCACGTGGGTAAAACTGAGAAACTAAAGGTCCAAGGCCATCTCCCTGTATTTTCTCCTTGTGGCTCTGGCAGTGGGAGGAGGTTATGGGCAGCACAAATGTGTCCTGAGGTGTGGGTCAGCCCCAGCACTCCCAGCACTGATGTGTGTAGTGCAGGGTTTAACAGTGGGGCTGCAAGTAGACAGCACACATGGAATCATGGAATGCTCTGGGTTGGAAGGGACCTTAAAGATCATCTCCTCCCACACCCTGCCTTGGGCAGGGACACCTTCCACTAGACCAGGTCAAGCTGGGCTTGAACAATTCCAGTGATGGGGAGGGAATGGCGGGGAAAGGGAGGAAAGCACCTTACATGAGTTGTAAGCCCAAGGCAGATCTTTCCCCGGCAGCAGGAAGGGGAGTGGGGTGTGTGTGAAGGCACAGCCTGAGCCAGAACTGCAGCCAGGCACAGCCCTGCTCCCCTGCCTGGCTTTGCATCCCACGTGCTGCTGGCTGTGCCATCCTGCTCCATGGGGACCTCACTAACAAGAACCCCAGCTGGGAGGGCTCTCCACAGCCCTGCACAGCACCCCGGGGAGAAGGGTGGCAGGGAGAGAAGGATAACAAGGATCTGACCCCGAGAGCCTGGCACCTCATCCTATGGATCCCTCTGAGCAGCCAGCCCAGCTCCCACCAGGGCTCAGAGAGGGTTTATTGTTCTCCCTGCCCTCCACAGAGCAAACAGCCACAGCAATCCTGCCTCCCAAACACAACTCCACC
The DNA here is from genome assembly GCA_035583185.1 of Anabacerthia variegaticeps. NCBI lineage: Eukaryota > Metazoa > Chordata > Aves > Passeriformes > Furnariidae > Anabacerthia > Anabacerthia variegaticeps. Next base: position 5,837,226 of record JAWWEW010000054.1, read on the forward strand.
GAGGGATGCTGCAAACAAACAAACCAAAGCGCTCCTCACAGGCACTGCAAGAACAAGGAGAGGGGAGGAGGAACCCTCCAAATCCTCCTCCAGTGCTGTTTTCCCCCTCGGGGGACGCAGGAAGGCACAGCCCACCCTGCCTGCCCCCTGCCCACACCTGCCAGCCCCCTCCTCCTGCCCTGGAGGGGTGACAGATGAGCCAACATCCACCCCCTCTCCTGCTCCCTGTGCAGATGCTCCTCAGCTCCATCAGTGAGAAAAGAGAGGAATTATCCAGCTTGGATGCCCCAGGCCAGTCCCTCAGCTGGGGACAAGGCAGCAGCCTTCATGGAGTGTTGCATTTGAGCCAGCCAGGCCTTAAGACTCTATCGAGCCCAATAATCCCCTGCCCAGGCACAGGAATGCTGGAGGCACGGGAGATTTGGGAGAAAGCAGCGAGTTAACAGCATTAATGGCCTTGTTTCCAAACGAAGCAGAGACCACTCTATAAATCAATGTGTGGCTGACGAGTTTTCGAGGGAAGGAATTGGAATTGGAAGAAGAGGAAGAGGTAAATAGCACACAAATCATAGTATCATACATGGAATATCCCAAGTTGGAAAGGACCCACAAAGATCACGGAGTACAAGTCCTGGCCATGCACAGAGATCCCAACAATCCCACCCTGTCCTTCAGAGTGTTGTCCAAATGCTCCTTGAGCTCTGGCAGCCTTAGAGCTGTGCCCACTGCCCTGGGGAGCCTGTTCCAGTGCCCAGGGTGAAGAACCTAGTCCTAATATCCAACCTAAACTTCCCATGGCACAGTTAATGCTAATTAGAGACACTTCACTCCTGGCTGGCAAAGTCTGTCACCTCCAGCATCACTGGAGCACCGTGGCTGCGACAGGCACTTGACAGAAGAAATGCCCCAGGTGTAGGAAGCCACTTCCTTCACACAAAAACTGAGCTATGACTTTGCCAGGACAGATAATGATTCTGTCCAGCTTTGCAGTACCGTCAGGAAGGGGAAAGGACCACAACAAACCTCCCAGCAGAGGTTTCCAGACAGAAATCCCAAGCTGTGGATCTTCAGCTGGCACAGACCTGCTGGCTCACCAGAGCTGTGCAGGCTTGAAGAAGGTGAAAGAGGTGACAATCAAGGAGTGCAGAAGAAGAAATCAAAGGGCCTTGCTGAGCTCAATGGTGGCATTGCCACTCTTGTGCTGGGGACAGTCCATCCCAGAGCACTCACTGCCTGCCAAGACCCACTTCATCCTCACTTGGTGCCTCTCTCAGTACAAGTTACCACCTGGGGAAAGGAAGATGGTTCTGCCCATCCCTCCCAGAGGCAGCTGGTTAGGGGCAGAAGGGCTCAGTGGCTCCCCAGACAGCCCAGTCAATCAGCCAGCCAGACACAGTTCTTGCTAACACAACACCTTGTCCCACCAAAGCCTCCCTGAGACCACGCCTAGGACAGGAGAGCCACAGCCCACAACACCTGGTCTCACTCTGAGAGCAAACTCAGGACATCCATGGTCCTTAGCAAACCTCAGCCAGATCCTGGCATTTTACAAGCACAACCCTTTTTAAGGCAGCAAACAATGCACAGGACCAGAGCCACATCTCCAATCCAAGCCCAGCAATGAACAGAGCACAGCCAGTCCCTCCAGAAGTAGGAAAAACCAGCCCCTTCACCCCAGGAGGGACCCTCTTCTCATGCCCTCTGCTCTCCTCTGCCCAAAAACACCTCCCCAAGACCACACAAGGCATTTGCACCATGTGAGACTTGCAATGAGGGTGCCTCGTTTGGCAGCCTCCCAAGGGTGGTAGTTTTCCATCTCCTGTGGGGACGAGGGATCTTTTGGAGTATGTCATCTGGATGGGCTGGGCTGTTAATATTTTGGAGCCCTGAGCTAGGAGTTACACCTACGTACGTTTTTATTTTCGCTTTAGATGTCTTCTCTGGTCCAATTATAGATTAATCACATTTTATCCAGCATCCGTTTCTCCCCCGCCTCCTTCCCCACCCCCATCAGGGAAGGCAAGAAAAAGAAACAAACAGGTTATTAATTGGCTGCTGTTTTCTGCTGGGTTCTTATCTCTGCACGTGAAGCTGGGGAGGCTGGGGAAGGTGGCTGAAGAGCCTGCCAGGAAAGGCAGGGCATTTTAAGCTTGATTTTCTGAGAAAACAAAGCTCCTGTGATGACATTACCTTAGCCTGGGCTTGCCTGCCTGCATCCAGCAGCCTTTAAAGCTACTGACTGATAACAGCGTGGCCTCAAAAAACAAAGTTCCTCCAGGCCTGTGAAATCAGAAGGTTTTAGCAAGCACAGAGCAAAGATGTGAGGTCCTGGGGAGCACGTTGCTCATGAGACACCAGGAATCCACAGGGGAGAGGCAATCCATAGGCAAGGACCCCAGGTCCAGAGAAAATGCAAGCCCACAGAAAACCCAGCTGCTGTCCCACCTGCTCTGCCAGGGAAGGACCCTTTCCAGCTCTTCCCCAGTTCGACCACAGCCACCCAGGAAATCCTCTGACAGAGAAAGGGCTGCTGTGCCTCCAGGGAGCAACAGGGGATGTTGCTCTGCCCTCCCTCCTCATCCCAGAGGGATGATCCTGCACCCTTTGGCAGAGGCAAGGGTGTGATGCAGGACTGCTCTGGGCACAGGAGCAGCCAGGCAGCTGCAAAAATAGATCAGTGGGTCAGGAGCTGCTGCTCCCCCAGCAGCTGCAGGCAGCAGGAGAGGCTCAATCTGCTCTCAAGTGCATCCCAAGCACAGGGCTGAGCTCCAGCAGTGAGTTGTACTCACCATCCCGTGGCGTCGGCGGCGTCTGAGTGAAGTAACTGTTGGGCTTGTCTGCAAAGAAACAGAAAACAGGGCTGTCAGCAGGTCCCTTTGGATGCTCCCTCCTTCTCCCAAACCTCTGTCCACAGCTTTTGGACCAGCATTTCATCCCTTCAGTGTGCCCTTCACAAGCAGGTTTGACTCCTAGGAACGCTTGGGAGGTCCAGCAGCAAGAAGGGAGCAGGCAGAACACGATCCAGGAGCCCCAGCTCTCCCACTTGTATCGATGGAGCATCTCTGGCGTGGGATCTGGGAGCAGCCCTCCATGCCTGGCAGGGCCGGGGCTCGTCTCAGCCTGTTCTGTGCCCTCTCATGGGGGCTGTGATGCCAATCCTGCTGTGTATCACCTCACACACACCTGGGCACTGGCTCACCAGGGCGTTTGGGTTGAACAGGACAGCACTGGGGAAGGCTGCAGCCTCCAAAAAGTGGGAGAAAGGGATAGCCTGTGGCAGTAGAAGGTGAGCACTCCCACGGACAGGACTGTAGATCCCAGAGCACAGCCTTGCCACCTGCCAGCCCTCTACATTTGGGGAATCCCTGATTAAGCATGGGTGTGAGAAAGACTCCACTCCAGCACATCTCCACAGATCCTCCCATTCTAAATGGGAAACACCCTAAAACCATTGTCAAACTGGTATATCTCTATTAAGAGATATGCCCAGGGCAGCAAAGCCAGGCTGTGTCAGAGGTAACACCACTCTCATGCTCTGTCACCTGGGCCTTGCTCCTGCCAGTCCTTTTAAATGCATCCATGTGTTTTACAGTTTTGCACAGCTTTTTCCCAACCACGCTCCCCACCAGGGGAAGCAGCGCATCCCAAAGCCAGGCTGGAGGATTTGCCTGCCCTCTAAAGGCTTTTCTCACAGCAGGTGTTTGGCTCTTCCCAGCATCAAGGAGGTCAAAGACACCACTGCATGATGGAATACTCCTCCACAGGCTGTGCCTAGGGAAAGATGAGCACCTGTGCAAGGATGAGGTAACAGCACAGCAGCAATACATGGATGTATCCACGCCCAAATGTGGGATCTACTCTGCCTTACCAGGGATCAGATTAACAGTCTAACCCCAGGGAAAACTCCCCCATCGCGCCCCAACCCTTTGTTGATTCCTCAGAACAAGAGAGCAGGGAGCCTGGGAGACACATTCCCACCCATCTACAGCAACAGGGCTCCAAGGTCCAGCAGATTGCTTGGAACAAGGGAGCAGAAGTCCTTGGCCAGGGCAGGACTCCCGGGAGGCCACTTTTGCCCCTCACCTCCCATCAGCCCTGCTGAGACCCTCACCCCCCAAAACAGACTGACTGCATCCCCCCCGGGAGCATCACCCCCACTCAGACCTCAAGCAGCACATGAGGACACAGCATTTCAGGGATGGGACATGGGACACAGAGGGTGCTGGCACAGCTGAGAGCACCGTGCACGGTGGGAGCTGGGCTGAGCCCACGCACACCCACCTTCACAGCTCTGCTCCACCATTCTGGGCCAACATCATGTCAGGGAAAAGTGGGGCAGAGCTGTGGAGCTGTCACGTCCCTGGATCCTCCCCAGGCAGCAGCAGGCAAGCGATGAGCTCCAGGGAGAAGCCCAGCAGGCAGCGCCAGAAACCCCGGCACGCCGGCTGACCTGACCCCTGCCCATCCCACCCCTGCCTCCCGCACACCCGGGGGACACCTACAGTTATTGAGGAAGAGCAGCACGGCAAATCCCAGCGTGGAGGTGGCCAGGAGGATGAGGCAGATGTTGCAGGGGATCATGAAGTAGCGCACCACCAAGGAGACCTTGTGCTGGTACAGGCGGTCCCGCTCCAGGGCCCCCGGCGCCATGGGGTACTGGCACGCTGTCATGCTCGGCCACCACGCTCAGCCCACCGTCCATCCATCCACGGCACAGCAGCCACAAAGCTCACATGGATCCCTCTTTTCCCTCCCTCCCCAGTCGTCTTCAGCGGCCACACAAGCTAAGTTTTCCCAGAGGTTCCCATCTCGGCTCGCAGGAGGGCAGGGCAGGCTGGGGGGCACCTTCAAGAGCAAGAGTTTGTCCCCACACCTGCCATGGCAGAGGCACAGCCTGGGGTCGGGTCCCAGCCCGCTCCGGAGGGATGTGCGCCCGTCCCTGCGCTCAGCAATCCCTCTCCCAGCCCGGAAGGTGTCAATCCACACCTGCCCGCAGAGAGCAAACAACAACCCCAGCGCTGAGACAGCTCAAGTTCCTCGGCCAAGCCCACCGGGACGGGGACAAGCTGCTACTGGTACGGGAATGGCACCAACACGCTCCGGCTCCCGGGAGCGGGGCTGGGACAGGGACAGCACGAAGGGGGACACCATGGGACCCCTCTCAGGCTCGCAGCATTTGGAAGATCCGTATCGTCTCGGAAGGGATGGGAAAGGGGTCTGACCACGCCGGCAGCTGCCTCTCGGCTCCTTGCTCCAGAAACAGAGCTCTCCCTGGTGTCCACACTCCTCCGGGACAGGCGCTCCTCCCGTTCAGCACCCTCTGACCCTCCGCAGGTCCTCGCAGCCGGGGGCAGCAGAAGCCCAAGACCGCGGCAGCAGCAGCCCGAGGTGCTCCTCAGTTGTCCCACGCTCCGTCCGAAGGCAGACACTCCCTTTCCCACGCCAAGGCTCCCATCACAGCCGCGGCGCATCCATCCCCGCTCCGCTCCCGGGAAGCCCGGTGCTCAGCCGAGCCCACCGCCAGCTCTCCGGCACCTTCCCAACCCTGCGGCGAGCACGAAGGGGCCACAGCCCGGCTCGGCCCCCTCGGCACGGGTACCCTTCGTCCCCGGAGGGGGCCGGCTCCCCGGCTCACGCCGCTGGGACATGCCAGTCCTTCCCGGCGAGATTCCAGCTCCGCGCGGAGCCCGGCATGGAGCGGCGAGGGGGAGCGCTGGGAGATGCCTGGCTAAAGGGGTGGGTAAAGGGGGTGGGTGGGGTGGGGGAATGGGTGGATGGATCCCTAATCCCGGCGCTCCCCGCCCGCCCCACGCGCGGGGAAAGGGCCGCGCAGCATCAAGAAGACAACGGAGCGAGCACGGAGCGCCCGCCCCACGCCCCGCAGCTTCCCCGCCCGTGTCCCCCCATCCCTTCCCCTCCCCTCCGCCCGCCCCTCGGGCTCGACCCCGGCAAGGAGAGGGGGGGGACACACCGAGCCCCTCGGAGCGCTCGGCGGCCAACAAAGGGGAGCGGGGGCGCAGGGGCGCGGCGGAGACAAAGAGCAGGAGGCGGCGGGGGTCGCACGGTCCCCCGGGACACACGCGTGGGCTGCCAAGGGCAGGGCACGGCGACGGGACTCCGCCCCGACGGGTCCCTCCCCTCCCGGCTGCCCCCAAAACCTCGGGGTAAGAGCCGGCTGGGAGGGGTGGAAGGGTGGGAAGGGATGGAAGGGTTGGGAGGGGGTGAGAGCTGATCTCCCCGCCCCAGCCCGTCCGCCCTCTCGGGAATGCTGAGAGGCGGAGAAACTCCTCCAGCCTCCCCCGCCCAGAATCGCCCACCCGGAGAGACCCCCACGGGCGGCAGGAGGAGCAGGAGAACCCGCGGTCACTATTTTTTAGGACATCTGTTGTGGAGGGAGAGGGACAGACCTGCCTGCACGCACTGGGGTACAGCCACCTCACAAACACCCGGGGAGTAGGAGCAGGACACAGCTACAGGGACCTCACCGCGTGGTCTGGGTCCGTGCTGGCACTGCCAGAGAGCAGGGAGGGCAGGGAAGAGGTGCCAGGACACATATACACCCCCTGCTGCTCTCGTCTACCTGAGTGCTGCTGCCCTTCTCCTGCTTTCCTTAGGCAGGATGCTGCCAGCAAGGATGGCAAAGGTGCCATGAGGACAGCTGGGCTGAAAGCCAGAGGGAGGTCAGGGCTAAGAGCCTGCTCGAGTGAAGGTCCAGCCACGGAGTGAGAGCCCTGAACAGACCCAAGGCAGGGATACCTGGTGCCCACACGACAAGTCCAGGCTCCCAGGACCTCCACTCCATACCTGCTCTCCACTCAGGTGGGGATTTTGGCGAGACAACATTCCCGGCAAAACACACAGCACCCAGCAAGCCATTCCCCTGCCCTTGGTACCCCACATTTTAGGGCACCATGACCTGCCACCTCATTTCTAAGCCACCAAAGTCCTTAACAAACAAGGCTGAGCTCTTCCTCACCACGGAGGAAGTCAGCAGCTCTGGAGACTACAAAAAAACCCAGCAAGAGGAAGGTCCTCTGGTCACAGAGCCACCTGTACACAGTCTAGGCTGACCCTACACAGCCTTGCCATTCCAGAGGCTTCTTTATCATCCAAGCCCTGGGACAGGAGGGCTTTTGTGGTCTCCCCAGTCCCTCAGGTATTATAGAGGGGCTGTACCAACCTGTGTCATGTGCAAGGCAAAGAAAGATCATCAAACACCCATCCTGTGCTCACAGGGCAAGATGAGCACTGTGGACACATGGCACTGGGTAACCCTGCTGTGGTCAAACTGGGAAGCTCCTTAAGTTCCTCCTGTCTCTACATGCTCAACATCAACCAGGCAGCTGCCACAGCCAGGAAGGGAAGCACAGCTTCCTCCTGGTCACTGCCAGCAGCCACCACACAGACCCAGGACCTTCTCTCCTCTCCCACTGGGATGTCTGGGTGCTGTGGCTCCATCGAGGCAGCTACAGCTGGTCCACAGGGGCTGCACAGCAGCATTCCTGCTACCCACTCTTCCAAAAAGCAACAACTGGAGGCAGGAGAATACCCCTTGCCAGCGGCAGGTACCCCTCCCTGCCCAGCCTCCTCCCTTCCTTCCCCACCTTGGCAATTCACCTGGAGCCCGAGGGACACTAAACACTAAAGAATCCACCCACTCTCTACTCCCATGGGGAGATGTGGAGGAGACTGGGTGGTCCTTTAGTGGGGCATCTCAGGCACCACAAGCCAGCAGGTCTGAGGGTCTCCACGTGGGATTGGCACTGGCTGCCCTACAGCCACATCCCAGAGCCACACTGTGGGCTGGGAGCATCCCGGGTGTCCCAGCACTGCAGGTGCAACTTGCCAAGAGCAGTACAGGGAAGAACAAAACCAGAGAACATAGGGAAAAAAATCCAAGTCACGTCCCAGAGACTGCTCCTCTTTAAACCTGCACTGCTCCCTCCTCTCCCTGGGGACTCCTGAAGATGATCCCAGCTTGCTGTGAGGCACGGGCTGCATCCCAACCACCCAGCCAGGACAGCCCACAGGAGCAGGGGTCTGATGGCCTCGTGTCCAAGCAAGAAGGCAGATAGTTGTGCACCCTGGTCATGTTCTCCTCAGACACACACACAGGCTGTGAAGAGCCTCTAAGAGCCCAGGAAACACTCTGCCAAGCCATCTCTGCCCTGGAGACCCCTGCTAGGAACCACCTCAGGAGCCCCCTCCCAAGCAAAGCCCTCTGCCAGGGAGAGGATGGAGCCTCCAAAACAGCATTCTTCCTTCAAAGCATAAACTCAAGTCCTTGTCACTGCTGCTCTGTTTCTCTGCAGCCACCACAGCCCCTCGGGAGTTTCTGGGGCATCACACAAGAAGCCAAGATCTTCCCAGAAAGCAAAATGAGCAGAATGCCCTGGTCCTCTCCTCCACGTGGTCACCTTGTGGCCAGCTTGGTCCACTCTGTCCTGGGACACAGGTGCCAAACTCCTGCCCAGTGCCTTCACTAGGGCACTGGCCCAGCAGCATCCTCTTTCCCTCCTTGCCTGCTCCACATCCTTCCCCTCCCCGGGTAGGGCTTCCCAGCACGCTGCCGGCTAAGGCCAAAGGCTTGGCTTTGAAAAATTCCCCAAAGGGAAGCGAGGGTATTTGCATCCTCCTGCGTGCATGTTTTCACATGCAAATCAGCCACCACACAGTCTTCCCTTTCTTCCCAGGTCTGCCAGGGCTCTGTCCCCTCCAGCCATTTGGAGGCCACTTTTAGGGGCAGCCCTGCCTGGGATCTGAACAGCCTTTGTGTCCTGGGGGAGGCAGGTTCAAACCGAAGCATGGACAGATTGGCTCATCATCCTCTTGGGAAAGACAAACACTTGTGCCTTTGCCCCTTGCGTGTCTTTGGGATGAGACTTTATAATCAGAAGAGCCATTTGCACTGGGGAGTTATCACCCTTACCTGGTCCATCCATGTGGGATGTCATTTTTGTCTGTGACTGCCCCTTTCCCCAGAGCTGGCTGAATGCAGACACCCTCATCATACCCTTTGATGCCACGGGTAGCACACATGGACACCCCAACTCCACCTTCTCCCTCTGCCAACTGTGCCCACCACGCACATTCAGCCCTTCCCTTTACACTTCAGTCACGAAGGACCAGGCAGGAAAGTCCAGCAAGACCTGGCAAGGCAAAAGAACACAGAAACCCCACCTTTGTTTCCAAAGTGGCCAGTGAGCCCAGGTAGCCAAGATAGCTTGGCCCCCCCGGTACCACTGCACTTGTCTCTGTCCATACTGGTATGGAATAGCCCAGACAGAGGGGATCCATCCTTCATCCCTCAGCCACCACCCATCATCCCCACTCTGAGCACACTGCAGGTCTGCATGAATAGCCTATCTCCCTTTCCTCCTCCTCAGGACTGGGAATAGCCTGGCTGAGGCTGCAGGTGTTCAGAGAATGATCATCCCCAGCAGGGTGCAAGAGGCAGAAAGTCATCACATCTTCCAGGAGAGAAGAAGGAGGGACGAGGGACAGCCAGCCAATTTAACACTCACACACAGCTGCTATTCCCCTACTACAGGCAAGAAAACATTATGTTTGAGCTAATCCATACCCCCCCTGCCCAGTTCTCTAAATTAAAGTGTTCAGTGCATTAAGGGCTCCGTGTGGTCACCAGGCAGTTTAAAGCTGGTGCCATTAATGGGTTTATTTCTGGGCTTTCACAGCGAGGATGTCGTCGCTGGTGCCAAAAATGCAGCAGACGGGCAGAAGGGGCTGGGTGCAGCTGGCTGAGAGCAGTGGGGCAGGGTGCTGGGTTTAGCCTCTTGTTTCTGGAGCACAGAGCTGCCAGGAGGCAGCAGCAGGACCCTCACACACTGCCCTGCATCCCTGCACTCACCTCAGACTGAGGAGCTCACAGGCATCTCATGGGACCCTGCGCTCTCCAGCCACCAGTTCCTTGAGCAGGGATAACCCCAGCAGGAGACACAGCTTAATTTTCCTTCACCTTCCCACTTCTGCCTCCCAGATGCCACATACCAGCCTCAAAACACCCAAAATCAGAGCTACTTTGGGAACTGACTGACAGCTGCCTGTCAATCCCGTGTGGAAGCCTCCAGCTCCTGCTGTTGCCAGGCTGATTCCCCACCTGGCTCCCTTCTCACTAATCCTGTTTGGCAGGGAGCTAATTGGGATTTATCTGACAGCACCCAATGCCTGGAGAGCCATTTTGTGCTTCCTCTGGGAAGGGTGAAGAGGAGGAGGAGGAGGGAGCCTGCAGAAGGCGTTTGCACATTCTCCCTTCCCCATCCCCTCCTGCAGTTTTACAGGCTAATTACCAGCATTACGGAGAAAGGAGCAGGAGGGGGAGAAAGTGGGGATTTTAATTATTTCATTTAACACTTGGCAGGACCCAGCTTGACTCCCGCTGAGCAGCACTTGGAAATAAAGAGCTTTTAAAGCCTATCAATGGGAGACGAGGGAACGAGTGTGGGATACGGGGCTGGGGTGGCCTGGCAGGGAGGCTGGCATGTGTGCTGGGAGGGAGAGGGATGTTAATTCACACCATTCCTAATAAACAGCCCTGCCAGGCAGTGCTGGGTAAGAGCTGCATCTTCTAAAGAGTGAGGGTTTCACCACTTAATAACTCTGTCCTGAAACAAACCCTTCCTGCCAGGCCACGCTGGACCACTCAGCATCTCCTACATGTGCTTAGGGATGCCCGGGCATGGGATGGGTCACATTTGTGTGCCCAGGGACTACAGGTCATCCTCTCCCAGCACAGCAGGCCCTTCTCCAAGCTGGTGACCTGCACACCCCTGCCTGTGCTCCTGCTGCATTGTATTGCAAGGCAGCCCCTCCACTTGCAGGTGTCCCCCCATGAGCACCCCACAAAGCCCACCCTTGACCCAAGACTAGCTCAGCTACTGAGAGCCTGGTGCTAATAATGCCCAGGTTGTGGGTTCAATCCCTGCAGGGGCCATTGATGACCCTTGTGGGGTCCCTTCAGAATATTCTGTGATTCTCTCCCACCCAGCCACCTGAATGCCGTGATGGGGGCTATGACGACTCTGCCTCTCCCCTTGAAAAATGAAAATTAAAACGAGGTTTGCACACAGAACCTGGTGTCTGGAAGGACAGGGCTGATGCCCAAATGGGGACACACAGCAAAACAAAAGCAACCCAAGGGAGGTGAAGCATCTCAGTGCTGTCACACAGATCCTGCTGTTCCACTCAGGAGCCCGAGGACTCCGCACATCCCTGTCACCTCTGCCTCCACAAAGCCAAACCAGCTCTCACAGACTGCTGGGCTCCCCAGGAACCCCCACTCCCTGCTCCAAACACGGCAGCTGGGCTGGAACCCCCCAGCCCCAGAGGATTTTCCAGACCAAGGCACCGAGTCAGGGATTTCACACCTTGAGCAGCCACTGCCTCCCAGGAAAACCGCATCACTCCCCCTGTGCTGCCAGGGCACTGGGAACGGCACCCAGGCTGGAGAGAGGCAAACCAGGGCAATGCTGGGAGCAAAGCCCCTCTGAGATTGTCCCCTGTGCCCTCTCTGTGCTGCCCCTTCATCCCCAGCCCTGTGGCTGCACAGCCCGGGGTACCCTGGGCTGCAGCCCCAGCTCCTCCCGCAGGCTCACACTGCCATCTGCTGCTCTTCCCAAGCCATTCCTGCTGCAAGGAATTCCATCCGAGTGCCAAGGAACTGCACAGAGAGGAGAGCAGGGCGGTGGGCTGGCTGCCCACAGCACCTCCACTGACCCACATGGAGGGAATAATGTCAGAGCCACACGAGGAAGATGGGGAAGTTTGTTTGATGACAAACAGACCTTTCAAACACTTCAACCTGCCCTGAATTCACACTATCCTGTGGCTCTTCTTTCCCTCAGACAGACCAGAGAAAGAGCCTTGCCTGTCTGCTGGAGATGCTGGGAGTGACTGGTGCAAGCCTTCAGCCTCTCTGTGTGCTGATCTGAGTTGGCTGAGCTGTGAGACATCACTTCTGCCAACCCTCTCCCGGAAAACACACCAGTTGCTCTGCAAATTGATGTCAACTTGTTCATCTACGAGGGGGTCGTGAGGATCAGCTGGCATTGCAGAGTTTCTCAGGGATATGATAATGTGGGTAGGCAGAAATAGGAAAAAAATCCAGGAGAAAACAATGATGAAACAAACCTATGGCACATCTCTGGAGCAAACACCCAGCAGGCTAAAATTAGCATATATCCCTGGCACCGTGGGTACCTTCCCACCAGGAAAGCAGCTGTCACCAGAGAGCTTCCAGACAAGGAGTGGCATCCTTCAGCAGTGGGGTGGGGAATGGCTCAGACTGGGAAAAGCAGCCCTGGATGGAGCCAGGGCACCACCAATAACCTCGTAGAGGGTCTTAAAATCACACTGGCACAGCCCAGCTAGTGAGAAAACACGTCAGAGAGAACCAGGCACGTGGGGAGCACAAAGCAGAGGCACCTCAAGAAAACACCTCAATTCCTCCCCCAGAGCCAGCACTGAAGGAGTGGGGTAGCAGCAGTGGGGGCACTTGGGAATGCCCAGCACATCCTGACACATCCCAGCAGCAGCATCCCTTCCCTGTGCTGCAGGCAGAGGGAGTGCTGGCAGCAATATTCAGAATATTCATTCAGGCAGGGCTGCTCCAGGGAGCAGAACCTGAATGCCCTGTCCCCTGGGCAGCTCTTGCCCATCTCCCTCCAGCCAGAGGGCAGAGGTTTGCCCCTGGATCAGCCAGACACCTCAGCCTATTCCACATCCTGAGCCAGGAGCAGAGTTACATCAGCTAAGTGCTCTCCTTGCCCCTCTCCCACACATCAGTTTGGCCACGAGAGAGCCCAAAACAGCCAAAAATCACACCTGCCTCCTCAAGCAATGTGACACTGTGACAGTCAGCACCAGTACCAGCCACGGGGGCAGGACACAGCACTCCCAAGACCAGGGTTGTGTCCAACACCCACCACAGGCAAAAGCATCACCCCCAGACCCTGGTTCAAGCCGTGTCCCCTCTGCAGTGGCAGGGGAGGAGACACAGCCCATGGCACAGCTCCACAGTGGGGGTACTCACACACCCAGGGCAGGGCAGCAAAGCCCCCCCAGCTCTGCAGGAAGGAGAAAAGAGGAAAACTCAAGCACACCACTGGAAAGGAAACACACCCAGCAAAAATGTGTGTTTGCAGAAGTCCTCAGGAGGAGGGCAGCTGCTCCAGCTGGATCAGGAAGAGCCCACATGAAGGAGCAGAAGGGAAGGGACACCCTCTCCTTTGACCAACAAGGGTCCTGCTAGGAGATCATATACTGGATGGAGACACAGCAAGGGAAATGGGCATTCCCAGGAGCCCAGACCCTTTTTCTCCTGCCCACAGGCTCTGTGAGAACCAAAACCAGGTGGCACCCAGTTCTTTTACTGCCAGAATCCCACTGGTGGGGCTGCTGGCAGCAGCTGGCACCAAGGAGGGGAGCAGAACATTCTCCCACCAGGAAACAAGCAGGATTTCTTTTCTCCATCTCAGGCCCGGGCAGCATTAGCCGACAGGGGATGCTGTTGGCTTGGATAGCTTCCTTCTGCTCCTCCTGGGCTCCGGGGTCCAGGCCAGGAGCGTGTGGCTTTCAATGAAAGTTTTATGTCCCTCTGTTCCCTCTCCAGCGCTGCTGCAGGAGGGCACGTTTCCAAGAGAACCCCTCTGGATCTGCACGGCACAGTCTGTGGATTATACATAACGAGGGGCACAGAGCAGGGAGCAAATGCAGCAGCAACAGCTTTAAATGAGCTCCCCACTCACAGCTGGGGCACTCCTGGTGTGACTCCCTTCTCCTCGGCAACAAAAGGCTTGGCACAGCCAGCACAATGCCCTGACCAAGGGTAGCTGGGCTGTCACAGCTCCAAACCAGCCCACATCACCCCAAAAACCTGCTTATCCAACCATAAACAGGGCCAGCACTGAACCTAAAGGTCTTGAGGTGAGCAGAGTGGGCAGAGGAGTAGCCTCCAAGTCAAAACTCGTGCAGGTTTTGATACCTCTACACCCAGTGCTGTGTCTAAGCAGGGATGGCAGCCTGTCCATGGCAAACACAACATCTGGGACCTTTTGCCACAGCAGGGTGGGTGTCCAGGGATGCTGGAGAGGGGCAGGAACAGGGTGGGACACTGCACTTGTCCTGTCCTCCAGCCTGAGCAGCACAAAGGTTCACGTGTGCAAAGGGAGGGGCTGAGAGGACCTGCCAACCCCAACCACATGCCAAACACCTTCCTTACATACCCTCTGTATCCACAGCCACCAAACAAAGGAGTCGGCCACGAGGCTCCCAAGATTCCAGGATTCCCAGCACCAGGGATGGCAGGGAAGTGGGCAGGCAGCCAGCCTGCAGCCACACACACCACATACCCTTCCCTCGCCCCTGAAGGGCTGCTCCCACCAGCCAGGTCACACACTGGGGCTGTTTTAATGACTGGGATTCCCTGTTTGAAAACTGTCCTTGCTGGGGAATAGATGAGCCGCCACTGACACGGGACAGGCAAGGGGATGGGACCAGAGGAGCAGGGACAGGATCACCCCAGGGGCTTTGACCCATGCCCACACCTAGAATCATAGAACAGTCTGGTTGGAAAGGACCTTTAAGAGCTCATCTCATTCCACTCCCTGCCATTCCATAGTGGCAGGAACACATTCCACTAGCCCAGGTTGCTCCATCCAACCTAACCTTGGACACTTGCAGGGATGAGGCAGCCACAGCTTCTCTGGACAAGCTGTACCAGCATTTTTCCCACCCTCGTTGTGCAAAATTTCTTCCTTATATCCAGTCTAAATCCACCCTCCTTCAGTTTAAAACCATCACCCCTTGTCCTATCACAGCTTCACTCGCTCTTGCCAGATGATGCCCAGAGGACCTGTCTGTGGTGTGTTTGCCCCATACCTGGAGCAGCACAGCTCAGCCAGGATGAGGACATACACATCCTCTGCCCCTGCCCTCCTTCCTCCATTCCATCAGGGCAGCACACACCACAAACCCCCCGAGCCGGGTCAGCAGCCCAGCCTGTCCCTTTTACCCCCAGTGCGAGCTCAGAGTGCTCTCCCCCACCCTCCCCTGGACACTGGTGAAGGTGAGAGGCTGAGGATGGAGTTGGAGATGAGTCAAGCACTAGGTGAGGTGTCCTTAGATCACAGTTTCACACCCACAGCACTCCAGAGGCTCGATGCCAGTAACAAAGCAAATGAGCCCAGACAACCCCAGGCTGGGCCAGGTGGAGGCAGAGGGGAAGGAGCTCTTCAAACTGTGATCTAAAAGCAATAGCTCCCTTGGAGGGGAGCACACACCCTGCAGCCAAGAGGCCACGGGGATGGGTGTGCTGTCCCCACCTCCAGAAGGTCTCTATTGCTCCAGCACATCCTGGGTGGATGGAAGGATGACACGGACTAACCAGCGAGTCTGATGGTGGATGGAAAAAATGGTATTTTTTTTGCATGACACACCACCACTTACCAGCAAGAAGCTTCCTATGTTCTTTAGAAAGCAGGGGAGGAGAAAAAGGAGAGAACAAAACAGTTAGAAGCAAGAAAACAGGCAGCTGACCCAAAGCCTTCCTCCTCCTCCCCAAGCCCCCTCCACCAGTGCTCCACTACCAACACCTGGGGCATTTCCATCCATTCCTTCCAGCCCTTTCCAGGGAGCATCAGGCACCAGTTCCCAAATCAGCCCAGAAGATCATGGCTGGGTTGCTGGCACCTGCATCCTGGGGAGGAATTCTTTACCCCTGGCCCAGCAACCCCACATGGAAGAAGCAGGAGAAAACCAACAGCTCCCATGTAGAAGACATGGGTATTTTTCCCACGTGGCAGGACCAAAGAAGTGGCCCAGAACCAAACTGTGCTCCTGGAGACCCACACACAGTCCAGGGCAGAGGGACAGCATGACTGGCACTGCCACCTTTGCTTGCAACACAGGAACACACTGACAGTTTACCCAGTAAATCCCAATTCTTCCCTATTAATGATCATTTCAGGAGCATCACTTGGTCCTTCTGAGTGTATTCCCATGCCCACCTTCCAAGCACATTGATCTAAACACGTTTTAATGACACAAGCTCCCAAATCTGCAGAGAGCCACAAAACAGCAGGATCCTGATGTTACTGATGATTTCCCACACCACAACAGCCCAAATCCCGCACAGAGAAACAGAACCAGAGCACTAAATATGTGCAAAGCACAACACAAACCCCAGCAGGAGCACCTCAGCACTGACTGCTCACCATCAGCCACACAACACAGGCATGTTGGATTTGATCCTCAGTGGATTTGAGCCACGAGGAGCCAACACTCTTCCCCTGCAAGGATGGCTCGAGGAGACCCTGGGGAATGCCACAAGCACAGCCAAAGGCTCAGAACTTGCATTAACTGTGGAAATCCATGGACTGTCATGTCAATAGAGGATTTTCTGAAACCCAGCAAATTTGGAACAGTTCAGGAGCTAAGCCTGGAGCTCTCCACAGCTTCCCAAGGATCAGATGTTTCCCACTCAACCCATGGGGCACATCCTTTCCCATCACAGCTTGATCCCTGTTGCCCAAATGCATCACCTGGGCTGGAATTACTTTTGAAGTTGAGGAAACCAGAGCACCGAGATGAAACAAAGTCCCCAGCAGATGAAACAAGGCTCACAGCAGATGTGATGAAAGAGAAGGTTAAGGGTTAAGCAGCTGAGCATTTTAATAGTCACTGTTGGGCACAGATTATTTATCTGCAAGTAACCTATGGCAGGAGGGAAGCCCTGTAACCATTATGGCATTCATTCTAGATGCCTATGGAAATAGGAGCTGTCACACAGCCAGGTCCTCATCCCACCAGGACATGGGGATCTCCCAGTGTGAAATCCAACTCTTAACCCCTCTCTTCTATTCATAGAATCCCAGAATGGTTTGGGTTGGATGGGACCTCAAAGATCACCTCATTCCAACCCCTCTGCCAGGCAGGGACACCTTCCACTAGCCCAGGTTGCTCCAAGCCCCATCCAACCTGGCCCTGGACACTTCCAGGGATGGGGCAGCCACAGCTTCTTTGGGCAACCTGCACCAGGGCCTTCCCACCCTCATAGGGGAGAAATTCTCCCATATATTGAACCTAAATTTCCCCTCTTTCAGTTTGAACCCACTCCTCCTCCTTGTCCTATCACTACAGTTCCTGAGGCAGAGTCCTTCTCTCTGCCTGCTCACAGGACCACCAGCTACTGCTCACCAGCTACTACACAGTTACAAACAGGTGGAATTTGGAATATGTGGTGCTCCTCCTGTGCTTTTCCCAGGCTGGATGCTCACAGGCTGCTCAGACAGGACAGACACAGCCCCAGGGGAGCAGGACCAGACGGGTGGGATGCAAGGGACAGAAGTGGGTGACTTCCCAAGGAAAGGGAGCGTGCTGGGACACACAGCAGAGGAGGAGGAGGCAGGCAAGGATGCCTCTGGAATACCTATGGCCCTGCACCCCAGCTCAGGGGTGCAGAGGCCCCCCCGTGCTCTGCATGCCACGTTAGCAGCAGCTCCACAATGAGCTGTGGGATGTGGGTAATGTGACACTGTGAAGAGCCTTGACAGCTCACGGAGCCTGTGAGGGGAAAAACAAAGTGAGCATTGAGGGCTGGGGACGGCCCCGTGCCAAGGAAGTGACGTGCTGCCTTCTCCTCTGGCAACCCAGAGCTCTCTCTGCTGTAACCTGTTGGGAGATGGAGGGAAGAAAGGAAGAGAGGGGGGGGAAAACAGCTTAAAAATATCCCAGAGCAGCACAGCTATTTTGGGATTTTAATTTATAAAAAGAGGAAGAAAAACAGAAATGAAAGCCAAGCCCCTGTGACCAGCTCTGGTGCAGATGAAATGTCTGTGTCTGGCTGCAGGACTCCAGCACTCCCTTCCCTCCCTCCCTCTGTGCCAATGCCTCTACATTGGAATTATGTGGATTGTGCTAACTATCATATCCTTTTGTCACCTGGCACAAGAAGTGGCACTTCTGGACCCCCCTCCTCTTACTCTGCCACTCCTGGGGAGCAGCAGGAGAGCCCTTGCCAAGGGCAAGGATGGGAATGCCAGCGTGGGAGACAAGCAGTCCCTGGGGGGAACAGAGCACAGGCGGGTGTTGTGTATTTTGGGGGACATTCCCGTTGGGCAGGGGAGGTCTCAGGTCCCCTGTGTGAGTGTGGGCAGCTCTCCCAGCTCAGCCTGGTCACCTCGGGCACCGTGGCAGAGAGCCCGGAGCTGCCACCCCACACTCAGTCACACATCATTACCTCACATGCACAGCCCCTCTCGCAGCAGGCGGGTCCCCCAGCTGCTGGCACAAGCCCTGGCACCCCTGGGAGCCACCCTGGCATGGCACCACATCACTCCTCCACACCCCTGCGAGGCACTCCTAGACCACATGTCCTAGCATGCACATAAGTGACATGCCCAGGACAAGCGACATGCCCAAGGCCAGCAGCTGAGAAGCTGTGGCAGAGGGACACAGAACAGAACTCCTGGAAACACGAGGAGAGCTCCTTTCCCACGTGCCAAAGCACAGCAGCATTCCCAAACTGCAGCTTCTCTTGAAGGTATCCCTGCAGTGGGTCCCACTGGAGTGTGGAGACCCTCAGGACCAGCCAGGGCTTTGTGCTGGGTAATGAAGCGCCACTGTCTGCTCACATGCAGAGCTCACATTGGAGCTTTCCCATGCAGAATCCCAAACCTGATGTTCCAGCAACAGCAGCTGCTTCTCAGGATCAGGGGAAAACCAGGAGCAGTGAGACGGTGACAAAGAGAAGATGAAGTTGCCTGGCCAAGACACCCACAGAGCTGGCAGCACCAGGGAATGGGAATGCAGCACCAGGATGAAACAGGAGTGCTGCTCCAGGGCCAAATCCCAGGGAGCAGCACACGGGATGAGGGGGAGGTGGAGAAAAGGGTCAGTGTCCCCTGTGAGTGCTGCTGGCTCTAATTTATGGGTGGGGAACAGAATCCCAGAAGGGTTAAGGGTTGAGACGCACCCTCAGCCAGACTGGACACTTGACCCCGAGGAGCCACAAGCCAGCTGTGACTCACAGAGACTCCAGACCACTCTTGTGCTCAGCAACATCCACCCACACAGCGCTGCTCCAGCTGGATGGACACCCCAGCCCCTTCCCAAACAAGTCCCTTCCACCCCACAGGTCCTGCTCCCTCTTCCTTGGGAGATCCCACCATGCCAGCAGGGTGCACATGTTCTCCCTCTCATTTTGAGAACAAAAGTGCAATTGAGCTGAGCAGCCCCTGGGCCTGACCCGCCTTTCAACTCCAGAGAATTTTCCTGGGCTTTGATTTTCCCTTCGTGGAGCTGTGGCTCACTGAAGCAGCTGTTAACATCAAGAAGGGGAAAATAAGTTTATTTTACTATATATTAAGTAAAACAAAACCCAAAAGCCAAGCAGGGGGCTCTGTTCCAAGGTCAGGCACTTGACTGTGGAAAGTTTTGCTGGACAGAAACACACTTGGAGCAGGGGAACAAGGCTGAGCTGTGCAGAGAAGTGATGCAGAGCAGGAGGCTGGTGCCATGCCTGGGGATGCCAGCCAGGAACAATGCAACCCTTCCCTTCTGAGGCACCCAGGACATGCCTTTGGACTTACTCCTTCCTGCCAGAGGCTGAACCACTGTGTCAGGAAAAGTGTCACTTCTGGGAAACCACATGTGACTTGGACAAGTCATCCCATAGAGCAGCTGTGAGAGCAGATCCGTGTCCTGCTCTGGTCCTGAGTCACTCACCAAGGTGGATCCCAGACCACATCCCTGCCACCACACGGGTCAAAGCTCACCAAGGCGAGCTGTGCTCTGGGAAAGCCCTGCCTGGAGATCCCAAACTGAAGAGGAGGCTCTGGAAAGGGGCTTTGCAGAAGGACAACTGACAATGAAACACAGAGTGAACCCCAGGGCTCCTCTGCAAGTCTTTCTGCAAAGGGGAACCTGCTGAATTCCAGGGAAGGGGACAGGGGATGGATATTGCTCACCTTCACCCCCCTCAGATGGCAGTGCACCCACCAAGAGAAGCTGGAGTGCCTGCAGAGCCACAGGAGGGATCCTTGATAGATCCCAGGAACCCAACAGCACAGCATTTCCTTTGCCCTCACACCAACATCACTGATAAGCCTGCCAGGGAGTCCAGGTTGGACTGTCTCAATCCCAAGGAAACAAGCCAAGGGTTCCCACGCCACCTTCCCGCTGCTCAGTGCACAAAAGCAACACAGACTTCCTGAAATCCCTCTCTCCATGACCCTCCCTACTGTTTTTCTGCATCCTGCTCCAAGGCCACACTCTGTCCCGAGATAACAAGGCACTTGCTGCCAAAACCAGCAGCCAGAGGGGCCCAGGATCCATGTGGATCTGCATTCCAAGGGAGACCTGATCCGAACGGACAGAAACTGGAGAAGGAGCCCTGTGGGGGTTTAGCTAATCCACCTAAAACCAGCGTGGGATTTTGGGAAGAGCTCGGGATGTGGGTACCAGGATCCCACTGAAAGCCAGGGGTGCTCCAGCAGCTGCTTCCCAGCCACAGCAAGCAGGCAGTGCCAGGAGGGAGCCAGCCCTGCAGGGATGGGATGCTCTGCTGCAACCTCTGCATCCAGCAAATGAGACAAGGGGCTGGAAAAAACTCAGGACAGCCAAGGACAGCTTCCACCAATTTAATGTTAAATCCCTCCACAAGCAAAACACAAGAATTTCGCTCCTTTTTTTTTGCAGTTGTCAATTAATTCAGGATTCTTTTTTCTTAAGTCTGGGGCATCCATCTCTTTTCTTGTAAATGACACACTAATTAACCACATTACACTCACTCTTCAAAAACATATCAATCAATTGGCAGGCCATCAACATCCAACAATTGCTGCTGCTGCAATTCAGCCTCCCTGGAGAGCTGCAATTTTGGGTGTCAGCTGTTTAGGTTTGGAAAAGGAGATGGGAACTCAGGAGCATCCCCACGGCCACCTCGGGAAGAGGGTGCTGCTGGAGGGAGAGGAGGAGGCAGGGATTTCCCCACCTTCCTCCCTTCCCAAGCTCCGAAGAACAGTCCCCAAAACACAGCCAGAATTGAAACCAGATGTGTAGGAAGTGTCTCATTAGCAGTAATTGCTTTGCAAGGATTTGAGGTTTCCCCTCTCTGCCACCACCAAACACACTCTTAAGAAGCTGCCGTGGGTTGGGTACCAGGACGAGCTGGTGGGGAGGGGAGGAAAAAACCCACAGGGCAGAGTGTCTGCTACACAAACGTTTTTATTGAAGCCAGGGAAAGTTTACTCAGACGAGGCTGGCTGCAGGCATCAGGCTGCCGAGCACCACTCCGCCAGATTAAGCTGCAAAAACTCAGCCTAAAAACCCACTTTCCTGAGCGTGGCTCATCACGGCCAAATGACTCGTGAAACAGCCTCACAATTAGCTCCCTTGCACCCTCCCTGCCTTCAGAAGGGGGGAAACAGGCATGAGACACTCCAGCAACTCTTTCCCCACAACTCAAGGCTGATTAGAGGATCTGGCAGGGGCTCAAGGGCTGCCTTATCCAGCCATCCCTGCCTCTATTCTACCTGTGCAGTGATTTTCCTTGGATTACAAGGCTGGATTCAGACAAATCAAAGCCAGACACACAAATCAGGTCCTTTCAGAGAACTGCAGAGCTGTGGCCCAGAACAGGGAGACCCAAACCAAGGCAGGATACCCACGAGCTGCCTCAGGGACTGGATGGGAACCCCTCTGAGTCCCTGTGGCATCAAGAGCCATTATTTTCTCGTGCTGCACAAGTTTCCCACATCAGGTGACGACTTCCCACCTATTCACTTTACGAAATCATCCCCTTGTCCTTGTGCTGAACTCCAGATTCTTCAAATAAAATCACAGGCACAACTCCTAACTTAGACCAGCCTATCTTCACAACTCTGCCTTCCTGCACCCCACCAGCCCTCGCCTTGAGCCCACCTCAGGAAGGACAGGGAAGCAGAGCCACCTGGGCCATCCTGATGTCCCCCATTGCTGGTTTCATCCCCTCCCAGGGGGCTGAGCTGCCACCAGACCCACACTCTGTGCTGAGGGGACTGGTGGGTGATCACACTGAGACAGAAAATCCTGGCAAACAGCACCCTGAGCTCCAAATCCCCACCAGAATCATCTCCCATGCATCCCTAAGGGAGAGGAACGAGCTAGGAGGATGGAAGGCTGAACAGGAGAGGGTGACACCTGCCACCCACACCGCCAGCACCATGTCACTTTGTCACCTCACCAGAGATGGACAAGGGCATGCCCTGAGCATATCCCTGTCCCAAGTGTCATTCCCTACACCAGGATAGCACGAGGCACCCCCAGTCCCAGCTGGGGTACCCTCCCAGGAGCACAGCCTCACTGTAAGACCACTCTCCCCCCATTTCCTCCTCCAGCCCTGAAGACAAAGGGCTCAGTCTTTGCTAGACACAAACTGACTGTACCAGCCCCCCCAAGCCCGGGGGAAGAGCGAGTCCAATGTCAAAGGAGGAGTCGCACCCGCATTATTTTTGGTGAGAGGAGCATAATTGAGGGCCTGCAAATCTCCTGTATTCCTTGGGCTCCTTTCTCAAGTCCCTCCAGCAGGCGGGATCCCCTCTCCGGAGCGCCAGCGGAGCTCAGATCTCAGTCTCCAGGGCTGAGACAATAGCTGCTTATGTTCAGCCCCAGCGCCGCTTTCTGGGAAGGGAGCCAGCCCTGGCAGCTCCCAGCAGCAGGGAATAAAAGCCCTGTTTGTGCTACACAGCCCCTCTGCACCAGTGGGGCACCCTCAAAGGGAGGCAAGGCATCAGCCTGCTGGGCAGCCGAAACAGCAACGCAGACAGATGCCCTGGGCTGAGTGAGAGGGGAGGGAGAAGGCACAGGAGCAACCAGAGAGGCAATCCTTGTTCCAGGAAGGGCTGTGAAGCCAGAGAGGCCCTTGGGCACAGATGCAGAATGCAGAGCATCCCCCCTCTCCACGAGCAGAGCGAGCCAAGGATACAGCACTGGTAGGGTGGAAAATGAGGATGCTCTGCACTCAAAGCAGGAGTCACAGTGCCCACTGGGCAAGCTGCATGTCAGCAGGGCTCATGCAGGCAGGAACAAGAGGGATCCCTCCAGCCCAGGGCATGCAGCAAGCTCCTCAGGCAGGCAGGCAGCCAGTCCCCTGCCCTGCCAGCCCTTAGTTCATGCTCTCTGCTGCCAAGCTGGAGCACATGGTCCTAGGGGGATCTCCTTCCTGCAGCGTGGCATTCCCCATGCCTGTACACAGGCTGGATGACAAGAGGTGCCCTTTGCATCCTCCAGAAGTCCTGGAGAGACAGATGGTCCCACCCTGCAGAGGCCATGGATGTCCTGGTGGTACCCAAACCCTGGCAGCGTCAGGTCAGACACCCCCAAGAGCCTGAGCACAGCTCAAACACTTTCACCCCCCACGCAAAGCTGGTTAGGAGGTGATAAACCCACACACATGTCCTCTTCACCACCACAGCCACTTCCACAGCCACAGCCTCCATGGCTGGGAGTGGAAATTCTAGCACAGGAGACACCTCATGTGGCTGCTGCCCCTTGGGGAGGATGCAGGGGGAGCAAGGACAGAGCCACAGGCAGGCACCACCCTCTGTACAAGCCATGGCTGGGCTCCTACCTTCCCTTCCTAGGTCAGAAGGTGGGAATGGGTGTCTCAGATCAGAACTGCATCCCTGCCTCAATCAGTCCAGCACCGAGACCACCCATCCCTCCTGCAGATAGCACAGAACCAGTGATGCTAAAACTAAGCAGGTCCATCTCACAAAGGGAATTTTCTGGGCTGAGCAGCAAGTGCAGCAGTCAGCCCACAGCCCCCTTAGCTGCCCAGCATGGATAGTGCCCCATGCCCTTGACCACACCATCTCCTGCCCCCCTGGGCTCTCTCAGTACCTCTGCCATGCCCCAGGCAGTACATCAGTCATTTCCCAATATCCTCCCTCCCCAGCACTGCTGTCAGATGCAATAACCAACACCAGTGTCTTTAAAATGTCCATGTTTCACTGCAGTGGAGCAAAATGCAAATCAATTAAAAAAATCAAACTGGCCTCTTCTTTTCCTTTCCTCTTTACGAGGCTTTAAAGTTGCTTTTTGACTGTCCTGAATAATTGACGCTAACATGAAAATTTAAAGTCTTTCAAGATTTCATTAAAATTCATTCACTTTCCCTTTGGAGAATTGTCATTGCCAGAGTCCCATGTAGGGCAGACAGCAGAGGCAGCTGCCTCCCTTCACAGCATTTAACTCCGTTCTCTCTGGCTGAAGAAAATTCCCTCTTAATTGTTTAATGGAGACCCTGAAATAACATCCTTCATTGCTCTCCACCAGCAGCCTCCTAATCCCATTCCCTCCTGATTCCAGCAGCAATCCTGCATTTCTACCTCCTTCAACCCACTTAAGCTCCAGCATTACCCAGCAAGTGCTTCATTTCCAGAGCTGCCCAGAGAAGTGGTGGCATCACCATCCCTAGAAGAGTTTATAAAACATGTGGATGTGGCACTTGGGGACACAGTTTAGTGCTGGACACAGCAGTGCTGACTTCATAGCTGGCCTTGATGATCTTGAAGGGCTTTTCCAACTTTAGTGATTCTGTGATCTGAAAGGTCTTTTCCAACCTTGAGGATTCCATGAAGGGCTTGGCCCTCTCCTGCTCCCTGGCAGCTGCCTGGCTCCTTCCTAACACTGAACTGTCACATCCAATTAAACTTCTCCTGAAGAGAGTAACCCTAGCCCAGGACAACCAAGACAAATGGTAATCATTTTAGAAATATGTTGGGTTGTTTTTTTTTTTAATTGCAAGGCTCCAAGTTGTCCTTTAACAGCCAAAATGAGCAAGGCAGGAGGGCTGGCCCTTGGCTGGGCCATCACAAAACCTAAGGAAACCATCACGTAACACAAGGAGAACAGCAGAGACCAGTAAAAAATTAAAGGCTAGAGCTGGTGTGAGTGCCCTTAAAATGACACTGAGGCTTCCAAAGCCTGTTGGGCTTTTCTGAGAGCTGTTAACAGCACCCTCTGCTTTCCAGCTGCTGCTCTCCAGAGGCTGCCTGGAGAGGGTCAGGTTTCCCATGAAACCCCAGCACAGACTGTTACCAATTAAGTGTTATAACCTTGGGCAAAGCTCTCCCAATTTACCCCACTTGACCAACTGACCCTGAGGATTTGGAACGGCCTCTATAAATCCTATTGATCTTTACCCAAGGCAAACCCACGTGGGTTTTGTTTCCAGAAGGGAGTTATCAGGGAGCAGGAATGCTGTACTTGCACTGACCATTCAACCTTTTAAGCATAAGGTGACTCTTTTCTCCTCTTGATAAAGGAACAAGGTGGCACTTCAGAACACATATATGCTCCAAAAAGCTATTTCAAAAGAACAGGATGGGATGGGATAGAATATCCTGAGCTGGAAGGGACCCACAAGGATCATTTAGTCCAAGTCATGGTCCTGCACAGGACAACCCCAAAAATCACACCATGCAGTACATTCCCTATTCCAAAAGGATGCAATGAATCACAGAATCACTGAGGTTGGAAAAGACCTCCAAGAAAATTGAGTCCAACTTTTCACTGATCACCACCTTGACAACTAGACCAGAGCACCAAGTGCCACATCCAGTCATTCCTTGGACACCTTCAGGGATGGGGACTCCATCACCTCCCCAGGCAGCCCCTTCCAATGCCTGACAAACCTTCATGTGAAGAAATTCCTGAGCATGGAAAGCATCACTACCAACTCTGGATGCTGGAGCAGAGACACCCCCAGTTTAAAACATTCCAGTATCCTTATCTTCATCTTCACAATCCCTTCCCAGCCCTTGACTGCCCAACAAAGCAGCTCAGACCCAGGCACATCCCATTTCTGCAAAGGGAAGTTTTAACCACACTGCTCTAAAAAGGACAGAGGAGGTTTCTGTTGTGGCACTGGACAAATGGGACAAGCTCTTTCTGTCCCCTCTGTGCTCTGCCACCTGCACAGGAGAGCTCCCTCCCTGCTGGCTGAGCTGGAGACTGCCCAGGAACAGGCTGATCCAAGGAATCAGCCTCCCACACACACGTACTCTGCTCCCATCACACAAAGCATCCTTGTGTGTCAAGACCAAATGCATCCCAGCCTCCCCTGCCCCACTTTCAGGCCAAGAAAGGAGATAAATGCTGTTCTTACCTAGTAATGAATAATCCAGAATCCACGTGGGAGAGGACAGCACATGCAAAAAAAACCAGAGGAAAAACAGTTGGTCAGAGCAGAACGAATTCTGCCCACAGAGCTCTGCTCCTCCCTGGGCATCCCAGGCTGGTTCTGCTGGTCATGAAGAGGAGCTTGACAGTTCCAGGTCTAATTCCTCACCCTCTGCATGAGAGGTTCACCCCCAGAAACCTGCAGCCAAACTCAGTGGACCTGCACAGCCTCATCATCCCTCACACACCCTGACTCGGAGCCAGGGAAGAGGAGCGGATCAAAGCCCCACAAAGAACAGCCTGGATAAAAGCAAGGCAGAAACCCTGACGCCTGCAGATCTGCAGGGACTCCAGCAGAAGGCAGATAAGCCTTATCAATGGCACAAGGGACAGCCAAGTTTCTGTCACACTGCTGAGAAGCATCTCAGGGAGCAGGTCTGACCCTCACAGAACGAGTCCCTGCAGCATCCCAAGTCCTGCCTCAACAAAATTAACCAAACAAGAGGCAAAGGCACCAGATTAAGAGTCAGAAGAGCACTTGCCTCTCCCAGGAAAGAGAGATACCCAAACAGTGCCAGCAGAGCCAACCAGATAAGGACACCCACTAAAACCCACAGGAGATCATACTTGATAGCAAGGAAGAAGCCATGGTGGGGAGCACAGCTGGGGAACATCTGTACAATGTGAAATGGATGACACACCTCCAGGGAAAAGGATCTATTTGGCAAAGAAACATCCAAGTGGCATCTACCAGAAGCCCTGCCAGGGTGGAGGGGTGTTGCCAAGGGTACAGCCCTGGGCATGGAGCAGTCAAAGGATGTGCACACAGTGAGGATGGGGAGGGAGAAAACAGCAGCCAAGTTTATTTCCCTCCTGGTAACTCCTTTCATGTTAGATATCCACAAAGCCTCAGACTTCCCAAAGGCATGGATCTGGGCAGAGAGAAAAGGGACAGAGGCAAGCAAGCAAGAAGGCTCTCCTGCTCTGGAGGTTCCTGGTCCATCTGTCCTGTCACCACAAGCCCTGGACACCTGGCTCACACAGCAAAGGCTACCAGACCTCCAAAGGCTGCTCCTGGCAATTCCAGTATCACCTCTTCCTCTACAACCTCCCCCAATGTCTGTTCCATACAACACAGACCCCTCTGTCACAGGGGACGTATCCAAAATTCTCCACTGGGGATGCACAGGACTCATTCCAGTGTCTCCTCTGAGTGCTGGGATGAGCTGGACAAAGCTCAGGAGACTCGAGGGAGCCAATGAACCACAACCAGCTGAAGGAGCTGAAAGCAAGAAACTGCTGCCAGCCCACACTGCACCAGCCTCATTTCCTAATAGCAGGTTTTAATCTCCTAATTGGGCTGCAGCAATGCTCCCAGCACAGGGCTGTGCAGCTGAAGTCACCTGGCTGGCTCAGGAAAAGCTGGGCAAGGAGCCAGGGCTGGAAAAGCCTCAACACCTCCATCAGCGCTCAGGACAACCCATCCTCCTCTAGAGACTGAGGGATATTGCTCTGCCTAAATCCCATCAGGAAACCTTGGGATAACAGGGACTCACCTGAGACTACCTAAGGAAGCACACGGTGGGCACGAGGGAGGTTTGATCCTGGTGCTGAGATCGAAATACAGGTTAGAGGTGCTCCAAAACTCCCTCAAGATCAGCACGGTGGACAGCACAGCCTCAGAGAGCAGGTAGAAACGACACCAGCATCAAGTGCCTGGAAGGGGTGTGGGAGCAGGAGGGCAGGGAATAGCAGAGTCACGTCCCCACAGCTCATCCCCTGGCTCTGAGAGGGGGACAGGCACCTCTCCCAAAGTGGTGAGGCCAAAAGGGCAGCGAGAGCCCAGTAGAGCCCGGGAACAGCAGCAAACAGCTGCTGCCAAGGCTGGGGCCAGCGGGGTTGCCAAGGCTGCTGGGCTCTGTATATCCAGCAACAAGCTTTGAAGTCAGGGCAGAGGAATGTGCCCCTCTCTGCCTCGCCAAGGCAGGAGAGCCCACGCTCCAGCAGCCACCTCGCTGCCCTCCACCTGCCTCCAGGACCATGCCCAGGTACGCAGGATGGGATCCACATCCACTGTGCTGGTGGGTCAGCAGGAGCAAGCTGTGACCATAAGGCATCTTGCTCTCCAAGCACATGTTTCCCAGGAGAAAAGTGCCTGGAAGCTGGAGATGGTGCCAGGCCACACTGCTTGTCCAATGACACCAGGTGATGGCTCTCCTCCTCCAGCCACGTGGTTCTCCTGCTTTCAAGCCACCCTGACAGGCCCCTTCTCCACTGCACACATCCTCTGTTGATTAAGGCCACGGGTTCCTTCTGAACAAATTCCAATAAATTTTGAGTGTTGATTCCCACATAGGCAGTTTTCTGCCTGTAAACAATTATTCCTGTATTTTGACACCCCCGTAGCGTGGTCAGACCATCTGTCTGAGCCTCATGGCTGTTAACAGGAGTTGAAGTGCCATGAGCTGCAGATGCAGAGCTGGCTCTGGGATTGCTTTGGAACAGCCACCAAACTCCTGAAATGCACATGTGAGTTATAAAAGAACAGTTTGGGTTGGAAGGGACCTTAAAGCTCAACCCATTCCATGCCCTGCCACAGGCAGGGACACCTTCCACTATTCCAGGTTGCTCCAAACCCCACCCAGCCTGACCTTGGACACTTCCAGGGATGGGGCAGCCACAGCTTCTCTGGGCACCCTGTACCAAGGCCTGCCCACCCTCACAGGGAAGGATTCCTTCCGTATATCTAACCTAGATTTCCCCTCTTTCAGTCCAAACCCATTATTCTTTGTTACGACGCAGCTGAAATGAGCCAATTATCCATTACCCATCCCCTATGGGCATTCCATGGCACACAGAGCCCTCCACAGCTCGAGCTGTGCCTTTGCCCGACCCACTGACCACGACACCCACGCAGTGAGGCCAATGGATTCCCACTCCAGCTGGGAGCAGCATCCAGCGTGACACCCGGATCTCCCACATCGCACACAGCCGTGATTCCTGTCACAGGTCAGCCTTGCAGTGGCCGCTTTCCAGCCCTGCTCCAGGGCAAAGAATGTAACACATTAAGATGTAAGACATGCAAGATTTACTGTGAAGGGAAAGCCTTTAATCTGAAGCAGGCTTCAAACAAGCGCCAGCTCCTTTCAACTCTATCCTCACACACACACACGGTGCTGGTGGAGGACCGGCTGTCGCTCCGGAGGAGCGTGGCATCGAGGGCAGAGCTGATGAGACGTGGCAGGGCAGATTCCCAGCCCCACCAACTGCGGGTCACAGGGGCTGCAGGCACCAGGGTACACGCCTGTAGGCTCAGATGTAATGTTATCTCATGTCCAGTGCCACAGGGACAGGAGACACGAGCTGTGCACAGATCCTGCTTCTGTCAAGGGCCATGTGTTTGTGAGAACCATGTGCCACACAGAGAGCACCTGTCTGGCACAGCAGGGAGCAGAGCCCCCTTCCAAAGTCCCACCATGCTCCATGTAATGGGGTGCAGAAGACACAGGGCAGTCAGGAGGAAAAACTTCCTCCAACAAGCTGCCATTCCCTGAGCACACCAGGCTGTGTCCCAGGCCCCTCTTCAGGGTGCCTCCTGTTCAAGCAGAAACTGTGGGTCCCATCCCCTGATGCCCTTCTACAGCATCCTTCCTCATCCCTCAGTGCACACTCCCAACAGGAGGCTCCCAGACCTCTCCTCTCCCAGACTCCTGGTCCTGCACAGACACCCCAACAATCCCACCCTGTTCCTGAGAGCATTTTCCAAACCCTCCTGGAGCTCTGGCAGCCTTGAGGCCGTGCCCACTGCCCTGTTCAAGTGCCCACCACCCTCTGGGGGAACAACATCTCCTCACCTTGCCCCAGCTCCCCCAGGGGCAGGAGCAGAGCAGGGCTGTGGTGCCAGCACTGCCACCTTCCCCTGAGCACTGTGACCACAAACCAAGACACACACTCAAACAGGACTCCTGCACTGGGGGCAACAAGAGGCAAGCAGGGTCTCTCCACACCCCTTGGTGCCATCCCCACCCTTCCCTGCAACAGGAGCCACCAACCTCATCAGGCCAGAGGTGACCAGACCCACCCCCTTGGGAGCCCTCTGGACAGACAGACAGGAAGGGTCTGTCCTCCCCAGCCCAGTCCTTGCAGCTCTGAGTGCACAGGGGCAGAGTGCAGAGACCTCTGCAGTGGGAGAGGAAAAATCCCTGCTGGAAAGGCACAGGATATGTGCAAAAGGCTGGGCTCTGTAAAGGGAACAGGACACCAGGGCAGTGCTTTCTGTTATTGTGACAGATGCAATGGCCAGAGGGTCCCCAGGGGCTGGTTGGGTTCACAGGACAGCAGCTCCAGCCCACACTGCTGCTTCCCTTCATCCTCCCTTCACCCTGAGAAGGACACCAGCCTGCTCCAGGACTGATTTCCGGGGCAGCACTTCACCAAAGGGTTCCCACGCTTCAGCCAGGCTGGGAGGGGCTGGGACATCCAACATCCTCCCTCCGGGGACAAAAAAAGCACTTATCACACACTGCTCTCTCTGCAGAGCTGGTGGAATATGACCACTGGCACACAGGGAGATGAGCCCAGTGCTCCCAGTGCCCCTGCCCAATGGGATGCTCCCAAAGAGTGGGAAGAGAGATAAACACAACCCTCTGCACATGGGATGCACCAGCAGGAGTGGTCCACCCACCCTCTTAAAGCACCTCTTCCCTTTTGTTTCCCTGCCTCTTTTTTAGGCCGGGTTGGAAAAGCCCAGCCAGAAGCACAAAGGAAATGCTCCACAGGAAAGAAGCTTTGGGATAGATGGGCTAAATCCAGATGGATCTGCAGTTCCTGCACTGGACTCTGCACTGCAGTAGCACATGGGTGGGCATGAGGTCAGGCTGGGTTCAGAGTTAAGATCACTTAATGCAGACCCTATCCTACCACCACCAAGGCTGTTCCCAGATCTGCATCCCTAAGCAGCATCCCTTCCAGCTGTTGTAAGGCTGTGCACCCCCATCCACACACACTCAGGTCACACCCAGTCCTGCTCTGCTCCCTCCTGGCTCCAGGGCACCACAATCCCGATGCCACAAGCAGAGCTGCAGGATGGGCATGAAGCATCACTGACAGACTCCAGGGAGCCAGGCACTTCCATGAGGCCTCAGCAGAGCCTAGGAAAGACTCCCTTGGGCAAAGAAAGTGCAAGTCCGTCTGGCTAGGAGTGACCGAGAGCTGTCTGGGAGAAATTACCAGTCTAGAAAAACAATTCCAGCCTGGATTTCTTTAGATTCCCCCTGTTTTAGTGCCTGGGAACTGGGTCCCAGCCAGCAGCGCTGAGCACAGCAGGCCAGGGTTCTCATGAGCCAGAAGAGCATGAAGTGGATCAGCTGGTGTCAGTAGGAAGCTTGGGATGAAGGCAGAGTTTAGGAGGAATTTGGCAGATATGCTCCCCTAGCTCGAATCCAAAGCAAAGATGCTCCCAGGCAACCAAAGTTCCATCCACTAACAAATCTCCAAGCAGTTTCTATCGACCATCAGCTTCGCTTTCACGTGCAAATGGAAGGATCATGTTGTGTCCAAACCAATTTGTCCAAGCTGCTATGAAACCCTGACAAGACTGCCAGTGCTTTACCCCAAAGAGCACCTGAGATCCACACCCCCACCACTCTGACAGCACAACCACACACCAGGAAAGCTATTGTTTCTCTCCCCTTCACTGAGCAAACCAAGTGTTACCCTGGGGAAGGCAGAGCAGGTACCTGGGTCTCTCTGCAGTGCTGCCTCTTCAAGGCAGACTCTACAGGAAAAAGAATTGCAGCTTGAAAATAACAGGCTAGTTCAGGATGTGCCCCTGTACCCTTCATCCCACTCTGCTGCCAGCTCAGAAATCCCTCCTGCGGTTTGTTAGCAAATAAATCCTGGAACTTGAGCTGGGCTGGGAGCTGCCCTGGCAAGGAGAGAACACCCTGCAAACCAGGAAGCTGTCAGAGCCCTGGTGAGAACAGAACGTGGGGCAGGACCCTGCAGGGAAGGATGAGGAAGCAAGACGGGTCCTTTCCCAGGGGATGAGAACTCTGCATACTCAGGGAGAGAAAATTTAAGCTCATCTGCAAAGAGAAACCACACAGTATGGTTGGGAAGTGCATGTTTACCCTGCACCACATCAGAGCCAGCTCCTACAGAGCATCCTTCCAGGCTTCCAGAGGAAGCTGTTAGCAGCAGGGTGTTTTGGTTTTAACTGGAGTCCCAGGCTCGTAACAGCAGCAGTGTCAGCACCATCCAGCTGGAAAACCTCGTGGTTCACTCCCTGGGCTGCCACAGGGAGCACATCTCCTCTCTGCCCAAAAAACAGAGCACAAAGGTGGCAGGTGATCCTGAGCCAGCACAGGGCTGGGTGAGCAGATACCAGAGGAATGTCTCCCCGCAGGTGAGGTGTGGAGAGGAGAGGCAGGGACAGGAGAGGCAGGAAACCAAGCCCTCTCAGCCCATCTGCACTGCCAGCCACACTACCCCAGAGCCTGAGTACAGCTGGGATGAGGATGGTTGATATGGACCAACCTGGGTCTGTAACGCCCCCTCAGGTCTTGCCATCCATCCCTTGTAATCCAGGCAGCACCTCAGAAGCCAAGGAAGCAGGATTTTGGCACACACAGGCCCTTCAGCCCAGCACTGCACAACTGACAGTGCCAGCTCCACTGTCTCCCAGTGCTGGCAAGTGACCCTTGACAGCCTCACTGGCCCCCAGCTTGAGGAACCTGCTCCCATCATTCCCCAGGTGGGCAGTAAAAGTGGTCTCAGAAGCTGCAGCTCTCACCCTTCTCCCTCTCCAGGGTCTGTGTGCTGTCCAGCACCAAGAACTTATCAGGAAAGCCCAAGGGCTTGGCTTTCCTAAAGCAGTGGAACCATCAGATCCATTTGATACTACAGTCTAAATTCAGACTTATTTTTTCCTATTTACTAGAGCCACTTGTGGAAGCAGCAGCTTCTCCCTCCCATTCCCAGCGTGAAGGCTGGCCCAGGACTCTGTCAGTACCTTTAAGCCTGGCCTGGGTTATTGCTCAATATCCCCCAGTGCAAGAAGACAAATGGGCACTGGCTCGGATGGAGGCTCCTCCAAAAAGCAGCCGTGCCCCCAGGCTCAGCCAGCTCTGTACTTCCCCGAGTAAGTGGGTGGGAAAATCCAGCCTTTGATGTTCCACTGAGCGGCTCCAAAACAAAGATGGACTACAGGAGATAAAAACACCAAACAAACTTCGCAACGGGATATATCCGGTAGATAAAGTGGGAAAGAATTTCATTTCCATGGAGGGCAGACTGCATGAGGTCCATGGAATAACCCAAGAGCAGCTGTTTTCCACTCCCAGCACACGCTGCTTTTACAGACAGCACAGCAGCAGAGCACTGGGGGGTACGGGCTGCCCAAAATACAGGCATCCAGGAAAAGCCATCCCGACAAAGCCACTCCCTGACGAGCAGGTAGCAGCTCTGGGCAAGGCAGCTTCCCCACAGCCTTATCTCAGCCTCCCAGAGAGCAGGAGCCTTTCCCAGGTACCTGCAGCTGGATGTTACCCAGCTCATCGCTCTCAGCATCAGCACAACAGGCACCAGGCACGAGTAAGCAGGCAGAAAAATGCAATCTGGAAAACAGCAGCAACCCGTTGCTAATGTGGATTTTGGTCCTGGAAAGCAGAATCAGTGACAGGGTAGCACAGATTGAGAGCTGTGGCTGCTCAATCCAGAGGAAAGAGGCAATCAACTGGTTTTAAGTGCATGAGCAGCTTCCAAGTAGAAAAGGGAGCAGCAGGCTGTTCTCTGTACCAGGGTGGGCATAAGATGCCCTGAGCAAGGTGCTACCATGGAGTCAGGCAGGCCAGCCCAGAAAGTAAGTTTCCATGACATTTCTGAAGCCACCTCCCCGGTGTAAACAAACTTTGTAGAATCATAGAATAGAATCACAGAATCAACTAGGTTGGAAAAGCCCTCTGAGATAACCAAGCCCCACCTTTGACCCAACACCACCCTGCCTACTAGACCACGGCACTGAGTGCCACATCCAGTCTCTTCTTAACCTCCAGGGATGGTGACTTGACGACCTCCCTGGGCAGCCCATTCCAATTCCAGCACCCTCCAGCCAGGCATTTTTGGGGCTGACGGGGCAGGGCAGTCTCACAAAGCTGCTTTTCTTTCCAGCTCCTGCAGCCCTAGGGCCGCTCCCTCCCTGCTTCCTCTCACCATCCTCATCCCCCTGAAAAGAGCCCCAGCGCTCAGCAGTGACACAGATGAGCCCACCACACAGGGCTTTACTGCTGCAAAGCCCAGCTTAAGGCAGCAGCGAGGGAAGAAAGGAATAATGTGACAAGGAATAAAGTGACAAGTCTCATTTGCAGTCTGGAAGTGCCACCTCTGCTATCTAAGCTGCAAGCAGAGCCCTCTGCCATCGCAGCTATGCAATAATGGAAACACGTAGAACTGGCAGGAAAAGGGGGTTTTTTACAAAGCTGAAAGAGGGGCAGACATGTGGCACATGTGGCAAGGCTGGATGGAACAGCTTTGTGCCCACCACTGCCAGCCCTGCCGTGGGGAGCACAGGGCTCTGCTCATCTGAGACACAAGGCAGGGACCAGCTGGCAAAGCACCTCACCCTGAGCATCAGGGCTTACCTGGGCAGCCTGCAGAGCCCTCTGCCCACAAGGCTGCTGTTCCCTGCTCCACTTCACCTGTCAGAGAAGGTTGAGCACAGCCCAGCCACCAGTGTCACGCAGCACACGTCCCCTGGGATTGCCTCTGGCCATGCACCACATCCCAGGGGGCTCAGCCTTACAGCACCTGCTCAGTGTCAGGGAATGGTTCTCAGGAGTGCTACGAAGAGAAAGAAAAGCCTGTGCCACCACAGGCAATGAGAGCCCTGCCACTGGCAGCCCTCTGAGCCCAGCTCCCCATTCACAGCCACGCTGAGCACCTCTGATAACCTCATAAGCTCAGCTTCAGTGCAAACAGAGCCCCCAGAGAAGTCTGGGAACAAGTGATCAACTGAGTTCAGCCTGAGAGTTTGGGCCCTGAAATTCCTCTGCCTCAAGTGACACCACAGTCTGGAGATAAAGGTGAGCAAATGAACCACCTCACCCTAAAGACTTGGTCCAAGCAGTGGGACACAACCCCAGCCAGCACACCAGGGCCAGGAGAAGAGGGACTAACCAAGGAGAGCAGCATTCCATTTCTCCATGAGAAGTGCCTCTAAGAGCAGCATCACCCAAGGAACTATCCGCAGCCATACCATCCCACCAAGTGAAACTGGGCTCATTCTGAGAGCTAAATATATGCCCCAGTCCCTGAGGGTTACTGACAAACCCTGGCAACAGGACTGCAGGAACCCTGATAATATTGTAGGATTTGCCCAGCCCTCTAAGAATAACTGCACTGCCTATGAGAACATCACAGGGATTGGCTCCCTCCTGCCCACGACAGCCCTGGTACCATGCCAGAGCCAGGAACCCGCTGGTCATGGGCAGAAGTGAAAGAAAGCACATGGATTTACAGCCTAGTCCAGAACTGCCTCAAATGGAAAACTGCTTTTTCTTTCCTGCAGGATTAGGAGTTTCACCCTCTGTTTCCTGTGGAGAACAGTGCAGCGCTGTGCCTGGCGCAGTCCCGCCTGGGTGTCAGTGGAAAATAACCAGCAGTTCTCCCCATAAAGAGATTAAAACCCTTTTTATGTGAATAACAACCCATGAGGGAGGGAAGGGGAGCTCTGCGGGAAGCATGTGCACACAGGGCATCACACTTCCCCTCTTCAGGCATGAGCTGCTAAAGCCGTGGCAGCCACCTCACCTCGCAAGGCAGAGCCCAACTCTTCCCCACAAGGGACTTTCTCTTTCCCTGAGATTCCCAGACACCCCAGCAAAGTGCTGTCTTTCCATGCTGGAGCTCCACAGGCACTCTGAACTCCCAGTTTCCCATGGATGGGGAGAAATAATCCCAGCAGCCTTGTAGCATCCCAGCAAGGAGCCTCCAGGAAAGGGGGGGTTCCAGCTGCTTTCCAGCACCCCCCAAACTCCAACCAGCAGCTTCACCCCAGCTCTGCTCCTCAACTGGGCACCTTCCCCAATCCCTGCCTCCCCAGCATTCCCCTCCCATCCTTTGGCAAGCTCTGACACTGCCCCAATTCCCTCGAAGAGGCACCAGTGCCACAGCAGAGCTCCTGGAAGCTCCTGGCACCCTTAGAAGGGGTGTCTGCCTTTGCATCCAGGGGCGCTCAGGGGATGCATAGCTGGCATTCCAGGCTGGCAGAGCTCTGCTGAGCATAATCCACCTGACCAGGGCACATGCCAGAACAGGTTACGCAAACACAGCACAGGCACGCTGGGAGGGAGAGAGGGCTTGGGCAGGGAAAGGGGGAAAAGGCTGCAGAAGGAGCTGTAAACTCCCTGCACATTTAAGGGTCCTCAAGCCAAATCCTTCCAGCTGGGGTGCAGAGGACTCTGACCCTTCCAGTGAGGCAGTGTGACAGAGATTTGTCCTTTCTGTGCACCACAGAGGAAGAAAGCAGAGATTCACAGAACCACAGAAAGGGACCCCCAAGGATCACTGAGTCCAACTCCTGGCCCTGCACAGACACCCCAACAATCCCACCCTGTCCCTGAGAGTGTTGTCCAAACTCTCCAGGAGCTCTGGCAGCCTTGGGGCTGTGCCCACTGCTCTGGGGAACCTGGTCAGTGCCCACCACCCTCTGGGGAAACATCTCCTTGTCCAGGGGCAGGAGCAGAGCAGGGCTGTGGTGCCAGCATTGCCACCTTCCCCTTGGATGCTGCTGCATCCCTCCTTTCCCCCTGACCCACAGCATGGAGCAGAGCAGGGAAAAGTACACTGAGGATGGAACACTGCCCATGGCCACGTGGGCAATCCATCACCCAGCCCAAAACCTGCAGCCTGCAGGGAGAAGAGGCACAGCTGATGGGAAAACAGGCCAGGAGGGCACTGGAGAAAGAGGCGGCTGCTCAGGCAAGTTTGTGCAGCACACAGACCTGCCCAGGGAGCCACGCGCCCGCCTTGCACCCAGAGCACCCAAACATGCACACACAGGCAGGGTGCAGCCTCCCAGCTCCAAACCTGGCTTTGGAACCCCCTCTCTGTGCCTGGGGACAGACAGCAGGCAGCAGGGGACAGCCACCACCCCCACCTCACCACCTTCCAAGACTTGCAGCGATGGTGCTGGAGAAAGCAGAATGAGGCCACCGTGGCAGGAGCAGCAACCACAACCCCTCTGGTTCACATCCTGCTGGAGGTGCTGGTAGCAGATGTTTGACAGAACAGTGACAGAGCCAAGCAAGGGCTGAGCAAGCTTGTCTGTACCCTGTATCAACCCATAATCTGAAAATCATCTCTCTGGGGACTTGGGCAACCAGAACTGGCTTACCTTGCACAATTGCCAAATAACTGATTGACCCATCATGATTTTAGAATCAGAAAACCAGTCTGATTTGGAAAAGAGCTTTAAGCTCATCCAGTTCCACCCCCTGCCATGGGCAGGGACACCTCCCACTAGCTCAGGTTGCTCCAAGTCCCATCCAACCTGGTCTTGGACACTTCCAGGGATGGGGCAGCCACAGCTTCTCTGGGCAACCTGTGCCAGGGCCTGCCCACCCTCACAGGGAAGAATTTAAGACTTTTGCCTAATTCTTTTTCAGCCCCTTAAAATTTCTGGCTTTTACACCATCCATTGGCAACAAACTCCATGGTTTTACTCGTCTCTGTGTAAGAGTGGCCTTCCTTTGAGCCTGTTTCCCAGTTCCTCCAATCTTTGACAGGAGAATTCACCTCCTAAACATGGATCTGCATCGCTCATCCCTCTACACTTGGGAAGGGCTGGGGAGATGTGGTATTCAGGAGAGGGGTACCTTCCCCTTCAAAGGCAAGATTGGAAGCCCCAGAAGTGGAAAACCTCTGTTAGGATCTTTCTCTCCCTGCCACACACCTTTGTGCCCAGAGCCACCAAATCTGGGCAGTGACACAAAGCAATGGGTGCCCCAAATCCCACCCTGTGGCAGAAGGACATCATACTAAGTGACCAGAGTTTTTCATCCCCCTTCCCAAGCTTGTGGCAATCCAGGAATTTGGCACTCTGAGATGGAGACTTAACCAAAGGTGAGTGAATCAGCCCCAGAGACAAAGGACAACCCTTGGAGAAAGGGGTCTCTCCCTGCCCAGGGTTACGTCACCATGTCACCATCCCAGTATAGGGACACGCATCCTGGTGCCATTGTTTGCAGCAACCTCACTGCCCAGGAATGCAGCAGCCGTGGGGGCTGGGAGACGTGCCGAGGGTGGGATTTGCTCCCTGCACAGAGGAGCTCACTCACTCCTCACCACATCCATTAAACTCAGCCACAAGTGACCTGGCTACTTATCAGAGGGCTGCCCCTGGAACGGGGAGCTGCTGGACCAGGGCAGATCCAGCACCCTCTGCTATTCCAACCACAAGGCAAAGGCAGCAAGAAACAGGGAATTGCCACAAGTCTTGGTCTCTGTGCTTAGTCGGAGCACTCACCTACACGGAGCTCAACTGGTTTCTCATGACAGAGTTTCCCCATCCAACTGCCAGGAGCTTCCACTGATCCCGCTTTATCTCTTAGATAAACAGCATCAGTTAAAACAATTTGCTCAGGGATTTTATCACTACATAAACAGACAGCCTGGTGTAACAAGGAAAGCTGAAAGAGAAATTGGCTCTAAGCAGGGGATGGACAAATGAAAGAAAAACCTGATTTCTCAAAGGCTGATTCCCCAGGAGCACAACTATCCCAAAAGAAGCTACAGCTCATCCCAGGCCAAGGTCTTGCCAGCCCCAAGCTGTGGGAATGGCTCCCACAGCCAGTCAAAAGGATTCACTTGGGTAATAACTGTGGATGAGAACTCAATTCTGACTCCATTAGCGAATTTTGAGGTACCAATGGAATGAGAAGTGAAGGAGAGATGATCAGCCCAAAGGAATCTCCTGGGAAACATCCCTGCAGAAGAGATGGAGCCACAGTGCCATCCTGCACCTCCAGCAGAGCAAAAACACTCCTGGGCACCGTGATAAAAACGCCACTGAACACACTGACAAGGATCCTGAACATAAAAAAGAAGACAGTGAAGGAGCCACTCCCTCTGGGAAGGCACACAGGGAAGAGTGGGGTCCCCAGACACCTGCCCTGGTCCCTAACCAGACTGCAGCACCCCAAGGAGGCACAGCCAACCCTCTCCAGCTCCAATCCTGCTTCACACACAGACATCCAGGAGTTACAGGATCAATCCCAAATTCAAAGGAAGGACCTTTCCACTCTGCTGCACCACGCCAGGGGCTGGATTTTCCCCAACAATCCCCCAAAAGCATCTCAAAATCAAAATATGCCCTTTCCCACCAGGACAAGCCACCAAGAAGCTCCTCTGCGTCACAGGAGAAGGGATGCAGAGAGATAACCAGCAACCCTGAGACCACCCTATGGCAGGGAGGCACCCCACCCAGCCACCACCTCTGGGTGGCCAGTGCCACCTCTGGGGCTGTGCCACCACCCCAGGAACAACACCCTGCTCCCCACGACAGCCCTTTTCCTGCGGGCAGGCTGCTCCTCCCACGCCTTGCTCCGCAGATCCCGCCGGGAAGGGCTTCTCCTGCCAGCCTACCTGTTGGAGCTATGCCTGGAATGCCACCCCTGGCTGCCTGCCCAGGAGCTGCTGCCCCTTAGCACAGGACAGGATTGAGGTTTATGGGCAGAAAGGTGCAAGGCAGTGCCCAGCCAGAGACCAGGGTAGCCAGAGACCAGGGTAGGACCTCTCTCCCACGCTGGATGCATGGCAGGACCAGGATAGGACAACACTAGGAAAGGGTCCAAAATCCCCGTCCACCATCTGGCTCTGCTCTCAGAGGTGTGAGACACTCAGCTCAAACCACACACAGCTGCTTAATCCCTGTCCAGAGGCTTCTTACTGGGACCCAGGGAAACACTGCCCAAGGGATGAGGATGGGGACCTGAGCCCTGCAGGAACCACTGCAGGCACTGGGAGAGGGGTCTCTGCACTGCTGGAAAGGCATCAGAGGAGCCAGTCCAGGTATTGAGGGGCAGCCCCCAAAATATGCTCTAATCTCTTTTTCATGGAATATCCTGAGCTAGAAGGGACCCACAAGGATCAGTGTTCAGCTCCTGGCCCTGCAGACACCCCAACAATCCCATCCTGTCCCTAAGAGTGTTGTCCAAGCTCTCCTGGAGCTCTGGCAGCCTTGGGGCTGTGCCCACTGCCCTGTTCAGTGCCCACCACCCTCTGGAGGAAGAACCTTCTCTAATATCCAGCCTAAACCTCCCCTGACACAGCTTCATGCCATTCCCTTGGCTTTGCTCCTCTCCCTTCTTTCCAAGCTCAGACCGGTGCCTTCCACAGGAACCAGGAATCTCCCCACAATGACAGAAAACACAGAGCAGGTAACACACCTTCACAGCTCCAACTGGCCAACTGCATTTTCCATGCCCATCACTGCAGCTGCTTCCTGAGCCATGCAAATCAGGGAAGTTTGCTGGGACTGCCCTATCCAAGGTGAGAAGCCAGGGTCCAGCTTGCCTTATGCACTCAGAGCACTTCACCCTCACCACCCCTACCCTGAAGCAGATCCCTCCTTTGCAATGCAGTTACCCCTCGATTTTACAGAAGTACTTGAAGCCCTGAACTGACCTAAGGCCCCAGAGCATTGTTTTTTCCCAGAAACAGAGTGAGATGCGGCGCTTCTTGGCCAAGGAGAACAGCTTTATAGCCAAGGCAATCACAATTTGGCAGCTGAATTAGCTGGCAAGCGATGCCTTCGTTGATTTTTCTTCTCCCTGCCCTCCAATGACTTCTCCTCTGCAATTTGAGGGGGCAGAAGTGCTGCAAGTGCTGGAAGGCACAACTTACTCCACCCTTGGGTTCCCAAAGCTGAGCATGGGGCAGTTCCTGTTCCCAGAGGAGTTACGACAAGCCCATAAGCCAGGTTAGAGGCTGTGGGAGCATCCTCAGCTATAACATACACTGTCACAGCACAAGAGGCTGGTAAAGGGTTTAAAGACTAGTTTTTAGAACCTGAGTTTGGCCTCAGGTGGGAGCTTTAATTCAGCAGTGGCAAGGGGTTACACATCAACCCTGAGCATCCCTCCTGGCCTTTGGTCCTGCAGCATGAGCTGTCCCAGCCTGCAGAAGGAAGGGGGACAGGAATTATGCTAGAAAGAAGTCAGGATCTATCTCTGTCCATACTCTCCTTAGCTAAAAACCTGAGAAAGTCCAATTTCAACACCTCTCCTATTTGCTTCCCCCTCCTGGATGGGGCACTGAGCAACCTGGGCTAGTGGAAAGTGTCCCTGCCCACGGCAGGGGGATGGAATTGGATGAGATTTAAGATCTCTTCCAACCCAAACCATTTTTATGATTTATGAGATTATGAACCTCCACACTTCCCTCTCTCCAGCAGAAGCAGTTTGGACGAGACAAATTCCACCCCAAAGCATTCCTGTGTGTCTGAAGGAGGTTGGGAGCTGCTCTCTGTGCTGGCCTGGCCCTGCTCACCCGAAACACAGACCCAAGGACTAAATACCCACAGAGAGGCAACACTCTTGGAAGTGCA
The DNA here is from genome assembly GCA_035583185.1 of Anabacerthia variegaticeps. Lineage (NCBI taxonomy): Eukaryota > Metazoa > Chordata > Aves > Passeriformes > Furnariidae > Anabacerthia > Anabacerthia variegaticeps. The sequence goes on from JAWWEW010000054.1 coordinate 5,879,008, forward strand.
GAGATCAGCAGAAGCTCCCTCAGCCTTTTTCTGCTCCCCTTGTTTTAATTATCACCCACAAATCAAAGAGGCTGAGGCACAGCCAGCCCTCCAGTTCACTTTAGCTAATTAGCATCCCTGCAAGACAGAGAGAGCACAGTGGCCTAATATTAGACAGAAGATGCACTTCCAGCCCATCAGGATGACACAACATCCTCCGGGAGTGTGCAGTCCTCTCCCAACATCCACTGCTAAGCAGGGAATAAAAGCAGGGTAGGAAGAGGCAGTGGGTTATGGAAGATGTTAAGGTTGCCTCCTGAACCTGGAGAGGGGCAGCAGAGCTACTTTAACTTGTTTTCCTTCTACAAAAAGGCAGCCCGAGAGCAGATAATGGAATAAAGATGCTACAGAGTGAGGCCACAGCCAAGCCCTGCTGTGAAGGAGCATCTCTAGCCTATAAACAGAGCTGAATAGCAGAGCCAGTGCTCTTCCAGGGCAGCAAACCACTAAATCCAAGTAATCCACCTAAATCCACGTGGCCTCAGCTCAAGGAGAAAAACCACTGCCTGGTTACTCTGAGAATGACACACAGAGACTCCCCTCTGCAACATGCCAGGCAAATTCCAGCCACAGCTCCGACAAGACAGAGGTGACAGACACTGTTACAGCAGTTTGTGTTGCAAAACATCTTTTACCAGCCAGCTGCAGTGTGATCCACAACATTCCTGCTGCCTGGAAGCACCTCTGGGATGGGGAAAAGCAGCTGTGTGTCAGTACAAGGCAAAGCAAACCAGCAGCACATTCACCAGAGAGAGCGGTTTTCAGGTGAAGCTGAAATGTGGATTTAAGGAGGAAAATAGAATTAATGGGGTTGGAACGTGGCCAAGGCACGAGAGCTCACACAGAGGTATTGATCAGCTCAAGGTCAATGGAGAAAGTGGGTGAGACATTGGGTGGGAGAGTGGAAGCTCTTAAATTGAATATCAGGAAAAAATTCTCCACTGGAAGGGTGGTCAGGCATTGGAACAGGAGGCACCACCCCCAGAAGTGCTGAGACACACGTGGATGTGGCACTTGGGGACACGGCTCTGTGGTGAACACTGTGCTGGGTTAGTGGTTGGACTTATTGATTTTAGAGGGGTTTTCCAACCTAAATTATTCTAGTCCCTGATTCTTAGGAAGAGCAGCAACTGATGGGAGCTGGAGGGAGGGCTCAGGACAGAGGCCAGTCTGTGTCCCTGTGCACACCCAGCCACTCTGGTCACCTCAACACCCTTCAATAGGACAATTACCAGGGACTGATGGGTCTGCTGGACACTGGGAGAGCCAGGAAAGGAAAAATCAGAATTAAATAAGAAAGTGGTTTGAAATCTCACACATTCTTACTCACTTTGTAGTCTGTGCTGCAGCCAGGCTGAAATTAGCCAAATTGAGTATGAATTATTGAAAGCACTGGCGTCCCATTTCCTCTGCTAATCAAAGAAAATGATTCCAGGAAGCTGAAAGTGCAGGAAGAGCAGCAGTTTTTCAAGGGGAAAAAAGAAAAAGGCACTGCTAGAACGGCTTTTGTAAGGGCACTGTAGAGCTCCTCCAACCCATCAGGGCAGATCCATCCATCCATCCAGTCCTGGGGCACAGTCACTCTGTCCCCACCCCAGCCACAGTGCACATCAAAGCTCTCCTGCTCGGGGAAGTCATCCTGAAGGAATGCGGGATCTTTGCAGAGTGTTTATTAAGATAAACAGACCAAAGTCCCACTCCTGGGTACGGATTAGTGTGGGACAAGCCCTGACGGGTGCCGGCAGTTTTGGCAGGCGCCTGGCAGGGAGATGCCCTGGGGGCTCCTGGGCAGAGACCGGCCAGTCCAGGGCTGCCCATCACCCAGTGCTGCCCCATCACCCAGTGCTGCCCCATCACCCAGTGCTGCCCCATCACCGTGGCTCCCTGGGCAGCCCCAAGGCTGGGGCAGGTCAGCTCTGTCCTCCCCACCAGCAAATCCCAGCTCCTGGAATTTATTTGAAAACCAAATGAGTTCCGAGACATTTTCGTGGCACCCCTTCTGCTGTGGGTGCCCAGGCTGGCCTGGGTGCCCATGTACCCTGGCTCCTGACCAGAAAGTGTCCAAGACAAGCAGCACAAGCTCGAGGTGCAACCAAAGGGAAAGCTCTGCCAGTAGGAAAGGAACAGAGGTGAGCTCTCTCCCTGCCAGCAAGGCAGAGCCACTCAGTTCCCAGTTGGGCTACAAACTGGTGGCAGCACTAAAACAACCCAAATTCAAGCAGGGACTGTCTGCCTGTGTCCTGTGAAGCCACACCTGTACATTTAATTTACACCTCCAGCACATAGAGTGTGACAGGGCTGATGGCTCCAGCCCACACCTGATGCTGCAGAAAAGGGCCAAGGTGAAGGACCAGCTCCCAAAATCTCATCCAGCTGGAGCAGGGAGGGATGCAGCTCCCCAGTTTATGTGGTGGATGGGCACAGGGTGCCAGGGAGAGGCAATGAGAGAAAAGGAGGATGGGCACAGGGTGCCAGGGGGAGGCAATGAGAGAAAAGGAGGATGGGCACAGGGTGCCAGGGGGAGGCAATGAGACAGAAAACCTGCACCCGAGTCCTGCCTTGTGACAGGTTATCAATGAGTCCAAAAAACAGTTCTGCAAAGCCAGGAGATGCAAAGAGGATGAAGGGGATGCCAAATCTGCAGGAATTCCATTTAGGAGATGCTCAGAGGGAGAGATTCCAAGCCAGCTTTGTCACCAGCAATGCCTGCCAGGGGAAGTGTCCCCACACTCTCACCCACCCCTGGTGCCTCGGGGGAACAGCCACCCCCACAGTGGGATTTTCTCTCCCACGCAGCCCCAGCACCTCCACCAAAGGCTGCACATGTCCATGGAGCAGCTCCCTGCAGGAACCTCCTGGCTGGGAGAGCTGCAACACAGCTCTGGTCAAGTCCTCAGAGCAGGGCTGATGGTGTGTGAGCATCCCACAGTGGGGAGCTCCAAAAGGATGCAATAGGGACCAAGAGGGGGACATGGAAATGTTTCAGCCCATGGGAACCCACAATACCTTCCCCACTCCATGTCTTTTTCCTTCTCTTCTACTCTATGTCATTACAAAAAGAATAGAACAGGGAAAATGCTGCTTCCCTGAGCGTTCCCACCAGCCCAGAGATGATGCACGAGCTCCAAACCAGCACTGATCAGGATCCAGCACTTCACCAGGAAAACACATGGCAGGAGGAGGTGCAGAGATGGGAACACATAAAATACTTTTGCCACTCCCCCACCTCTTCTACCCCATGTCTCTACAGAAATGATGGAACAGGGAGAAATCTGCTCCCCTGGGCACTCCCCCCAGCCCCAGACCAGCACTGATCCAGCATCCAGCAGCTCACCAGGAAAACACAGGGCAGGAGGAGGCACAGAGCCAGCCAGAGCCTGCTGCAGCAGCTCTCTCTGCAGCACAGCAAACAAGCCATGATCCCCTCCAAGTTATTAGTGGAGCAAACAAAGGGAAAGCAGAACCCAGAGCACATGGCCAGGGCCCAGCACTTGTCACAGCATCTGTGCTGCTGACCAAGGACCCCTGATCCCGCAGAGAAATGCAGCAGGATGTGCCAGAGCGGGAAGTGGGGCCAAAAGAGCCTTCCCAGACCAGTAGCCTCCCACACCAGATTAAAATTCCATAGGAATTTGCTAAACAAATCGACTCTCTTAGCTACTGCCGTCAACCCATGGGATGTTTTGCATTACTACCACGCAAGGGAGGGAGGAAACAGACCCTCAGGCTTGGCCCAGGCACAGGGCCCCCCACACAAGCATCTCCTGCACACCCAGGGCTGGGGATGGGGCAGGGTGGCTTCTGCAGGCTCCATCCATCACTGAGGCACCAGCACATCATCCCCAAGAAATACCCTGCTCTCCCCAGTGCAGCCCCAAGAGGAAACCTGCTCCAGCCCCAGCATCCAACTGAGCTGCACCCACACTGTCCCAGCCCATGGATGGGGAGGCAGAAAGGGGCCCCCAGGGTTGTCCAGTGGTGGATTCTCTCCTCTCCGTTTCCTACATTTCACAGCTGCTGCTTAACTCTCTCACCCTCCCGGGACGGAGGTGTTGATGCTGTTCTCATTATCTCTGATTCAAAACAGAGCCAAGAAGAGGAGGGAAGGAAAGAAAAGAAAAAAAAAAACCTCCTTTAAGAAGAAACCCACACATCAACCCTCTTCCAGCCCCCTCCCTCGCCTGCTCTGAAGCACAATGACATGCCAGGGATGGATTCAAAAGAAATAGTTACAGGGGTGGAGAAGGGCTGCAGAGAGACCAGAGCATGGGAAGTGACCACAGCCTGAATCACCTAAGACAAACCCATGCCAGCAATTTCCTTGCTGAGAGGAGCCCACTGTGCATGCCTTAGAGCCTCTGCAAGGAGCCTGAAAAGGAAATTTTGCATGGGCTGGTTTACAAGAACAAAACGCCTCAGTTCTGTGGAGACCTAAAAAGAAAGAGAGGAAACAGAATAAAAGTGAACAGGCAGAAGACAAAACAGAATGAACAGTGTAACTTAAAGGGAGATGCTTTCAAAGCAGCAAACATGGGAGAAAACTTGGGAGAAGAGGCAATGTGGGAGAAGCAATTCTTCCACAGGAGTAATTCATAGGGCTGCTGCAGAGATGAAAAAAAATCAGAGGAGAGTTCTGGACCGGCTAAAATCAGAATTTCAATAGGAACTACGTGACTTTTTATCCATATGGAGCATCTGCAGTGCTGAACACGAGCCAGAGCAGCCTTGTGATGGGCATCCACATGGAGCAGAGTTTCAAAGGGCCATCCATCCACTGTGGTCACAGCAGTGCTCCAAGGCTGGGTGACACAAACAACCCCCAAAGGTGACTGTCCTGGCACAACACACACCCACCTCACTGTCTACCCTGAGGGAGCAGCCCTGGGCTGGAGGAGGCAGCAGAGGAGCTACCAAACATCATGGACACATCAGCCACGGACACTCTCAGCATCCTGGGAAGCCAGCAGGTAAGCACAGAAAGGATTTGGGATAACTGCTCCATGCACAAACAGAGTCAGTCCTCAGCCTTGCTCTCTCTGCTGGAATAATTCCCACCAGGGAGGCAGAGCATCACCCACACACTGCCCCAAAAACAGGCAGATCCATCCTTACCAAAAGGCTTAACCACCCCCTGGCTTGGCTCTGGTTTCCATGTCATCCAGAAGCTGAGGTTCTTCAGGACATCTGCCCAAGACTTCCCATGGAAATAATCAGCCCTAAAAGCCACAGTTTTGCTGTGGTACTGCACGAGGAGGGCTGGAGGCACTGCTGCCTTCTAAACCACTACAAACTAAATCACACCAGTTTAGAGTCACGAGTTTCTGGAAGATGCTGCAGGGATGAGGGTCCCAAACCACCAGCAGGACCCTCTGCCCCAGCAGGGTGTGCTGACTGCACCCAACACCACCTGCATTCACCACGTGCTGCACAAAAAGCCAACTCACAGGGGTTTTTCCCAGGAGGTTCCCAGTCCACACACACCCCAGAGCTCCCCAAATCTCACCCAGGGCAATCACACCAGTGCTAATGCAAACTGTGTCATGGCCAGGCAGTGATTAAGAGGAGCTCTGGGCTCTCATTAACCCAAGCACTAACAAAGGTTTCATCTGAACTTCCTTCCACCCAGACGGCTCCGTGAGGAGTCAGCACACGGCCCCTCCCACGCCACACACAAAAACCTTGATTTTCTTCAAGTGCTGTTGTGATCAAAGTGAAATATGAGACACACACACAGAGTGGAATGATATCTCGGGGTTAGTCAGCTGTTGAACTCCAGAAGAGCATGTCTGATGGGGAGAGCAAGGAGGGGGAAAGCAGAGCCTTGGGATGCCCTGATACCTGCACAGCAACTCCAGCCCTCCTCATGCAGTACCAGCATTCCAGGAACAAATACAGCAAGACTGTGGCTTTTTGGGTTAATTATTTCCCAGGGAAACCTCATGCAGATGTCCCAAAGAACAAGAGGAAATCCACTCCCACTCTTCCCCTTCCATACATCCCCCCACAGAGGCAGGTACCAGAGCAAACATCCTGCTCTGCCCAGTCCCAACCTGTGTCCCAGTCTCCTGAACAAGCCCCAGAGCTGCTCCTCTGCCCTTCAGCACCCAAAACCTCCCCTCCAGAACCCCCCCAGTGCAGGAGCCAGTTTGCAGAGCTCAGCTGGAGCTTTGCATTTCAACTACAGCTGGTCAAAGCGTCTTTACCACAATTAAGTATAATCAAATCACGCTGTTTCTACTCCAACCTGAGCTGTTTCACAGAGATGCCCTGGTTTGAACTCCCCTCTTAGACAGGCAAGATTTGGATGTCTAGGATTTTTCCAAGCTGGAGCAACATTAAGATGAAGATACTCAAAACAATCATGTTTTTCCACTCAGCTGCTGCCATTCTTCCCATTCTTTCTGCAAAAGCACTCAAAGGTTTGTTTTTAAACTCAAAGTGCAGCGTCCTGGGCAGCTTTGCTTTGAACCCTCCTGTGAGGAGCTGATGGGAAACAAGTCCTGGAGCTAAATTCTCAGACTGGGAGCTCAGAAATGGTTCCCAGGGTGGCAGGAGCAGGTTCTCATGCCTGGTTTTGCAGGGCTTTCCAGAAGCCAGGTGGGCAGATGTGCTGGGAGAGCTGAAAGGGACTTTCAGACACCTCAGGAGAGGCCTGAGCTTTGGTAGGGCTCAAGGGAAAACAAGGTTTTGGAGGTAAATTTGGTCCATATTCTCTACAGGAAACCAGCTAGTGCTCAGCATAGGGGATACTCACACAAGAGCCAAGCTTCCAAGAAGTGGGAAGAACAGCAAGTCCATGGGATATGACAAAAAAGTGGGTTTACCAAGGCAAGTGAAACAGCTGCCAAGTCAGCTGGATGCCAAAATAAGAATCACATCTCCCCTAAGCAACCCTTTTGACCCACCTGAGATATTAGTGACTCAAGGCCACCTTGTTCTTGTCACTTCTCAACAACAAGCCCTGGAGAGGTCTCCAACAGTTTGGAGAAACCACATCCACCACACATGGTGCTGTCTGCAAGTTGTTTTCCAGCCCTTTCCAGCCCCCAAAACAACACACTAGCCAGGCTGAGCCCAACTCATGTGCCAACAGCATCCTAGGGAGCTGTGGAGAAGATGGGGTTGCTTAATTAAAGGAGCAAGCTGTGCAGCAAATGATCTTAAAGAGGGGAGTCCCAGGAAGAACCATGTGCCACCTGGCACCAGGAAAGGTTAACATAGCAGGGAATAAAGATAAACCACCTCGATCTGTATGGACCTGCAATTCAAGCAGGGAGTGAAGAGTTGGGACATGCCCAGCTTTGGCACCTCCAGCCCCCTTGCACAACACCTTGGGAGCACCACCAAAAATTCTTCTGCTGGTACTGCACTGGAGGGAAGGATTAGAGAGACATATCCACCTGCCCCAGCTCTACACCAAGCCCACAGCATTGGGAGGAAATAATGATCCCTCCTCATCTCCCAGGGGCCTTGAGGGACATTCCAGAATGGTTTGGGTTGGAAGGGAGCTCAGCCAGTCCCACACTCTGCCACGGGCAGGGACACCTCCCACTAGCCCAGGTGGCTCCAAGCCCCATCCAGCCTGGCCTTGGACACTTCCAGGGATGGGGCAGCCACAGCTTCTCTGGGCAACCCGTGCCAGGGCCTGCCCACCCTCACAGGGAACAATTTCTTCCTTATATTTAACTTAAATTTCCTGTCTTTCGGTTTGAAGCCATTCCCCCTTGTCCTATCACTACAGTTCCTGATGCAGAGTCTCTCCAGCTCCTTGTAGTCCCCTTCAGACACTGGGAGGCTGCTCTGAGGTCTCCATCCAACCTTCCCTTCTCTTTCATCCTTCCCCACAAAGGGGAACCACCCCAGCTCACATCAGCATGTGCGAAACGAGCGTGCTAAAAACCTCAGCACACTAGGGAAGAGAGAAATCTCCCAACTATTTGCTCGGGTTTAACTAAAACAACCAAACATACACACTCTTACTCTTCTTTCTCGTCCCTTTCTCCCCACTAGGGGCAAGGAAGGAGCAGGACTGGTATCTTTCAAGCACATTATATGGAATATTATAAATATATATGTTTTTAGAAAGCCTCCAGTGCTCTTTGTGCTTACAAACACTACCCTTGCGAGCCACTCTGCTGAACCAACTCTCTCCCAGCCCCAGAGTTGGGTCATTTACCCCTGTCAGCATTCACAGCTGGAAAAAGGGGTTATGGCCTCTCTGCTGCACATCCAAGGGGAGGAGGGAGCCAAACCCGCCTGTTTATTTGTTGTCTGTGCAGAATTCCTGCATTCCTTCCCTTGTTTACTCATCTGCTCTCAGGACATATTCAGAGCCCAGCAAAGGACTTTTGGGGCACCACATCCCCCCCCCAAGCTTGGAGCTCTTGCTGGAAGCAGGACAAGCATAAAGGGGGGAGAAGGAAGCCAGTGAGTGGGTTATTACAGAAGAAAGGAAAAAAGGAGAAAAAAAAAGGAGAAAAAAAGACCCATTCGCTCCATATCTGCTCTTCACAGAG
>JAWWEW010000054.1:5887662-5949203 GCA_035583185.1 Anabacerthia variegaticeps
CCAAGCTTGGAGCTCTTGCTGGAAGCAGGACAAGCATAAAGGGGGGAGAAGGGAGCCAGTGAGTGGGTTATTACAGAAGAAAGGAAAAAAGGAGAAACAAAAAGGAGAAAAAAAGACCCATTCGCTCCATATCTGCTCTTCACAGAGACACAACTCCACACCTGGATGCCTAAGACTGGTTCTAATTTAGTTCTACCTTGGAGAAGCAAGAATTACCTCCAAGTAGAGTTTGTCTGGCTTCTCAGACCCCAGCAGGAGTTCATCCACAAGGGTCCCAAGCAAGGAAGCTCCAAGACACAGGAAGCTACCAGTGACTGTGCTGAAGAACAGGCCTTCAACACAGGATTAACCCATTAACTAATTGGCTCTAAATCTACAGGAAAATCTAATTCAGGTGCGAGCAGCCTAAATTCCCTGATGAGTGCCTGCCACACACCAGTGTGAGGACAGCACCTGCAGTGGGGATGCTCCAACCACATCGAGCTCACTGCAGAGAGAACTGAAAATGCACCAGATCTGGAGTAAAATTAACATAAAATAACTTGGCTTAGGCGACACTGGTTGCAAGCACTGCCTCTTGACCCCACTGTCAGAGGAGGACCATCCCCAAGAGTCACACCCTGTGCCCCACAGGATCATCCAAACACAGCCTTGGTGCTGTGCCCACTGCCCTGGGGACCCTGTTCAGTGCCCACCACCCTCTGGGGGAAGAACCTTTGTCTCATATCCAACCTAACCCTGCCCTGGCACAACTTCAGGTCGTTCCCTCGAGTCTTGTCCCTGGTCCCCACAGAGCAGAGATCAGTGCCTGCCCCTCCCAAGGAAGTCATAACTGCAATGAGGTCTCCCCTCAAGCTCCCCTTCTCCAGCTGAACACCCCAAGTGCCCTCACAAAGGTCATTTGCCCATCGATATGAGATGGTTTGCCCACCTCAATAGGAGAGCACAGGGCACTCAACAGTGCTCAGAGCAGACCCAGGCACCCCATCCTCACCTTCCACACAATGCTCCACCTCCTCCAGGTTGCGCAGGGTGATCCTCATGAGGCTGGAGTTGAGCATGAGCTCGTTACGGTGTGCTGGCCACAGGTACTGCGGGGCCGGGTTCACGAAGAAGATCCGTGTGTCCCCCGTGGACACCTGGTTGTCACAGATCAGCGGGTCCCCGAAGCCACCGATGACCACCTTGTTCCCACCGTCGAGGAGGATCTCGTGGGTGACGATGTCTTTGCCCTTGAGGTAGCGCCAGACTCGCACCTTGGAGGAGGAGAAGGAGAGAGGGGCTCATGAGGATGTCTCACACACAGTTGGCACTTTCTGATTTGGCTTAGGTATTTACAGTCTTGCCATGAGGTGCACAGGGGTGGGTCGGGCTGGCAGAGATAATTTCATTAGCTCTAAAAGCACGGAATGTGTGGGCAACAGAGAGCAAGGCAAGGCACACAGTGCTGCTCCTGCCAAAGCCCTCTGCTGCTGCAGCTCTCCCAGAAACACCCTGACTGACAGGGAAATCTCAGTGGTGAAACATGTCAAGGGAGAAGAAAACACTTCTGAACAAAAAAAAAAGGCTTTGAAAGGAACATTAAATGGCTGGAAGTCCCAACTGGGGAAGGCTACAGAACTAAAGAGGGCATTGTCCATCCACAGGGGATGCTCTGAACTGCAGCACAGGAGCCTGAAACTGGGGCAGGAGGAGGCAGGTGGGTTGGGTGGAGGAAAGAAAGGAGTCTGGTGGCTCTGACAAGGCACCAGTACCTTGGGAGGACAAAGGCAGAGCAGATGATGTTGCACACAGAAATATCAAAGGCAACTCATGTTCCTATAAATTACTAAATAAAACCTTTGCAAGCTGGATTTGGTAAAATACACAGAGGATTTGGCAGGAGGAGCCCATCTCAATTTACTCCTCCAAGCTCCTGGCCACAAAAGTTAGTCACCACTAACTGCCAGTGGTTCCAGGCCAGTGTCCCTGCCCTCCACTGCTGGCTCATCCCTCTCCCTGCAGCAAACTGGCCAAAAGAAACCCCCACAGGAGGGAAGCAGCACCTCTCCAATGAACCTCAGTGCACACAGGACACCAGAGACACGTCCCCATCCGCTCTTGCTAGGTCAGAAATCCTCCTGCTGCTGCAACTCCATTGCAGGGAAACATGGCACAGAGCAGAAGCAGCGAGCCACATGTAATAGGAACAGCTCATCAGAGGTTTCTGCTCGGAGCAAGGGCGGCTGCTGTGAGCAGGGGCATTGCTGTGACCACAGGCATCCCTGGCCTGGCAGGCTCAGAGCTGCTTCATCACACTCTGCCATCATCTCCCTCCGTTCTCCAGCCAAGGGCACTTCAGCACCCCGTGCCAAGCCCAAAGCAGTCAGGGAGGGGGTGGCTCAGAGATAAGGGGGCTCTCTACTTTAAGAGTCTAATTCCAGAGGGGCAGGGAATGGATGCTCACAGGCAGGTGGGCAGACAGGTCTCTCCCACCCTTTGGGAGAGGGTGGCGGGGTGGCAGATGCTGCTCACATTGCAGCTTCTATGCTTGATGTTGGGTGGGGGGAATTGTTACCATTGAGGAGGAAAGCACAGGGCAGACTTTATCCCACTGGAGAATGAACCATTTCTGTAGCTCTCTGCCACTGCAGCTCAGTGGCCTCTGCCCTGCACAGCCCTTCAAGTGCATTGTGCTCCCCTCCAGGCTTCTGTGAGACAGTTCAGAGGCTTTTCCTCTGTGCCAAATACCTCCATCCCATCACTCAGTGACTACAGAAGACACACACAAAGATCTGACACTGCAGAGTTCAAGCAAGAGGGTAAAAGCATGGTGGGGGGATGCAAGTCTCATGACCTTTAATCAATCTCCTACATTTTTGAAGCCCTAACACCACAATTTCAGCTCGAGAAGCTTCAAGGTCCACAGTGATGCTGAGCCAAACTCCTACACACTGCTCTGCCACAACTGGGAGCAGGCAGCTACAGGGACACAGGAACAAGGCCATTCCCACTGCCACAGGAGCAGGCAGGCTGGGGTCAGACCCTCCTGCTCAGCACCACACTCATCTATCAAGCAGGAAAAGGGAGCAAATTTAGTGTTGCCTGTACTCTCCAGGGTTAAGAACAAAGTTTATGAATGTATTTCATTCCCAAATCCTCCTGTTTCTCACATCTTCTCCTTAAGGTGTAATATTTTTCCTCCTTGGAGAAGAACCCTGGATTGGATGGGTCTCAGCTCCCATCCAGCCCAGCAAGTGCTATGATCCAAAGAGCAATATATTATCCAACCAACTGTACATTAGCAAGGTGAGCCCTGTTCTCCTGCATACCTGAGCCCAAAAACCACCCCAGGTATAAACAGGGCTGTGACAGCTCCCCTTTGGAAGCTGCACATGCCTTAGCTGCTCCCAGGCATGGAGAGGTTTGCTAGACACAGGTTACCCATGTGTTTTCACACTCATCTGTCTCCTACCCTGAAGGGAGTCAGCACCCCTTGGGTGCTAAAGCCACTCCACAGCACCAAAGCACACTGAGTAAACTCACATTCAGGATATGTCCCTCCCTGCACAGACCAAATTCAGGGCTAAGGAGGGGGACAGGGAAAACAGTGCCTTCAAAGCCACTGGGAGTTGGAATGAGATGGTCTTTAAGGGAGGGGAAGTGGAGGGGCAGCACTGACCTCTTCTCTCTGGTGATCAGTGGGACTGGAGGGAATGGCACAGAGCTGTGCCAGGGGAGGTTTAGGTTGGATATTAGGAAAAAGTCCTTCCCCCAGAGGGTGGTGGGCACTGACCAGGCTCCCCAGAGCAGTGGGCACAGCCTCAAGGCTGCCAGAGCTCCAGGAGTGTTTGGACAACACTCTCAGGGACAGGGTGGGATTGTTGGGGTGTCCTGGGCAGGGCCAGGGGTTGGACTGGATGATCCTTGGGGGTCCTTTCCAACTCAGGATATTCTATGATTCTAAAGTCCTTTCCAACCCAAACCATTCCACAATTCTCTGAAGAAACCTGCTCGAGGAGCTGCCTGTGCACAGCCCTGCCAGCACCAGCTCTGCTCCTGGGAGAGAGATGGCACTCTACCAGCACACAGAGGGAGCCTCAGATGGCAAGGGGAGCTGTGACAGGCAGCTTCCCTCCCCTCTGATCCGACAGGAATCCCACCATCCACACAGACATCTGCTCCACCACATGGGGCAGCCCCTTCCAAGAGCCCTGGGGGTCACCTGCAGCCCTGGCACCCCAGGTGAGCAGGGTGCTGGGGAGCACAGCCCTGCACAAGCCCGTGCTAAGAGGAGCCTCCTGCCTCCCCAGACGGGACCAGCTGTTCCTCCAGCATTTCGCAGCAGCTCAGCTTCCCGTGGTTGTGCTTCTCTCCCCGCAGTCAAGTCAAGACACCTTCCTGCAGCCCCACCTCCTCCTCCTCCTCCTCCTCAGCAGCCCGCAGGGCAGGCGCTCTGCGAGGAGCTGAGGTGCACAACCAACCAGGGCAAAAACCCAGGAACACAAAGGAGACAAAAGGGAGGGGGGGAAAAAAAAATACACCAGGCAGGCAGAAAGTGCAGCCTGAGGCTGGTGCTGAAAAAGGTGGATATGGGGCATTTTCACAGCCTGGTCTAAGAGGGGGGGGAGAAAGTCTAAAGCTCACCCCCCTCTCCTGCAGCAGATGGTAATTTGAGTTAATTGGCATGGCTGTTCCAGTCATACACCTCAGAGCCAGGCCACAGCACTCACAAGCAACATCAGAGTCCACCAGCTTTCTCCCCACCCTTCTCCTCCATAATGAATGGATGAGAAGGCACCAAAGACCAAGCAATTACCTGTAGGGCATCCCATTCATCATCACACACAATTAAGACTTTGTCACCGGTGACTCACTGGCTACATCAAGGATTGGGGAAGAAAAGGAAGAGAGAGAAAATTGGGCTAGAACCTATTCCCAAGAAGTCCCTTCCCTATAGCAAGCTCACTCACTCACTGCTTTGCCAGGGAGCACATAAAACACTGGATTAAGACTGTTTTACAAGACTCCTGGCAGCTACAGGGAGGCAGAGTAGAGAACAGCGATAACTTTATTCAATCAGATCCTTGCAAGGGTATATTTTAAGTGCAGTAAAAAACCCAGAAAGCAAAAGGATTTTCCAGCATGCCATGGGGGCCCATCCCACACGGAAGGGGACCACCTGTGCAGTGCTACCCAATTCCTGCCAGGAATATGCTTTGAGAGATGCCAGCCTTGGTTTTGTGAAGGAACATGAGAAGTTAGAGCAGTCTCCTCTTGCAGATGTCTGGATGGACAGCAGTAAGAAGGGTCACCACCAGATTTTGGCAGTTCTGGGAGATGAAGGCCAGCATCAGCTCTGCCTAACCCTTCCCTCCTGACCACAGCCAGTCCCTCTCCCCTTTTTTGTCACTCTCTGTGCCTTTCCCTGGCAGGAGCCAAGCTGCCCTTTCCCCAGGAGCTACCAAACCCACCTCCCCCAGCAACTTCCACATCCCACCCTGCCTGGAGAGCAGCTGCTGCTACCCCCCAAAATACGGGCTCCATTGTTTGCAACAGGATCCACATCCTTTTTCACACTTCCTATAGCACATATAGAACCTGGGTTTGTCCTATAAATAGGAGCTGCCTTCATAAATATCGGGTCAGCCCAGAATAAGGCACATCAGAGGGCTCCAAGCAGGAAGGACAATGCCAACACAGAGGATGAGCAGCAGCACCAAGAGCCTGGGAAGCAGAGCAAGCCGGGGGCTGCAGTCAGGAGCGAGCCCAGTGCCTGTTCCCACGTCAAAGCCCTTGGAGAAGCAGCACATCAGCCCGTTTCAGGAGTTCTGTCAGCCTGTTCTTCCCTTTTTCATCTCCTCTCCCAGCACATGAATGGCTGATAGCTATTTATGGGTGTTTATCTAACATTAACTTCACATTTCTTCTGGGTTGTAATGTGCTTATCTTCATCTATCAAACGCTACAGCTGGGAGGGTTTGGAGTTTAACTGGGAAGAACAATACCCGAGTGCAGCATTCACAGATATCCACATGCCTGCTCCCTCCCAGACCACCCAGCACCAGTAACACTCACGATTTTGGGTGTGGGCTCCAGGGAACTCCTACCGCACACTTGGCCCTTGCCTTTCCTCTGCAGATAAAGAAGAACCTGACAAGAGATAACTGCGGTATCTGGAGGTAACCCCAGGGCCTCAGTAACAGTTACCAGAGAATGACAGCGAGGAATTGGACGTGAATTTCCTCACCAGCAAGATCCTTTCTGTCCCTGGGCTTATCCCAGTTCCACAGGGCACCAGGGCTGGTACGAGAGCAGCAGGAGCCAGTGGTCAGGTTTAGTGCCCAAAAAAGAAATTTAGATGCCTGGTATAAAAAAATACAGCCCAAACTACAGGCAGGTCTAACCCGGCATCAGCAGAACCCACAGCAATTCCAACACTTTGGGGATCTTGGAGTGAAACAAGCCAACAGCTGCTGCAAAGCTACTCATTTACAAGTCATTATAGTTAAGGGAGATTTACCTACTTTCAGGTCCTTGAGACACCCCAAGTCCCATTTCAAAGCTTTTTTGCTTCAAACACGCTATGAAATGCCATTACAAATGACACAGACCAGGCTGGTGGGCAGGTAAAGAGACTGAGAACCACTGCTTTAAGAAAATTACTAAATGTCACAGCGTGACCAGGGAAGTCAGCAGATGGGATGGAACCGGCTGGGCACTTCCATCTAAGGCAGGAGGGAAGGTTTTCCTCCTTTCACTTTCTCTTACAGGACTCCAGGACTGAAACGATATCTTGGGAGCACGTTCTGCCCTCTGGGTGCTGTTGTGACACCAACAGTGGGCACAAGCACAACCCATTAACTCTGGAATAAGCGGCACAAGCCCGTCCACAAGCATTGCTTGGGGTGGCTCAGGGAAAGAAGGGCGAGAGAGACTTCCCTTCCCGAGATAAGGAATGCAAACTGTGTTTCACACGGAACCACCACGGGCAGCCCAGGTTCCCCCCCGCACGCCGCTCCAAACTCGGGCTGGATGGAGCAGAGGATGGAGCAGAGGATGGAGCAGAGGATGGAGCAGAGGATGGAGCAGAGGATGGAGCACCTTCCTCTGCCAGAGCTGCTGAGCCTGCAGGTTTTCCCATCCCAGGGTCTCGCTCTGATGCGGCGAGATGATTTTTACGCCAGCCAGACACCTCGCTGCGTGTCCGCAGTGGGAGGAAAGCCACTCGTTCTTCACGCGGGCGTTTCTCCCTCATCACCAGCCTCCCTGGACCACCTCCCACCCGGCTCCTTGGGGCATCCCTGCCCCAGCCTCAGGTGGCCACATCCACCCAGCCATATGTGCCCCACGCTGCCGCAGGACACCGGCTGCTCGCAGCAGCTTATTAATTTTCCACATAGCACCCAGGATGTGCCAGACGCTTCGCAAACATACGGTCCCTGCTCGAGCCCGGAGGGTCTGTGATCTAATTTGCGAGGTACAGATTGTTCTGCGCGGTGCAGCGCGGGGCAGAGCAGGCGTGAGGCACCGGGCACCAGCTGGACAGGCAAGGGCTGTTCAACCACTTCCCTGGGCTGAGAGATGCTCCAGAACACAGGGCAACACCGCGGTGGAAAGTTCACCTTCCCCTGCCCCAGCAGACCTCTCCCATCGAGGCACCGCTGAGCATCACCCCAGGCCCCGCTCAGCACCGACCACAGGCAGGAACCGCAGGATTTCTTTTAAGGGTGGGCAGAAAAGGGAAAGGCAATGTAGCAGCATGTCCTTGCAAGTGAGATTCCTGCCCCGGGAAGGGTTAAGCCATCCAGCACGTTTTCTGTCAAGCAGGCGGATGGTATTTCAGGTTGCTCAGTACTTTACCGTCTCTCAGCTTAGGGGGGAGAAAAAAAACCCCATAGCCAGAGGCCAGATTCGTAGTTAAACAATAGCTCGGGCTGGAGGAACTCAAGATGCTGCTAAAGTAAACAGGGAGCCCTGGGTAGACGCAGCGAGCGGCTCCGAGCACCTTCCCGGCAGCCCAAACCCTGCCGGAGAGAAAGTTGGGAACCAGCTCCGCATCACGGCAAGGAGGGAAATGCCCATAAAAAGCAACCTTGAGAGATTCCCCCTCGACACAGCTGCGGGAGCGACTCCGCAGTCTAAAAATACCTAATTACACCCCAAAGCCCCGGCGCGCACAATCAGAACCACATGCGCCCTAACCCAGCCGGCGCCCGTCGGGGGGGGCCCGAAGTTCTCCCCCCGCAGCCCTTACCTTGCAGGAGTAGGTGTGGTGGACCGGGTCCACGTTCATGATCTCCTCCACCGTGCCCGTCAGCACCACGTTGGCCTCCTCCTCCCTCCGCTCCAGCTCCCGCTCGGGGCAGGTCGCCAGTGCCAGCCTTAGTGCCAGTCCCAGTCCCAGCAGTGGCAGCAGTGCCCGGGCACCGGCCGCCCGCTGTGTCCCCATAGCCCCGGTCCCGGTCCGCTCCGGACCCGGTCCGGTCCCCCGACGGCGCGGGCAGACAAAGCGGCCCCGCTCGCAGGCAGGGCTGGCGCAGGGAGAAGGGCTACTTTTGTTCGAGGAGGTGAAAAGGAGGAAAGAAAGAGAAGAGGGAGGGAGGCAGGGAGGGGAGGGGAGAGCAGGGGAGGGGAGAAGGAGGAAAATCCCAGGAGGAGGAGGAGGAGGAGGAGGAGGAGGAGGAGGAGATATCTCTCCCCGAAGCCGCGGCCGGCGAGAAGCGCTCGGTCCTCTCTGCCTTGCCCCTGTAAGAAAGCCCGCAGATTTGCATGCAATCTGAATTGCTGATAAGGAGGGAGCGGGGGCAAGGGGGGAGAGGAGGGAGGGAGGGAAGGAGAAAGAAAAAGGGAGGAAGGCAGCGCGTCCGCCCGCCCTGCTGCCAGCTCTTATTGCGGAGCTGCCGCGAACGCCACCCCCAGGAAAGGGAGCTCGCCTCGGGTTAATGGATAATCAGCGCCGCAACGTGAGGAGACTTTTAAAGGTGTAGGGACCGCAGCCGGCCCTGCTGCCCCCCCAGGATAAGCGGCAGCTGGAGCCCAGCCCCGCCCGCGGGTGGTGCCTCGTCCATCCCGCATCCCCGGGATGCGCACAGGGGTCCCCGGTGGGAGGGTCCGGTCCTGGCTCCTCCATCCCCCCAGCTCACCCCTGGGGCTGCCACCAGGGATGCCCCTGGTTTTCCTGTGGGGAAACTGAGGCAGGGTTGGTCCTGCTCGGTGGAGATCCCACAAGTGGTCCATCCCCGGGCAAACCAAGTCATCCCCTGGGCCATCGCCCTCTCCTCGGTTCCCGGGGGGAGATGATGCTCAGGGCTTTCTACCCCAACCATAAAGCCACCCAGTCCTCCCATGGAATCGTGGAATCCTGCAGTGGTTTGGGTTGGGAAGGGACACCTCTCACCAGACCAGGTTGCTCCAAGCCCCGTCCAACCTGGCCTTGAACGCTTGCAGGGAACGACGGGTGTCTGCCCCTGGAGCACCGCGACCTCTGCCCTGGCTTTTCCTCGGGGAACTGGACGGCAATTTTTCCAGATGTCATGTGCAATTACTGCAGATATAAAATGAAAAGTTAAGTGGCACCAGGGGAGGGATATTGTTTCTCCCCTCCATAAATTAGCCAGCCCCCAGAGGCGGTTTACAAGGCTGTTTTACTTGATGGCCCTAAACAAGTCCCGTTTGTGACCCAGGGTGAATTACCAATCCCAGGGTGAAGTTTAACCACGCCGGTGCCACCGTGCCAGGAGAGGACATGACACATGATGTGCCCCGGTGTCCTCTGATGGGCATGTTTCAGCACACAGCAGCATCCTGCCCTGGGAGGCTCTGCATCTCCATCCTGTTCATGCCCTAAATTCTGAGCAGTGTGTTTGTGCTGTTTGCCCCTGCAATTGTGGATGTGCCAATCCTTTTTCTCTGCCCTGGAACAGAAGCAGAATTTAGCTACAAGATAGGAATAAATGAATCTGAGTGTTCAAAATGCTGTCCAAGCCTGCCTTCTACCCTGAAGAAGATGAAACGCCGGAGATCACATAAATCTGAAGATATCCCAACTGCTGTGTTGGGAACATGTACATTTTCTGTCTTAAACCAGCATTTGGCATTCCCACAGTGACTTTGTCTCAATGCTGGGGCTGTTCTTGTAAACCCCACACCCTCTCCCAGGTCTCATTCCACTCAAAGCTTCCATTTCTGTCCCATAAATCTGAGTTCCCAATCCAGCCCTGAAGAAAGGCTGCCTATTCCAAAGCATGTATTATTTTATCACCTCAGTGAGGGCTTCAGAGAGCTGATTTCCAGAAGAAAGTGGCCCACAGCGTGCTCAGGTCTGTGGGAAACCTTCCTTCACCTGGCAGGGTGTAACTCTTCCAAACCTGCCTGCAAAACCCCAGGGAGCATCCTGTGCTCTCCCCTGCCAAGAAGGTGCCACAGGGCAAAGTGACCTGAAGCAGGAGACACAATATCACATTTTCTTACCCAAAAACTTCACCAAAAAGTGTGATTTCTGGATGAGGGGCATGGGAGCAGCACCCAGCTGCTGTGGGAAGACTCCATCCATCACAAGCCAAGGCCAGACCCCAGAGTCATCACTGTGTGGAGGTTCCTCACAAAGGGCTCCATTACTCCATCACTGCCATTATAAACTCCAGCAAACAGCTAAAAATATTTCAGCTCCTGGCAGATTATTTTTTTTTTGTATTTTAATTATTAATTTTTATTGTATTCCTCGAGCGCTGCTCGACTGTAAATCACAGAAACAACCTCAGCTCGAGGTGGAAGAAACCAGCTGTGACACTCTGCTCCAGCACTTGGAGGAGAAGAGAGGGGAAGAATTATTTACACTGTGTTTGTACTATTTTCTGTTTGTTAGTTCTCTCCTTTTAGCCCCACCCCACCATCTGCTTTCAAAGCTGTGAAGAGAAAAATGGATTTCACAGGCAGGGTTTTTTTTTTGTTGTTGTTGTTGATGATTTATTTTTGTTTAATGTATTTGCCCCAATATGGTCAGTTCTTTGAGTGGATTTACTCAGCCTTGTCGGCTTTTGGGGGGAGGTGAGACATGACCTGCCCAGGATGCCACTGTCCTTGTGCAGGTTTCATAGAGTTCATAAAGAGAAGGATTTTTCCAAAGTGCAGCACCAAAAAGCAGGAGAGGCAGAAGAGTCCACTGAGCACCTTTTTATGGACAACGTGCCCATTCCCACACGGTATTGCTGAAGCCTCACACTGATAAGAGGAAAAACAGGCCAAGAAACTGGTGGTTCTGTGGGGAAACCGAGCCAAATTCTTTGGCAAATCGGTGCACAAAATAAATAAACCTTGTAACTGACACAAATAAACAGACACGGGGGTTTGTCCCGGCTCTTCTGTAAACCTGGGGCTCACAAAAGCTCCTGTGAACTTGTTCAGAGGTGGCTCAGTCAGCCTCTGAAAAATCAAAATATTTTGGGAAACCTACAAGGAATTACACAGTGCTTGCTTTCTCTCACTTCTGCATGCATTCATATGGAAATTCCAAGATTTTTTTGAGGGAGGGGAGTGAAAATTTGGGGAGGGAGCTCTGTGATCATCCCCATGAGGTAGTTCCAGCCCCAGTGGCTTCCCAAAGCCCTGTGGGGCTGTGAGACCCTGCCTGGCACGGGTCAGCTGAGCAACCCTGACCTTCAGGCACCTCTTTCTGTGCCAGCCCAGCGATGCCCAGGGTATTTCTTACACATCTGAAGTGAACTGCCTGGGCAAGGCTCCTCCTCACCAGGGCTTTCCCCTCCAGCAGTAACAGCTGTCACATTTTCGGCAGGACTGCAATTATTATTTTTTTATTTTTTTCCCCGTCCTTTGAAGATTTTTCTAATTTTAACAGCTCGTGGCACAGGCAAATGAACTTCTTTTAGGCTGGGCTGAGTAACTCTGTGAAGGTCTCTCATTTATTGCGAGTTATTGCCTCTCCAGAATGACTGTACAGACACTCCTGCTGCTCTCAGCAGTTTCACTCCAGCATCTCTCCACCGTTTGACCCCGAAGCACTTCCCTTTCATGATATTTGTTATCACAGCTCTCAGCCAGGGCTATCACAAGTGTCATACCTTCATCCTCCAGCCTCTCTTGGTGGGGGCTTGGTGTCCATGGGCAGGTTGTTGGCACTTGCTGAGAGCAGATCCTTTAAGGTGTATCAAGTTGGGCATCCAAGAGTGGCAGAATCAGTGACCATGGTGTAAATCTCTCCATCTTTGAGGGCTTGGAACGAGATGAAAGTGAGATATAGGTTGCCCAGAGAAACTGTGGCTGCCCCATGCCTGGAAGTGTTCAAGGACCAGGTTGGAGCAACCTGGGCTAGTGGAAGGTGTCCCTGCCCGTGGCAGGGGGTGGAATGGGGTGAGCTTTAAGTTCCCTTCCAACCCAAACCATGCCATCACCCTGTGATTCGATGATCCCCTCTCCTCTGAGCCCAGCCCAAGGCCCAGAGCAGAGCCCGTCGCTCACACTGCAGTGGCACACACGTCAGAGCAGGAAACCCACAGGATCTGAAGCCAAGCCTTTAAAGCAAATAAAAGCCCTGTGTGAATACCCTGGCAAAGCAAAGCTCAGCCCCGACGGTGATCGGAAATTCTTCCCCAGGGGTGAGAATTGGTGTCCCCGTTCCTGCTTGGGCTGGCCCCCAGTTCCTTCACTGGTTGTCTCTCCACCCCACTGGCTGGTTTTTCTGCTCCATCTCTGATAAGCTCCAAGACATGTTTTAATGTGCTTTTTTTCCCCCCTCTTCTTTCTCTTTTAAGTTAATCCCTCTCGGTGGTTTCTGACATTGTCAAATGTCTTTTGTGTACTGTTAGAAAATCTCTTGATGTAGCTACAGAGCAGCTGCTAACAAGTTGCCCCTGGGATCCTCCATCTATGAGGCTGTCTGCCTGTATAATGACTTTCAAATAAGTAAATCTATTAATGAGATCTCAGTGGGAGCTGGGCTGAGGGCTGGGGAGCAGCTCCCTGTCAGAGGACCCACACAGAGGGGCTTCATCCCACTGCAGCCCCCTGCAACTTCACTTTGGCCACGATGGGCTCTGCAGCATCCAAGGGGAGTCACAGGGAGCTGCTGTCCCTCTGCACTGGTGGGGGACAGCACCACTTGGATCACTGGCTGGTGTGTGGCAGTGACCTGCAAAGCCTTTAGTTATGGGGGGAAACAAGGAACACATGGGGATCTGTCACATCCTCTAGACACAAATTCAAGAACCAGCCTCTTCCTCCCCAAATCAGGATGGCAGCCTTAAAGTGAGTTAAAAATGTAAAGCTAATCTTCTGAAATGTCAGTTTTGCCCCAAGATTTAGGAGCTACTGGGATCCAAGCTTCTCTCCATGGCATGATCCTAAACCCTCAGCTTTAAAAGCAGGAAATTATGCTGAATTTGCACATATTCACGTGACTCCAGGAGACTGAGTACAAGAGCCAAAACCACTGAGTGTTATGAGCTGTAATAACAGGGTAGGAGGGGTTCAGCCTGGCCAGTGGCACCCTGCTCTATGATGGCATGAGATGAAGGGCTGCAGTCACGCAGGGAAGAGGGGTTTTTGTGTCCATAAACAGCAGATCAGAGCAACACACACTCCTACAGGTGCCATCTTGCTGTGTTTCAGTGGCCATGAACCTCCAGCATGGTTTAGGACTTAACCTAGCAACCTCTCAGCTTGGGGACAAAAGCATCCAGTGAACCACAATGACTCTTTAAATCAAAAAAAAAAAAAAAAAAAAAGAAAAAGAAAAAAAGAAAGAAGCAGAAAAAAAAATTCAGCGTGAACTTCAGGGGCAAATGATCCTCCATTATCAAATCCCATCTTAAAAAGTGCATGGGGCTAATTGAATTACTCTTGCTGGATTTCTATGTAGCCATGAAGGCTTCTTAATGTGGATTGATAGCATAAATCTGTTCTCCATTGAGGAAAAAGTGAACACTGGCCCCTGACATCTATCTTTCTTTCCAGAAATCCCATCTAACTGGACGTCTCCCTAGGCCACTTCCAAGAGAAAGATGTCTCTATCCATTACCCCTGACACGCAGCAGCAAAAGGAAGTGGGGTCCGTTCACATCTAATTACTCCCACTCCTGGATTTATTACAATCATGCCAGGATTAATTGAGAAAGTAAAAATGCTTAGTTGGGTGATCAATCTTCCCCGAGTTACTTACCTTGTCACCCACTAATAACTGTAAAATAAAAATGCCCCTCTTCGCTGCATCTCAGCAAATGGATTTCTATAATACATTGCTGGGAATCCTTAAAAGGCATTTGAAAGCAGTAAGGAGACAAATTGGATTAGCTGGAGAGAAAGTGCAACCAAAGCAATTTTTTTTATTCCCATACAGCAAAAATTTCAGCTCTCCAGTGCTTAGGTGGTGACGAGGGACAACACCCGGGCTCCTGGACACTGCTGGTGCCTGGGGCAGGATTTGACAGGAGAGGCATGGATGCAGCAATGTGGGGCTGCAGAATATCCTGAGTAGGACACAGAGAGCCTTTCCTGGTCTAAATACCAGATCATTTTTGAGCCCAAACACACATGTTCTCATGTAAGAGATGCTGGGGGGTTTGCCCAGCTGAAATTGGATGTTCCCAGTCGCTGCTCTCATTTCACCACTTCCCATCATGGGGCTCCCTGGGTTGCCCCAGTTTGTCCTCAGCTATTTTGGTTTAGATTTCCTACCTGGTAAGGCCTGTTTTCTCCCCAGATGGCCACCCTATGTCAAGGCAACTTGGAGGATGTTACTGTCTCTGAGATCAGAGCTCTCTCCTAATGTCAAATTCAGCTCAACCTTTATTGGAAGTGCTGATAACCCAGCCCTGTTCTTCCACAGAATCTTGGCTGAAAGAAATACAGAACAATGGTTTGGTTTGGGTTGGCAGGGGCTTTAAACACCATTTAATTCCAGCCCCTGCCATGGGCAGGGACACCTTCCACCAGACCAGGTTGCTCCAAGCCCTGTCTAACCTGGCCTTGAACACTTCCAGGGATGGGCATCCACAACCCCTCTGGACAACCTATCTCCCATTTCCTTCTGCCACAAGCTCTTTAAAATAGCAGGAATTTGTGAGCTCCCACAGCCAGGGCTGTCCTAGTCCCTACTGATGGAATCTCCTCCCCTGTGGAACACACTGCCCTTGGAGTTTGGGGGTCCCAGGAGGCCCCAGCTGTGCCCCTGGATGTCAGGGGTGCAGGAGATGAGCAGCAACCATCCTGCTATGGGCTTGAGCCACCATCCCTGGCACTGTCAAATGCCACAAGGACACCCAGCTTCCAGGAGCCCTCCTTAATGGAAAACGTGGATGGTGCTGGGAAGCAGGACTCGAGCTGAAAGAGAAGAGATTAAGATTCAGGGCATGCAGGGATCCAGCTTTTTCCTTTCTCCCTCTTCTTTTTGGAGAAGCAAGGAGCCAAGGTTTTCACAGTCCCTCCGAGGGCCCTTGGCAACCCCTGCAAAGCTGCTGAAGCCTCTGCCCAGCTCCTCTTCCCTGAGCTCCTGTGCCAAAAGGGCTGCGTGGTGCCCCGTGAGGCAGCGGGCACAGAGGGACCCAGCCCTCCCGAATTGTGGTTTCACAATGGGTTCCCCTAAACCCATTTCATACTTAGAGCAGGATTTATTGGACCAAACTCTCCAGGAGACAGAGGCTTTTGTGTTGAATTTTATCCAAAACACTTAATGCAGCTGCTGCTGTTGCCATTAGTGTGGGCAAAAAAAAAAAAAAAGAGAGGAGAAAAAAAAAAGACATTGAAACTATCGGCTCTTAAAAGATTTCTTCTCTCTGAAAGTCAATTTCTGAGTCACACACATAGAATGACCAGGAAATATTTCATCCTCCCGGTGCCAAGCTGAGAGGAGCCAGCACTGGGGCGATGCTGCTTCGAACTGAATCTCCCCAAAGCTTCCTCTGCATTCATTATTCTGCACACACACAGAGCAGGGACTCAGCCTGAGTTAACCTCTTCCTGCCTGCTCTTCCCTGGCACAGCAAGCAAAGGGATGCTGCTGAGGCAGAGCGGGGCACACAGCCCTTCATCCTACCTTTTCCTGCTGCAAACTGCAGATGGCACTGAGGATGCTGTCCCAGAGAGGCTGGAGCTTTGTGTGAGTCCTGGGGGTTCATCAGGCTGGTGTGGCAGGGCAGGCAGGAGGGCACTGAAGACACGGGAACACATTCCCAGCTTGACTCAGCTTAGGTCATGCAGGGAGAGGGGGCAGGACACGAGGAGCTGAGGCTGCTCTCTGCCTCCTGGCCAGGGAATGAGTGGAGGGTTGTCAGGAATCCCTCCCTAGGGATGTGGCAGCCCAGGCTTTGAGTCCTCAGGCAAAGCACCTGGAGTGCACTGCCATGGAACTGCCAGCTGAAGGTCCAGCAGTGTGGTTAAAGAGGGTGGATGGAGGAGGACAGGCTGCCCTCTGAGTGCCCCTGCCCAGCTGGTGCCCAGTGGACTCTGCAGAATCCTCCTTTCCCTGGATCTGTCTGCTGGATGCACTGCAGAGTGCTGAATCCAGATAAAAGGCCTGGTGTCAACAAAAAGTGACACAGAAAGAGAAAAATCAGAGGAAAAAATTTTATTGCAGGGTGTCTGGGACTACATGACCTTTAAAGGTCCCTTCCACACCAAACCACCCCATGATTCCATGAAGATGCTTTCCCCTCCAACCTCCTTTGCTAATGCAGCCTGAGGTGCAGAGAGCAGGGTGAGCATCTTCCCAGCAGGACACAGCCTCCCTCACACCCCATAACCTGCTGCAGCCAAGGGGGAGCACTCAATTCCCCTCTGGCAGGGCACAAATCTGCCTACTGAATGCACAGCCAGGGGGCAGATGTGGTAAGAGACGCCTGGCAAGGTACCACCATCCTGCCAGGGCGACTCAGCGTGCTGCAGGGAGCAGGAGGAGAGCCAAGGAGCTGAACGCAGCAGGGCTGGGGCCTGAGCCTCCATATATCGTGTCAGCTACTTAGGACCTGTCAGGGGAACCACATTCTGGCTCCCTTTGGCAGCAACAGGCAGAGCTTTTCAATTAAACAAAGTGCTTTCAGTGAATTGCCGCCTCATCCATTAGGCTCCTCTGACTCAGGCACTTGCAGACTGTCTGTTCTCTCTTGTGCTTCATCTGGGAAATGGGGAAGATGCAGAGGGAAGAGGAAAGGGTGAAATCTGCAAGGGGAAAGACATGAGCCCACCGTGAGAAACCACATCTCACAGCTCCAGGTGGGCTGGGCTCTTGGTTCTTCGACAGCACAGGCAGCTCATGGTGGGCTGGTGCAATGTCCAGGTCAGTGGGAAAGCCGGGAAATGTTTTAGGGCAGGCAGGGAGAGCAGTGCACATGATGCCAAAGGGAAGGCATTGCCTGTTCGTGCCTGTGGGTCCCTGCTCCGTGGGTGCAATCCTGTGGCCTGGGGTGGTGCTGAGCCAGCAGGTCCTGGGCAATGCTCGTGGCAGGGTGTGAGTGGCCACACACGTGAGGAGCAGCTCAGGCCCTCCGTGGGTTCCTAAAGCCCTGCTGCTCTCAGATCAGATGGCTGCTACAGAAAACCCAAGTCCTGCTCTTTTTCTGTAGCCATAAAAGTTTTCTTTGTTAGGCAATAGCTGGAAAACAGCTGCTCCTGAGCTGAGGGCTTGTTCAGACACATAATCCTGGCTGAGGAGCCAGGCCACTCACAAGGGAGAACAGTTCTGTGCTGGGATCTGAGAGCTGAGCAGCTCCTCGTGGGCTGGCTGTGTCACTGTGCCCGTGCCAAGGCAGAGGCAGCCTGGACAGTGTGTGCATTCACACCCAGGCAGCCCTGGGGTCCCTGGCAGGCAGCTGGGGGCTGGGGCACCCCTGACCTGGCACCAGCACTGTGGGGAAGTCAGCAGCCTCTGCCAGCAACAGCAGAGTGGCAAGGGGGCAGATTTGGGCAGGAAGGAGACCCCGGAGACAGAGCTGAACTGGGGCTGGATGAGCTGACTCTGCTCCCACTCAAAGGAGGGCTCCTGGCTCTTCTCACCTCCTTCTAGAGCCGTAAAGAGCATCAACTGAGGCCCTGGAACTGGTTTCCCAGAAAAAATGTGACTGCTCCATCCCTGGAATTGTTCAGGTCAGATTGGATGGGGCTTGGAGCAACCTGGTCTCATGGAATGTGTCCCTGCCCATGGCAGGGTGGGGTGGAACAGGATGAGCTTTAAGATCCCTTCCAACCCAAACCATTCTGTGGTTCCATGATTAGGAATAAGATGCTGCGTTGCAGCACTGTCAGATCTGGGGGCGATCCCATCTTATAACTGGATGGTCAATAAG
This sequence comes from Anabacerthia variegaticeps, assembly GCA_035583185.1. Lineage (NCBI taxonomy): Eukaryota > Metazoa > Chordata > Aves > Passeriformes > Furnariidae > Anabacerthia > Anabacerthia variegaticeps. The sequence continues at coordinate 5,905,935 of JAWWEW010000054.1, forward strand.
GTAAAACTAAAGTAAAATAGTGCAAAAATTGACCAGAGGCTGAAGTTTTAATCCAGAAGCTTTGATGGTGGGGAAGTAAAGGAAGCAAATCTGTCCTGCTGCTCCTGGTGCAGCAGTTCAAATCAAAGCTCAGGCCTGGGACCAGAGGTTTGCCCAGGGCTTGCTCACAGTCTAGTCAAGCAGGATTTGTTACAAGCAACTTACTCTATTTTGGCTTTATAATTCAGTCAGTCAAATCCACTTTTGGAAACCATTAATGCCCTGGATATCTCTGTGGCAAGGAGGAGATGTCTCCCTCATGGATGCTGATAGCTCCAAGGCAAGCAGCAGCAGGGCTGACCTCAGCCTGAGAGAGGCTGGCAGAGCCCATCGCTTCTCCATGGCAGGACATGAGGATTAATTGTATTTATGCTTATTATAGCAAATGAAGCCAAGCCAGGCTTGCTAATGCTAGGCCCTGCACAGAAACCAGCCCACAAGTCTCACATCCCACTGATATCCTGCTTCTCCTCCAGCCAGAGCACCACTCCAGTCAAAACCCAAAAAAGCCAAGCTAATCCTTCCTGAACTGGTTCTCTCCCAGCCCGGGTGGTCTGAGCAAAGTCAGCTGGCAGCAAAAAACGAGGGCTGTGGGGTCTGGAGCAGCATCTCTCTCCCCTCACCTCCCACCAAACTGCTGCTAAAGCCAAGGAGAGGCTTCAAAATGAAACAGGTCCCAGTGCTGGCCCTGGCCTGGGCATCTGAAGGAACACAGGTTGCTTGCCTGATGTGCCAGGTTGCTGTGTCAAGCAACTCCAGCATCCTGGGATCTGAGGGCAGGGGTCCCAGACCAGAGAAGGCAAAGCTCTCTCCAAGAGAAGTGTTCTCACTGCTCTCTGACTTGTTTTCATAGACTCGTGGAATCATGGAATGGTTCGGGTTGGAAGGGACCTTAAAACCCATCCAGTCCCACCTCCTGCCATGGGCAGGGACACCTCCCACTAGATCAGGTTGCTCCAAGCCCCATCCAGCCTGGCCTTGGACATTCCAGGGATGGGGCAGCCACAGCTTCTCTGGGCAACCTGTGCCAGTGCCATCAGGAACTGGCAGCTTTTCCATTTTCCATAGGGACCTTCCACTTCATTCCTCTCCTTCAGCTGAAGGTGGGTCTGTCTCACAAGTGCTGTCCCTGAGTCAGCCAGTGCCATATTCATTCTTTTCATTCCTTGCAGAACTGGAATAAAATCAAGGCTGAATATGCAAAAGCGAGACAGGAAAAGAATGTTCAATTAAAAGCAAAATATAAGCAGGGCTGACCCAGGAGAATTAATACAGCTAAAGTAAAGGGCTGGCTTGAGGCTCTGGCAGCAGGAAAGCTGCTGTGAAATGAAATGCCATAAACCTTTACCAAGTGGGGAACAATAACAGTGCCAAGAGGTACTTTGATATTACTCACACTGATTGAGATATTGACTGGCCATTGCAGTGCAGTGACAGAAACAGGGGAATCAGATCCTAAGTAATGAACATGCTGGCACAGGGGGGAACTCAGGAGAGGGGAAGGCAGGAGTGAGGAGGGTGGGAGTGTTGCTCTCTGCCACAGCATCAGCAACAGCCCAACCTCCTTCTGCTCCCGAGCAGGATTTCACAGAATGGGCCAGGTTCAAAGGGACCACAGTGGGTCATCTGGTCCAACCTCCCTGCTCAAGAAGGGCCATCCCAGAGCAAATGGCAGGACTGTGTCCAGATGGTTCTGGAATATCTCCAGTCAGGGAGACTCCACACCCTCCCTGGCCAATCTGTTCAGTGCTCAGTCACTGCACAGGAAAGAATTTCTTTCTCATGTTCAACTGGAACTCCCTGGGCATCAGTTTCTGCCTGTTCCTCTTATGCCATTGCTGGGCATCCCTGAGCAGAGCCTGGTCCATGCTCTGCCCCCTCCCTGCAGACACTGATAGACATTGATGAAGTCCCCTCTCAGCCCCAGCTCCCTCAACCTTCCCTCATCAGAGAGATACTCCAGTCCCTTCAGCATCTTTGTCACCCTCTGCTGTACCTGCTCCTGGAGCTCCAGGTGTCCTGTCCCAAGGGCCCAGAGCTGGACACAGCACTGCAGGGTTTTTGGCCCCCACGGCACTCTGCTGGCTCAGGGAGAGCTGATTGTCCACCAGGACTCTCAGGTTCTTCTCCACAAATAGACAAAACCCCCAAGGGTCACCACAGAGCTGTGTGTGATGGCAAAAGGCACATAGGAGAGTTTCAGGCTGTCCCTGAGAGCAGAGCCCAAGGCAAGCACGAGGCTCAGATCTCTTTCCAGCACTGTAGGATGGGGTTCTCTGGGACAGGTGAGACAGGGTGCACAGAGGTGGCTTAGAAAGCTTTGTCCTGGTCTTGCTTTGGGCTGGCAAGACCCAGACACCACGGTAAGGTTGGTGCTGCACTTGTTCCTCTGGGTGCTGGGAGAGAGGGCACAGCCCCTCACGTAGCACCCAGTCCTGCTCCCTTCCTGCAGACAGGAGGTGGCTTTTCCAGCTCTGGTGCCCTGTGCTAGGACAAGCCTTTCTGGGCTGCCATCCAGCTGCGTGGCTAGAGGAGAGACACAGAGCAGAGCATCCCTTTGTGAGTGAGCTGAGGCTCTCAGGGCCCTAGGACATTTGCCTTTTCAATCAACCAGCCTGTCTCCTTGCCAAGAGCTGACCCTGCCAGGCAGCCCATGCCATGGGTGGCCCCGAGGCTTTGAAGTCTTGCCACTCAAACTTTTGGTCCCCTCCATTGCACCTTGTCACCCCTTCAGCACAAAGCCACGTTGTTTCTGGGATGGAAGGGGTGAGCTGCCATCCTTCCTGGGGGTTTATCCCAGCAGGGCACAGTGGGAATCACGGAATGGGTAAGTTTGGAAGGGACCACAGTGGACCTGGTGCAGCCTCCCTGCTTGTGCAGGGTCATCCTAGAGGACATCTTAGAGGATTGCATCCAGATGGTTCTTGAAGCGTGGAGTGGAAGGTGTCCCTGCCCATGGCAGGGGATGGCAGTGGGATGAGCTTTAAGTTCCCTTCCAACCCAAACCATTCTGTGACTCTGTGATGGGGTTTTCCCACATGAGGAGACAGGATTCACTGACACTGGAGATGGGATGCGACCCCCAGGCTGGTCTGTGCTTCTCTGGTCCCACCTGGCTCTCTCTGCTGCCCTGCAATGCCAAAGCAGTTATTTAAGCAAGGCAGGCAGGAGGCTGGATCTCAAGAAAAATGCCAGTGAAGTTTGCTCCCAATTGCTCTCCTCCTTGCATGAAACAGCAAAGAGAAGCAGGGAAGGGGCTGGGCTCAGGTAGAAAAGCACAGCCAGCCACATCCTGGAAGAGACATCCAGCCCCAAGCCAGGGATGGGCTGTCACCGGCTCGTTCGCCCGAGTGAGCGCTCATCCCTCTTCCCAGCCTTTCCCTGGCGCTGCAGCAGCAAACGCAAGAGGAAAGTGGCCTCTCGTGGATGAAAGCTGTGGTGCACCGCGGGCCCGCAGAGCACAGCCTGCACCCGCAGGAGCTCAGGGGATGCAGCAGAGGAGCCCCAGGGATGGTGTGAAGCGATGGGACAGAGGTTCTGCCATCAGGGGCCAAGGGGGGATGCGAGCAGGGAAAGCTAGGCACGCCACGGTGTCCCACCTGAGCTGGGCATCACCCTCACTGTCCAGCGATGCCCACGCTGGCTGCCTGGCAAGAGGGGGAGCTGCAGGAGCAGATTTGGGGACAGTTTCAGGCAGCCCCACTCGAGGAGATTCATAGAACAATCACAGAATCACAGATTGGGAGGTTTCGATTAAATAATAGGAAGATCTTTCCTGTGAGGGTGGTGAGACGCTGGAACAGATTACCCCAAAATGCCCCATCCCTGGAAGTGTCCAAGGCCACGGTGCTTGGAGCAACGTGGGCTAATGGAAGGTGTCCCTGCCCATGGCAGGGGATGGAACAAGACGACTTTTAAGTCCCTTCCAACCCAAACCATTCCATGACTCTGTGATTCTACAATTGTACGACTCAGCTTTCCCACGGCAGCAGACAGGGGTGCACCCGCTCCCCTCCCCAGCACAGACCCCACTCAGGACCATCCATCACCTCCCCGACGCTCCCCGGGGCTCCTGCAGAGCGCCCCAACATCAGACCACGGGCAGGGCTAAGCCAAGGGGTGTCTTTAATAATTCCGGGTGCTTTTAATAAATCTGGACACAGCCAGAGCGCGGGACGATTGGGGCGATCTCTGCGGCTCCTGGAAGGAGCGCCCGGCGGTGCCAGTTCTGCCGGGAAACACCGGGAAACACCGGGAAACACAGGGAAACACAGGGAAACACAGGGAAAGGGCCGGCAGGGGGCACGAGCGGCCCACGGCAGCCCCGAGGATCCCGGAGGATGCCGGAGGATCCCGGAGAGACCCGGGGCAGCCCTATGGGAGCGTCACCCGGAGCATCACTGCTGGGCGGAGGGTCCAGCCCGGAGCCCGGACACACCGGGATCGATCCGTGCGACAGCCCACGCTACCCTGGCATCGCTCCTTTTCCCTCGACCTGGATAAAAGCAGCTCTGAAACAAACTTTTGTTGCCTTTTGCGCACACAGAGCTCCGGCTTTAGCTCGTCTCGGTGGTAGCGGCGTTCTTAAAACATCAGGACAGAAAACCGTCGGGAAAGGAACTGGTGGAGTCGAAGAGCCTCACTGGGCAGAGCATCCCCTCCCTCTGCACTCCAGACCTGCTGGCAGCTGTGTGGGAGCAGAGAGTGGCTGTGTCGAGGCTGGAGCAGGAGGAGAACACGGCTGAGCTCCGTGTTCAGGAATTGTTTTGTCCCAAACAGCAGGACAGCACCGTGGGAAGAAAGTTCCTGCTGGTGTGGGTACCTCTTGTAAGCTGTGGCTGCTCCATCCCTTGGAGTGTCCAAGGCCAGGTTGGACAGGGCTTGAAGCAACCCGGGCTAGTGGAAGATGCCCCTTGCCCATGGCAGGGGGCAGAATGAGATGAGCTTTTAGGTCCCTTCCAACACAAACAATTCCGTGATTCTATGACAGCATGTGCCTGCCCCTCACCGGGGTGCACAGTGCCTGAAGAAAACACACTGCGTTGCAAAACACAAATATTTGGCACAAAGCAGCACTTTGCTGTCGGTTCCAGCCCGTGGTGACATTCCAGCCTGAAAGCCCCTGTGTTCGCATTTCTAAGAAAGAGCCACAATTTCTTACCCTTCCCTCCTTGCCTGGCACCGCCGGCTGCCAAGTAGGATGAGGGATCCTGTAAGGGAGGCACTGATGGGATGGAAGGAGGCAGGCGCTGCCGTGCTGGAAATAAAATCAAGCCTCAGTGCCCACTCCAGCTCCCACAGCCCGCACAATGCGGGCTGGCCCCGCTATTGTCGCGGGAAGGAGAAGGGGCTCACAGCAAATATTCTGCTGCTGGCTGAGGCTCCTCAAGCCCGTGGCTCACTCCCGGGCATAGAGTCATCAAAGCGCCCATCAGCGCTAAGCGGCCCTGACAGCCGCACAGCGGGGACAATGGGGCCATAACACTTATTAATCATATCCCTCCCCATTGAACCCGACCCATCAATCAGGCGCCTTGGGCTTGGACTTTGCATTCCCCGAGCGGGGCGATCCCATGGCTCTCCCGGTGGGGGACCAGACGGAGGGACACGCCGTTGCTGGGACAACGCTCGCCGCTGCTTCCTCTTTCCCCAGATGTCAGCCATGTGTTTCCACAAGAGCCGGGATTGTCCCCAAACCAGATGGAGCCACGGGGCGCTTTCGTGGGCGCTGCGGCAGCTGTGGCGGCCCCTGCACACAGATGTTGTCGGGTGTTCTCCTGGAGCTGCCTGCAGCTCAGAGGGGCAGGCACTGAGCTCTGCTCTCTGTGACCAGCCACAGGACCCGAGGGAGCAGCTGGAGCTGTGCCGAGGCAGGGTCAGGTTGGATATCAGGGAAAGGTTCTTCCCCCAGAGGGTGGTGGGCACTGAGCAGGCTCCCCAGGGCAGTGGGCACAGCCCCAGGGCTGCCAGAGCTCCAGGAGGGTTTGGACAACAGGACAGGGACAGGCTGGGATTATTGGGGTGTCCTGTGCATGGCCAGGATGATCCCTGTGGGTCCCTTCCAACTCAGGATACTCTATGGTTCTATCTTGCCCATCCCTGGATCCTGGTGGCCTCTCTCACTGGCTCTGCCCATTCTTCCTGGCATGTGTGGTAGCACAGGAGAAATGAGCAGGTTCTTCAAAGAGCCTCCAAAACACCCTGACTTCTCACACAGGTCTCTGTCTCACCTGCAGATCTCCAGCTGAGGATGCCACAGAGCCCTGGGAGGGAGATAGCTGAGTGTCTCTGACATATTTCTTCACAGCTTCCACCCCCAGCAGGAGTCTGGATATCCCTTCCATAAAGCCTTGGGGCCTTTCTGAGAAACTCTAAGCCTGATTCCTCAAAGCTTCAGCCCATCTGCATCAAAGAGCCCAAGGTTAGGCTGAGTAAAGCACCAAAGTGTGGGAGTACGAGGCTGATTAAAGCTTTTTCAACACAGGCATTAATTTTTTCCCCTTTTTTAGGTCCTGTGACTTTGGAATCATTTCCCTCCATGTGTTTTAGACATATGCAGAGCACATGGATGGGAAATTGCACATGCTCCCCATATGGATGGCTCCCCAGGGGGACGAGGGCAGTCCAGGAACACTCAGAGAGCACTGCCAGTGCTACTGTTTGACTCGCTGAGCAGGTCCTCTGGAAAGCCAGTGGTGAGGGACACACAGCCTGGGCTTGTGGTCGGGTTCCATCTTCAAGCTCTTTCCCTTTTCCCACTGGAAGGACAGGATGAGGAGGATTCCACGCTGATGGAGCTAGGAATTCTTGCCTTGCTGCACAGGCTGCCTGGTGCCAAGTTCTGTCTGCTGGAAAACCACACCTAGAAAAGGCTGGCTTCAGGCAGTGCTTAGTCTCTGCTGATGGGTACAAAGGAGGCTCATTTGCAGCCCTGAACAGTGTGAAATGTGGGTGTAAAGCAAGCTGAGGAGCAGGCTCAGCACCCAGCACACAGCTTTGTGCAGGCAAAGGTCTGCGAGATGTGGAGCCACAGGATGGTTTGGGTTGGAGGGGACCTTAAAGATCACCTCATTCTGCCCCGTCACAGGGGTGGAATGATCACCTTTCACTAGCCCAGGTATTTCCAAGACCCATCCAGCCTGGCCTTGGACACTTCCAGGGATGGGGCAGCCACAGCTTCTCTGAGCAACCTGTGCCAGAGCCTGCCCACCCTCACAGCCGGGAATGTCTTCCTAACATCTAATCTAAAATCACTCCTCTTTTAGTTTGAAACCATTCCCCATTGTCCTATCATTATCTACCCATATAAAAGTTAGTCTTTCTCTGGTTTATAAGCCCCTGTTAGGCACTGGAAGGGGCTCTAAGGCCTCCCCAGTGTCTTCTCTGTCCAGGATGAGCAACCCCAGTTGTTCCACCCCAGTCCTGGGTGGGAGCAGAGCTGCTGAACTGGCCTGGCTCTCCTGCCTGAGGCATCGCTCACCTCTCCCCCTCTCCCACAGCCCAGCTCCCCCTCCAAAGTGAACTCCCTTCCCCTTGATCTCCAAGCCAGGTGGTTCCCAGGTTAACTGGCCTTTTTGTGCCCGTGGAGCTGGTGGGGTGAGCAGCCAGCCAAGCGGAGCTGCCAGTGCCCCTACACGGGATTAGGGCTGGGGAACAGGTGGCTAATTCCCCCCCTCACAATGCAGCACAGCGACCCAGGCAGTGCTGCTGCTGACCCACGGGCCACAGGAACATGTTAACAATTTCCAGGTCAGTGGAGGGAAGGAATGGCAATTTTTTCTGCTCCAAAGGATAACGGGATATGGTTTTCACAGCCCCCACCACAGCCCAGGAGGCAGATTCAAGGAGCAGTGATGTTATCCTTGCCTTCCTTCACTCTCAGCCCAAGGAGAGCGAGACCCTTCCACATCTCTGAGTGTGAGCACAAGTCCTGCATGCTGGTCCCACAATCACAGGATCAGCTGGGTTGGAAGAGACCTCCGAGATCATCAAGCTTGGGCTTGGGGGGAAGTCAAGGGGTTCTTCCCACCTGCATCAGTCTGAGGCTGCAAACCAGCTGGCCATGAAGGCAGGGCAAGGAAAACCTCCCTTTGGCACCAGGACAAACACATGGAGTCTCCCCACACGAAGGCAGGATCCCAGGGGACTGCAGGACAGACTTTGCCCAGTTCTGTCTCACATAACCTGCTGATAAGAGCACAGAAACGATTTCTTCAAGCAGTTTTGGAAGTAGCTGACCACAGACAGCACCACAAGGTGATGGCCTGTCTCACTCAACAGGGCTATGGCACCTTAACCTCTCCAGCCCTGTGAAAATCCCACTCTCCAGAGTAATGAAGGAAGAGAAAACAGCACAGGGAGAAGGTGTAGGGATATGTGGACACCCTGGGGTCTGTTCCCAGATCTCACTGACCTGCTGAACAACCTCAGCTACCCTGTTTAGTGCATCCTTTCCCCACCTGGCACACAAGGGATGGTGATGCTTCTCTCCACTGAGTCCCCTGGCAGGAAGAACTGATGGAAAAGAACTGAACAGTGGTCCTCCTCCCATGCACTGCATTCCCACACTCATTTGTCTCTCCCTTTTTTATCCCCCTTTAATGAGATTAAGTGAGAATAAATTATGCAGAGCCCACCCCTCTCTCCTCACCCCCACCCTCACGAGGCTGCCCTGCATGGGTTCTAATTAGCATCCTTAATGGGGGTGGGGGCAGCCTTGCTGCCACAGTGCTGTAACAATCAGAGCTGTCAGCCGGGCCCTCGGTGCTGTTAAAGTGTCCTAGAGCTTTTGTCCCCGCTAGGAAGGGAGCCCCCAACTTCAGCCCCACTTTCCCTTTGTGCTGGGCAGGGTGAACAGGAGCGGGAGGGGAGGCCCTCCTTTCCCTGCCTCATCCCTGGGACCACCAGGAGAGAACCAGGGGAGTGCCACCAAACCCCTCTCCAGCCAGGTGACCCCTGCTTGAGGAGCATCTCACCCAAGGCTCCAGGCGGGCGCGAGTGAGGGGTGACATGGGATGACTCTCCACCCTGCGTTTTTCCATGGGATTTCAAGCTTGGCTTGGCCCCTCCAGAGGATGAATACAAGCAGGTGGCTGCTCCTGTGCCCCGCTGGCTGGCCCTCGTCCCGGGGGTGGCACTCAGCAGTGACTGTCCCCACCATGGCCCCTAATGAGCAGCAGAAGGGGGCACGTCGGGAGCGGATGTGTTAACGGTTTCTGGTTCAATGGAGGGAAAAATCCCCACAAAGGAAGGTGTACAAATATTGTGGGAAATCTATTGGCCCCTTAATATTTGATGAAGGCCCGGGCCATTCAGGCAGGGTGAATTCCACAGCAAGGTCTCATTCAGGCAGCATCAATGGGAAACTTTTAATTGAGAGGCACTTCATTCAGGGCCCGGGGGTCATTCAGTGCGAGGGGCTTTCAGGGAGAACAGAGTGCCATGTCTTTCCAAGTTGCACCAGAAAAAAAAAGCCTCTGTTTCCTGCTTTGAGGGCTTGAATGCTGAGGGCTTTAATCCCCCCAAAGGGAAAACTGATTCCAGTTTTTAAAATTCATTTCTCAAATAACAAAAAAAAAAAAAGGGGGGGGAGGAAGGACAAAAAGGGACTAGGCAAGGGATGGGGCTGGGCAGGGGAGAGCTGCCCTGCAGGGGTGGCTGCACTGCTGGGAAAAAGGCTGAATGCCCCAGGATGCCCTTCCCTGGGAGGAATCCCATTCCTGTTTTGGAGGAATCCCATTCCCTTTCTGGAGGGGCTGGCTGCTCTCTGCCAGCTCCCCCAGGCACCTCCAAGGTTCATCTGCTGGGGAAACAGAGGAGACGAGCATGTCTGGGGCTAAGGGAGGTCATTCTCCAAAGTCAGAGGTCAGCACTGACATTGGTCACATACACTTGGACAGAGTTGTAGGGGAAGGGGTGGGAAGAAAAGTCCCAATCACTCAGGGACCCCAAGCTTCTACTGAGCCTTTTATTGGGGCCACAACAACCCCACTGTTACAATAAATCCCCCACTTTCTCCTTAGACCCCCAGCAGCCCAGGAGGTGGGTACCCCTGACCAGAGGATGGCAGAGGGGTGCTCATTTGGCAGGAGTGTTTTGCTTTACTTCAGTCTTTCCTCTCTGTTTCTGGGGGTGGGAGACGCCAGGGGCTGTGGCCAGTTCCCCTTTTTGAGACATCTGTGAGCAACCAAGGGGCAGGACAGGCATCTCTCCCTCAGAAATGGGGACCAAAGGGACAGGAGGGCACGATCAGCCTGTCTGTGCAGCCCCAACATGCCTGGGCACCCTGCTCTGAGAAGTGGGAGGCTGAAGCTTTGATGCACACGAGGAGGCAGCAGGAGCCTTTGCTTCGACTTCTAAGAGCTCTGGAGCAGGATTTGAAAGGCAGCTTCCTCCTTCCAACCTGCTGCAAGAACGTGTGGTGCAAGAAGGGAGTTCAGCTGCTCAGCCCTGGGGTCAGGATGTCCAGGGGAGGGGGATTCACACCCCACCAGTGTTGTACTTCACAGCTATTAAGGTCAGGAGCTCCAGGACCCTGGGGAAGATGCTCCCAGTGACCCCACTCCCACTGGGGATGGAGCTTGCTTTCCTCAGCCCTCCTTGCACCAGGGCAGGATTCCTGTCTGCTTCCACATTCCAGGTGGGCACCCCAGGGTGCAGCTGCAGGTTTGGGAGTCGGTTTGGACCAGGCAATGAGCTCACCCTGCAGGGTGTCACCCAGCAGTGATGACATGGGGACCAGGACTCCTTGGGGCTGTTCTCCCTCTTCCCCATTAATCACCTGATTTGAAATCTGTTTTTGGAGTGCCAGAACATCCCTGTTTTCGGGCAGCTTGGAGGGATATGCCTGTCTCATTTGTCTGTCCTGGTGTGCCTTTTGATGCCCAGCTCTTGAACACATTATTGAGCCACCTTGTTTGTGGAAAGAGCCAAATGAGAAGGAGATGAGAGCCCACATCTTTTTCCCACTCTGATTTTCCTGAGGGTCCCTTCTGGGACACACAGCACCCTTTGCATGACCTCCTTTCTCATCCCTCCCCCTCCCAAGCTATAACAAGGCATTGCAATAAGTTATAGCGGCAGCTGGGTTAAAAAAAATGTGCTTTTCTAAGGCCAAGTGTCATAAACCCACAATAGACCGGGCTGAGGGGGACACCCTGCCCCGCCACTCGGCTCCTCACTCCCCTGGGCTGTAAAGAAAGATGAAGAAGGAATTAAAGAGCTGTTGGAGGGAGGGACACTCCTCATTATGTCTCCTACGCTGCGGTTTCCAGGGAGACAGCTCCTGGTGCTGCATCCCTCTCCCGTCCTGCTGCGGCTCTTTGCAACTTACAGTAGCGGCGGCTGCTGTTTTCCCTCTGTTCCCAGCTGTCTGCCAGGCGCTCTCCCAGGGGCTCTGGCCCAAGGTGGGCTTGACACCATATGGAAGGGAAAAAAGCCCCCTGGTACATATGAGGGAAAGGAGAGGGAGGTCGAGTTCATGCCTGTTCCAGCCTGGAGAGACTGGGATGCACTGGTGGCATCACTCGCAGAAGAATTTGGCTCTGGGGGTTTTTTCTGTGAATGCAGAGAAGTTGCAAAGAAGCTCAGGAATATTTGGGGAGTCATTAAAATGCCCATAGATCAGATCATGTGCTCTGGCCTGTGATTTATTTGGAAGACTAACCAGTGAGAAGCATACAGCCATCTCCAAGGAGCCAGAGCTCCTCCAGCAAATGTGTCCCAGCCAGCAGAGGCAGAGGGACAGTGTCCCAGGAGTCAGTCAGGAATCCTGCAAGCTCTCTCACCCTTCACTGCCTCACTGCACCCGTGCAAAGAGCACTTCTCCATGTCTCTGGATGCACAGGAAAAGACAAGTGAGGCTTCCAGGAGCCCATGGACTAGGAGCAGGTCACACAGAAACACAGAATTGGTCCAAACCCCTTCCACTATAGGTTTCACATCCTGTGGGAAGGGTGTAAAAGGCCATCCCTCTACTCTGGAAAACACTGAAAGGTTCACAAAGTTACACCTACCCAAGTTCTGAGTTGGCTGGTTCGAGCAACAACATCCACCAAGTGCTTGTTGTGCAGGCAAATCCAGGGCCCTCCATGGAAACACAGACAGCCATAAAATGCATTAATTAAATGTTAATTAAGTGTAACTTACTGGGTTTTTCCTCAGGGTCCCCCCAAGTACCAGTGTATTGGCTTGAACTGCCTGTGTGCCTGAAAAAAGCACAGTGGCCAGTGGTTCCTGATACACAAGTTTAGTTATGCATCTATTCATGAAGAAGAGATATCCGGACTTACAGCTGAGCTCTGACTCCCCCATCCCATGGAGAGGCTCAGGAATACGCCTTGGAAAAGGGCAATCCACAGCCCTGCTCGGGAATTGTTGCTTGAGCTTGACCAGCTGCTGCTTTGGGGGCTGAGGTCTCTGACAGCCACAGAAGGGAATCCATGGGAGGGGCACGTGTAGGGGGATCCCAGGCAGCTCCCACCCACTCCATCCACGCCTGGCACCTCTCCTCCGGCTGCCATGGGAAAGAACCACAGCTCCCAGCATGCCCAAGCTGAGCACAGGATCCCCAGGTGGCCTCCCAGACCAATTCCTTCACACCTGAGCACCCATCACCTCCTGCATGAACACCCATTTGTGCACGCATGAGAGCCCGACAGCTTCATGCATGACCACCCAGCTAATTTATGCATGAGGGCCCAATTAGCACACGCACTGCACCTGATTAGTTTCATGCAAGAACGCCCAATTAAGTCACGTTTGATTGCTTGATTGCGCCGCACATGAGCACCCAGTAAGTTCACATGTGAGCTGTTTGCTCCCAACTAGAACATGGATGAGTGAACTTTGGCATCACACCTGAGCACACCCAATTAATTTATGCATGGGCGCCCAATTAATTTATGCATGAGCGCCCAATTAATTCATGCATGGCTGCCCAATTAATTTATGCATAAGCACCAAATTACTTCATGCATGAGCACCCAATTAATTTATGCATGAGCGCCCAATTACTTCTTGCATGAGCACCCAATTAATTTATGCATGGGCACTCAATTACTTCACACATGGGCACCAAATTGCTTCATCTACCCTCTCCTGAAAGGAGAAGTTTCGTTGAGCCAAAAGCTGATCCATGGTGGCCACCAAAGGGGTCACTGGAAGAACAGAAGTGAAGGGTGACAGCAGAAGGCCACTGGAGGAAAAAAGTCCAGGGAAAATAGAGATGAAGAGGCTAAAACAAAAAAGAACAAGAGAGGATGGAGGAGGGAAATCAAGGCGAGTGGAGGAAGGGATAAAGAGCTGTGCCAAGTATTCCCCATCTTGTCCTTTAAGCTGATCTGGTGGAGGCAGGTATTTACAGAACGGGCTCAGCTTTCCCAGCTTGTTCCCAGTCTTGGCACAAAGGCCACGAGTAGACGAAGAAGAAGGGACAGAGAATGGCAACAGGGCCCATGAAAGCCCCCGACAAACCCCATTGAGGTGGCAGCCCTGTTCCCATCTGTCAGCAGCCACTCAGTGAAAGGGTGTGAAGGGGAGGGGGGCAGGCGGTGTGAATCAAGGGCTGACACAAAGAGGAAGAGACTGATTATGCTGTTATTTCTCCACTTTCAAACCCCATTAGGGGACATGCCGGGCTTTTCTCAGGGTCTTTGGGATGCTTAAGCTGCCCATTTAGCAGCGGGAACGGTCCAATTAAAAGAAAGACAAAGGAGGAGCCCAGCCTATCTTAATTGAAATGGGTTTCAGTCTAATGAGGATTAGGTTCAAGAACAGACCTAAGGGAGCAATCCAATACCCATTACCCTCCTGGACTGTACCACCGCGGGCTGCTGGCCACGCCGCCAGCCTTTTCACCAGCACACAGCCTGGCACAGCAGCCTGGGGTGATGGGAGGAGAGCAGCCCCTTCCCCACAATGGGAACAGCCCCTTCCCCACAATGGGAACAGCCCCTTCCCCAGCCACCGGCCCCAGGGCCAGCAGCCCAGGCCTGCAGAATTCACTCTTGCTCAGATATTTGGAGGTGAACATCCTGAATTTACCCATCCCAGTGCGGGACACTTAGCAGGGAGGGCAGTGGGCTCGAACAAGGAGCATCATCCACCTCCTCTTGCATCCTGCCAGCTCCCCCGTGCCCTGCAGGAGCTTCTGGGAACTTCACTGGGAAGCCTTGGTTGTTCCTTCAATGTCTGGGGACAGGCTGAGGAATTAAAAGTTGGAAAAGATCTCTAAGATCATTGAATCCAACCACTAACCCAGCACGGTGTTCACCACTAAACCATGTCCCCAAGTGCCAATTTACAAGCTTTTTTAACACTTCCAGGGATGGTGATTCCACCACTTCCCTGAGCAGTCTGTTCCAAAGCCTGACCAACCTTGCAGAGAAAAATGTTTTCCTAATATCCAATCTGAACCTCCCTTGGTGCAACCTGAGGTCTCTCATCCTGTCCCTTGTTCCCTGGGAGCAGAGCCCAACCCCTACCTCCTTTTCTCCAGGCTGAGCCTCCCCAGCTCCCTCAGCTGCTCCGTCCCCAGACCCTTCCCCAGCTCTCTTTCCTTCTCTGGACATGCTGCAGGCCCTCAATGCCTTTCTTGCTGTAAGAAGCCCAGAACTGAACACAGGACTCGAGGTGGGGTCTCTCCAGTGCCCAGTACAGTGGGACAATCACTTCCCTGGTCCTGCTGGCTGCACTACCTTTGATACAAGCCACGATGCCATTGGCCTTGTTGGCCACCTGGGCACACTGCTGGCTCATGTTGTCAACCAAAACTCCCAGGTCCTCTCCCAGTGGTCAGCTTTCCAGTGTGCAGTATGGATATCCCAAACCCTCTGCCCCGTGGTCCCACCCCAGTATCCCTTGTCTGGAGCTGCCAAGCCTGGCAGTGTTGGGGACTGGAAGAAACCCCTGCCTAAGGGACTCCCTCACCTCCTCACCACTTCCCAGAAGGATTCTCCCCTTGGTCTTGTTCCTCCTGCTGCAGCACCGACCCTGACTCCATTCCCAATCCTAATCCCTAATGCTGGCTCCATCCCCATCCCGGCTCCAGCTGCATCCTCATCCCCAGCTCCGGCCGCATCCCCAGCTCCATTCATCCCCATCCCAGCTCTGGTTACATCTGCTCCCATCTCTGGGTCCAGCTCCATCACGATCCCCGCTCCAGCTGCATCCTTATCCCCGGCTCCAGCTCCATCCCTAGCTCCATCCATCCCCATACTAGCTCCAGCTCCATCCCTAGCTCCATCCATCCCCATACTAGCTCCAGTTCCATCCCCAGTTCCATCCATCCCCATCCCTAGCCCCGATGCCGCGCGGGGGCACTCGCAGCCCGGCCGCGCTGCCGGACCGGCTCGGGGATGGCTGGGGACGGCTCCGAGAGCCGGGCAGCCCCGCAGAGCCCAGCCCGGGGATATAGACGGCTGGCCCCGCCACCCCGGGATGCATCCCCCCTCCCCAAGCCGAGACCCAGCCCCGGAGAGGGGCTCCCGTTCCCCGAGGGTCCCCGCCCGGCCCCGTCGGGAGGCTGGAGGGAACCCTCATCTCGGGATGATGCAGCCGCTCCACGCGTGGGATCGTCAGAGCTCGCTTACATTGTCATTGCGTTCCAAATGCAGCAAGCACTGGCACAGGTGGGGAGGGGATGGAGGTGGGGAGGGGATGGAGAGGATCCCACCGGGAGACGGGCTGCTGATCCCGGCTGGAAAGGGGATGGCCGCAGATCCCAGCTGGAATGGGGCTGCTCACACATCACACGATGCTTCACCGCCCATAAAGCCCCAGAGGAAACTGGAGCTCCTCTGCTGATCCCACGGAGGCTTTTTAGACCACCATCGGTTCCTGGCTGGCAGGAGCTGATGCTATCTGGCCGTAATAGGAAGGGCAGAACCACTTATCGGTAATAAGCCACTTAATCCTGCTGCCAGGATCACACCCTGCCGGGGTGGGCTAGCACAGGTCCCACGCCGGCAGCAGCATCACCAGTGGCCGTGCTGAGCATCTCAGAACTGCTCCCCACCAAACATCTGTTCCTCTCATCTCACACCTCCCCTTCCCCACACCTGCCCTCCATCCTCTCTCTGGCAGCTGCAGAGTGCATTTGCAAGGACGCGGCTCTCCAGAGCCTCAGGAAGCGGGGCTTTAGGGATCATCTGGATTCTTGTGTGCTTCACCTCTCAGCTGCCAGGAGCTGGGAGGCTGGGAGCAGCATCAGGCTGGGCAGCCTGGGAGGCAGCTGGGACGAGGGATGCATGATATTTTCCATTTTCTCATCTGAATTACGAGCTCCAATAAATAAAGCTGAGATCTCACATAGTGTGAGCGCTGGCCTCCCAGGTATCCCGTGGTTTGAGTCAACAGAGGTGGAAGCAGGTGGCATTCACAATCTATCATTTCCTGGGGGGGGGATTTCTTGCAGTGACTGACAAGCGGGTCCTTTCTGTTATTGCCGTTCGTCTCTGTCAGCCCTCCCTTATCAGCACATTGCTGGGTCTCTCTCTGCCTCCCCCCAGCATTAATCATTCTGGTGATGCTGCCCACGCCTCTGCTGGAACCAGGTCGTGAAACTCTCATCCCACCCACTTACCACAACCCAGCTCCAGTCACGTTTCAGCCTCCGGCAAACCCATGTGGGGCTCTGCGGGCTGGTGCACAGCGGGATGTTCTGGCTGCTCTTTAACCCGTGCTGCCCCGAGGCTGGCAGCCAGTCCCCTCTACCCCCGCCTCGGGGCTCCTGCGGGTGGGAGAGAGCCAGCCCAGCACCGGGGTGGGCAGGAATCCCGTCCCTGCCGCCTCTGCCGCGCAGCCGGCAGGGCTGCTGGAAACGCTGGGGCCACACTACAAGTGATTATTGTCTCTGCGTGTGGCCACAAAATGCGTCTGAAGCCGCTGCCTGCTAAGGAGCTGCAAACACAGGGCTGCAGGCAGAGCTGGAGTGGAAGAGCAGGCTTGCCAGGACCTCCCCGGGATGAGAGGGGAGGGAGATGCTCTGGGGTCATCATCTGGGACAGGGACATGGCAAAACTGGCAGCTGCCTGAGCCCTACTGTTCTCTCTCCTCCCTGGGCTGGCAGTGGATTTGGGGTCCCAGCTCTGTTGGGGATCAAGTCCAGGGAGGAGTGTGTGAGGGGTGCATCATGCAGGAACCTCTGCCAATGAAAAAGGGGCTCATTTAGCACCCAGAGGTGAGAAAAATCCAGGTCACAGATGCAAAGGACATGCCCAGACCCAGAGGACTCTGGCTGCTTTCCCCTGGTGGAATCCATGCTCACTGCTGTGTCACCTCCATGGCTTTGTGATGTCCTGGCAGCTCTGGGTGGCCCCAGCAGTTCTTACTGTCCTGTAAGTGGCAAAATCCCTTCCATCAGGTCAGGGGATAAACAGAGCCAGGAAGCCAAGGCATTCTCACCTGGGCCTGGGACCCCTCTGGAGTGGGAGCTGGAAAATGAGATTAAAAGCAGTGATTTGCTTTCCCATGCTGAGAGGAAAATAGGGACAAGGGATTAGCCCCAAGAGCGAACATGTCACACTACACCTGCTGCCCCACAGCCAGCAGTGCCAGAGCCAGGGATGGGGCCAGGATTAGCCCTTTATCCCAGCCCTTCCACCCTGCCACTGGTGGGTCTTGCACTCCATGGTCCCACACAGCACAGGGCAATGCCACAGAGTTTCAGGAGCATGACCTACCTATGGTGCTGGGCACTGGATCCCAGCATGTCAGCACTGGGAAAGAGACCTTGGCATGGGCTCTCACAGCACTGCCAGGTGCCAGGATGAAGGCTGGAAGGAAAAAAATACCATGGAAGTGAGAGAAAACCCTGAATTTTAGACTCTAGTGCTGCTCCAGGGCTGAATGGAGACACAGATGCCAATATGCAATTCCAGAAAAGCTGGACCCTGTGGCCCGGGCTTTGCTCAGGACAGTCTGAGGGAAGCAAGGCTTTTGATGGTGAAAACACTTTCATCACAACCCTGATCCCAAATTCTTCTTCTGCTTATTTATCTGGCCAGAAGACAGGGCCAGCAGCGTTCCCAAGCACATGGGAAGGCCTGGATAATGTCTCCCTCCAAAGCGGGTATCAGGCTTTGCATTAAAATACAGCAAGAAGCTGAGAAAGGGCAATAAAAGAAGATGAATGATGTGCAGGTGCTGGCTGGGATCCCCTGGAATGAGCTGCACTAAGTCCCCAGCTTCTCTCACCATCCTGTGTGCTTTTCCCACTGGCTTCTTTAGCAGGGGATTTTTTTTTTTTTAAGTGTATGGCTCGTGCACTGAACATGCTGGGAAATTCCACCCTCTGGTCCCACGTTAATGGATCCAGCTGCAAAGATACTGAACGTTCTGGCCCCAAGTTTGCTTGCTCAGATCTGTCTCTCATTTCATTGTTAAACCAAGTGAATTGTGACAGATTTAAAAGTGAGACAGAGCAAAGCTTGGTGGGGAAGAACCTGTGGAGGTTTGAAAGATGAGTAGGAAGTAAAGGGAGATGTGAAGCTGAGTTTGCTCTGCAAAAAACTCTGCCTTTTCCAGACCTGTTTTAGTTCCAAACCACCGTGGGTCACAGTCTCTAAATTATAAGTCAAACTGAAATTCTGAAACTCTAGGACATGGGAACGCAGCATCCCTGATAATATACAGCAGTGCCAGGTGGAGACACTAAATATTGCAAAGAAATGAGACACTCTGCAGCTTTTCCAGAGCATTCCCATCTGCACTGTCATCACGCTGAGCTCTCCCAGCACCCCCATTTCCCTCTCCCTGACTCCCTGCCTGGTTCCTCCCAGCAGCAGGGAGGGATACAGGCTGTACCACAGGGAGCACACACGGGACCAGGGGGAGTGGGAGAGAGGAGATTTTTCCTGAATTTCCTTAGTAGAGGTTAACAAGCTGGCAGCCAAACTGGTGACTGGTCATGGAGCTGGTTTCAGTGCTGATTGCCAGCCCAAAGAGCGAAATCCAGCGGCGCTCAGAGCAGCCACCGTGGGCAGGATGTGGCTGCCCCGCCGGAGCTATCGGATGTGACCATCAAAGAGTGTGTCTCCACAGGGTGACAGACTCTGCCTCTTCTCCTCAGGGCCTCCCTCTCCTGCTGCTTTGCTTCCTCCCAGCCCTGCACACCTGCAGTTCTGCCCATCTGCCTCATCCCGCCCTGCTCCACAGCCCACGGGCAAGGGTGAGCCATGGGAAACCCGGCTGCCTGCCCCATGTCAGGGCATTCTGCTGGCTGCCTGCCCCACACCAGAGCATCCTGCTGCCTGTCTGCCCCATGCCAGGGCATCCTGCTGCCTGCCTGCCCCATGCCAAAGCATCCTGCTGCCTGCCTGCCCCACACCAGGGCATCCTGCTGCCTGCCCCATACCAAAGCATCCTGCTGCCTGCCTGCCCCACGCCAGGGCATCCTGCTGGTTTCCTGCCCCACACCAGAGTATCCTGCTGCCTGCCCCCCACACCAGAGCATCCTGCCGGCTGCAGGCAGCTCCCATCCCACTCCATCCCGGCAGCCGGCGGGGTCGGAGGGCCAGACGCTCCGCCAGGGAAGCGGGCACGGTGCCACCCAAGGCGGCCGCCAGCTGATGCCCAAATCCGCGGGTGCATCCGCACTCGCGGCTGGAGAGCTGCGCGGGCGGGCTCTGCCCCGGCCCGCCTGCCCTGCTGACAGCGAATTAACCCCGCAGGTCCCTGGCGCTGCCCTCGGAGCTGGCACCCGCCGCCCCTCCGCGGTTCGCCGAGCAGCTGCGGGGGGATTATCAGCTCCCGAGGAAGCTGCACGGGGCGGGAAGGGGCCCTGATCCCATATCGCTGCGGCAGCAGCCCCATCCCTGGTTGCCTGCCAGGCTGGGAGGGCGATGGAAGGGCTGACTCAGCAGCTGGATGGAGCCTGATAATGCGGCGTTATCGCGGATAGACCCGATGTGGCTGATTGTTGTCGTGGCTCCTTTCCAGATCTTGATCCTTGAGGGAGCTGCCGTGACTCACGGGGCGCGGCGGGAGGAGGTCACACGCTTCCCACAGCGCCTTTCAGCGCAGACTGCCCCTGTTGCAGTAAATGAGCTCCAATTTTATTTATCGCAGCCGTGGTGTGCTGCCTGCCACCCCCGGCACGCAGGGAGAGGAGCGTGCCTGCCTGACAGAGACGTTCCCAAATGGATGCTGACACCAGCCCGTATTTCAAGGCGCAGCGCAGGCGCTGGGGGCATCCAGCAGCCACCTCCCTTTCATTTGTGCTGCAAAGGCAGGGATGTTGCGTGTGTCCCTGTGTGACATTTATCGCTGAGTGAAGGCAGAGCAGCTCCACAGCACGTTCTCAGCCCTCTGGAGTGTCTCAGAGGGTCTCGCCTCCTCCTGCACATCCTTTCCGCTCACTGGCGGAGGGGGTGGATGTCAGTCCGGTGGCTGGCTGCCCTCCAGGCAGGGTTTGGATCTCCAGTGGTGAGAGAGACAGGCAGAAATCCTCGGTCTGATGAAAGCACAGAGCCTCTCCGCTGGGATTCCCCTCTCAGGAACTCTCACATCAATATGGCACTGCTCTGGGATAAGCCAAGCGGTCTGGAAGGGCTCCAGTTTGGACAGCAACTGGCTGACTAGAGTCAGGAGTGGGTTTACTGGGAAATTGGTCCCTCTACAGCTTCTCAAAGGGGGCAGTACCTCCCTCTGGACCTTGCCCTGCTCCATCCAGACTCAGACATCTCTCTTGGTGGCCCCGTGGCTCCTGAGATGCAAATGGCTTGGAAACTCCCCTGGGATGTCCTCTGCAGGCATTAGCAAGAAAAGCCTTCCAGGAAGGCTGGTACTCACAGCCCCATCCCTCCTGCCCTTTTTCCCACGGGGTAAGATGGGTTTTTGCATGTGCTGAGCACATTCCTGCTGCTTCCTTATCAAATTGCATCTCATTGATCAGAGGGAGGACTGGGAGCCAAGCTCCATTTCTTCTTAATGCATTTCTGGTAGAGGGAAGTGTCCGAGCAGGAGGTGGCCAACTAGGGTCTCCCTGGTGCCATGACTCTGCTCCACACTCCTCTCTTTGCCCAAATACTCCTGCACATGCCAGGCAGGGCAGCTGGCACCTCTTTATCATATCATAGAATCATGGAATGGTTGGGGTTTGGGTTGGAAGGGACAGGGAAGGCTTGAGACAGTGCTGGCAGTCTGGAAAAATGGGCTCTGCCTCCTGAAGTGGCCTCTGTGAACAAACCAAGCCACTTAAAGCGCCCTGGGTTCACTCAGGGGATCCATTCAGTCTTCCCAAAATGGACACAGCTCCTGAGAGAGCTCTTTGCAAAGCTCATTCCTTTCCCAACTGGGTCACCCAGGGTTTCCCACTGCTAACCTGGGTGAGATGGGTGCTGGAAGCTCACAGGCAGGAACTTGTTCTCCTCGCCAGCAGAACCTGTCCAGCCCCACAGGGCTGCCTGGCAGGTCAGCAGCTGAATCACCTCTTTCCAGTTTCATGCCTGCTGGAGCAAATCTGCAGCACAAGGGACAGAGCTGGTCCAGCTTGTTTGAGCATCCCCTCTCAGAAAATCCACCTTTTTTGGGACTGACACACCCCTGCAGCCCATTAGCCAAGTCACTGCGCAGGGTGTGTGGACTGGGCGCGTGGTGTCCCCGGGGACCTTGTGAAGGGCTGCATGTGAGACTCGGGGCGTGGGGCATTGCAAAGACATGATTGCAGAGTTCAAACACAGCCCTGGAGACCACAGAGCCTGGAGGACCAAGCTCAGCACCCACATTATCTCACGCCCTGACAAGCAGGTCCTTTAATGGGGCACCTTGGAGGCTTCACTGGTAACAGCCACAGTCAGAGACACGATGTTGTGATGAGGGTCCTGGGAGAGAGGAGCTGAGCAGGCAGAAGTGATGGTGGTCCTCACACTCTGCTAAGCATTATCTTGGATAAACCTTCCTGAAGGAGTTCCTTGTTCCCATATTTTCAAGCTGAGAAAGGCATGGGAGCAGCAAACCATTAGATTGAATAGGACTGAGCGTCACAGGACCCCCAGGCTCTGGTAAACAAGCACTGCAGCCCAAAAGTCACGGCCGCCATTAGGGTAGGAGACTTTAAAAACCTCAGAGAATCAGTGCCTGATAAAGTTTGGGAAATGCAAACCAGATTTGGGAGCAAAGTGGGGAGGTATTTTTGCATCCGGCATCCCAGGGCAAACGTCATTAGCCAAGAGTGGAACACAGATGTTTGTGTGGCAGGGACAAGAGCTGGCTGTGTGCACAGGGTTTGTCCTGAACAAAGAGGAAGGAGAAGGAAAAGGAAATAGAAAATGAGAAGGAAAAGGAAACTGAGAAAAGTAAAATGAAAAGAGAAAGGGAAAAGTAAAAGGAACTGCACAGACTCAGTGAATCTGCTGCTGCTCCACTGCAGAAACACCTCTGAGAACCCCACTCTGCACAGCTCCAGTCCTTGGGCCACTTTCAGTGACTGCTGAGAGCAAAGTGAGCTGTGGGTGGAATTTATTTTGCCTGAATAGAGCGAGATGAGGTGACTCAGTTCTGAGCATCCTTAAAACAGACATCAGGTGGCACCAGCATCTGGCTTCCAGTGACCTTGGCTGATCTGGCTAGGGTAGCATGGAAGGCACTGCTCTCACACCACCTGCAGCCTGCAGTCAGGGAGCAAAAAGGGGCATGTGTCATCTTCACATCCCTGTCAGAGGGTATCAGGCTTGGTGGATGAGGCAGCTGTCACCAGACCAGCAATCCCGGGAGCACAGAGCCATCTGTGCCTCTGGGCACCATCCAAGGGCTGCCCCCAAGCCTCAGACAACTCCAGCCTTTCCCGGTGTGGCTCAGCACCCCCAGGCATCCCTAATTTCTCTGCCCATTCCTTCTGACCTTTTATTGGGTGAGGTGTTTCTGCAAGGGTGGAGATCTGCTTCACCATTATGGGAGCTGCCAAAGCTCTGCGACCAGGGAGATAAGGACCATCCACTCCACCTCCTAATCAATCCTGAGCATCTCAAGAGAAGCCTGGAACTCCCTCAAGGCAGATGACAGCCTTAGTCATGTGTTGCAGAGAACAGGGAAATTGGTCCCTCATCTGGGAAAGGGTTTGCAGGGAGGAGCTGGTGGAAAATAATGGCTCTAGTTCACTGTGTTTCATGGTAAGGAATGTGTGCTTAGCACGTTCACCTTAGGCAAGAGCTGGATCTCAGGCACCAGTTTTGAAAGCAATTAGCAGTCACTGCCCAGTGTATGAGATCCCTGAACTCCACCAGTCCCTTCACCTGGTCACCTGGTTGATAACATTGTGCCAGGGCTGCCCTGCTGATGGCCTGTCCCTTTACCCCTTCACTGCCTGGACACACAAAAAGCAGGTGGGGAAGGCAGTAATCTTGAATTAAGAGCAAGTATGAATTTAAGTGTTTAGGCCGGTGGTTGAGGTTTCTCCAGATAAGGTCTCGGCTCCCAGAAATGCTCTGCAGGAAGACAGAACAGCTTCCAACAGCTCAATCAACTCCTGGTAACACCCCAAGGCAAAGGAAAGGTGCAGGTTCCCTCAGAGGTGCCCGTAGTCCAAACTCCTTGTCCCCAGAAAAGGCCAATTGCAACGTGTGAACTGCTAATTTGTTCTCAGTGGTGCAGCCCTGGAAGGAATTCCAGCTGAATAAAGTCCTTTCTGCCCTGATTAATTGTCCCCCCTGGTTATGAACAATGCAGAACAAAATAGGGATAATATTCATGCTAGGAAAATGGGGAAGACAGTCACCCAAACGCTGCCATTAACGAGTCCGAGTAACCAAAGCTGATCCTGAATGCATTAAAGTCGTGGAGGAAGTCCTGGGAGGAAAGAATGTCCCCTATTAGCCAAGCTCCCAGTGTCTGGGGTATTACAATAGCGGAGCGATTCCTCGCTCCTCACTGCCTGCTGCTGCCCCGGGTTCAGTGAAATGTCAGCTCAGCATCGACAAACTACAAATTACCAGAGGGCGTGTAGCTCTTTCAGTCCCACTGAACCCTATCAACGGGGAAATAATCATGTGTCCCCCCGGCTGGCTGGGATGGAGGCGCATCCCTGGTGGGACGGACCGGGACCGCAGCCTCCTGCTCCAGGCGAGGGAGGAGGGAGCAGCCTCACCCCGAGGCTGCCTGGAGAGCAGGGAGCTTCCCCCTCCCCGGCAAAGTTTGGCAGGTATTTTGCAACCTTTCCGGGTCTTTTCCAACCTTAATAATTCTGTGAAACGTGGGGATGGGGCAGTCAGCCCGGAGGAGCCCATGGCCTGAACCAGTGACTGGACATCTAGAGAGCACCAGCATTTCCAGCGCGGGCTCCAGTTCCCTGCCCAGCATCAGGAGGGGGCAATTTAATGTATTTCCCTCCAAAATGTGGAGACAAACAAAAAACTCAGTGTGATTTTTGCACCCTGTCCCTGCCTGCCCCAGCAGCCCTGGAGCTGATACAAGGCTCAGTCTCATGAGGATGGGGCTGGAAAGGGGTTGGTTTTCCTTAATGCCGAGATACTCTTCAGTTTAATTTCTCCAGGGTATTTGATTCAGAAACTGGCAAATATTGGGAAGTGGAATAACAAGGCAATAATAGCTGTTTGCTCTCCTAGTGGGGGTGCTGGGAGAACAAACCCATTAGTGACGTTCCCAGGTCAAGCACAGACTGGAGCCGGTGACAGAGAGACACTGGGAAGCTCAGCCAAAATTTTCAGGCATTCCTGCCGATGTGGAGCCCCTGAGAGATGGAAACAGTGCCTCTGGCTGTGGTTACCTGCAGGGCAGGTGCCCGTGGGTGGCTGTGTGAGGACTCCAGGGAGCCAGAGCCAGAGCAGTGTCCCTGAGCCCCGAGCCTGGTAATGAAAGTGCCCAATTTAGAGCACCCGGGGTGGTTCTCAGGGATAAGCGAGGCTCCAGGCAATAGCTGGTCTCATCAGGAAAGCAAAATATGCTGGCCGGGGTGTTGATACACTTATTTTGCCATTGTCCCTGGAAAAGGAGCCGTAGTGCTTCCCTGCTGCTGGTTTTAAACTAATTACATTCCCTTTAAAGCGGGCAAATAAAAGGCGCTCCGTTTACTGGGAAGCCTGGTAGCATTTTACAATTGCTGAGCTTTTAACCACAAAACCCCATTTCTGCTGCCCCTTCCTCAAAGCGCCTGCAGGCTCTGACCTCCATGGCAGGGGAAATATTCCAAGCAGCTGAGAAGGGGTGCAAAGATTGTGCTTTATTTTTAAAGGCTGGTTTTTCAGCATGTAATCTTTCATCCGGTGGGTCCGTCCGCTCTCCCAGAGCCAGCCCCTCTCCTTGCCCTCACCCATTGTTCTCAGCTGGCTATTTGTTTTCAATAGATGCATTTTTAACCAATTACTAGTAATTTTTCCCCTATTTACACGCAAAGGGTGCTGAGCTCCTCTTTGCTGCTCTGGACTATGTCTCACCTGATCTGTTCTGGATTGCTTGGGGCATGCCACGGGGTATGATGTGGGTGGCCATGGATGTGTGATGCTGTGATATCACCCACAGGTGTAGGGCTGAGAGGTGCCATCCCCAAGCAAGGAGGACAGATGTCCTGGTGTTCTCCCAAGCCGTGCAGTGGAAGTTGGGAGCAAGTCCTGAACTTGCAAGTGGTACCTGGCACAGGCAGGATCGGGCTGGATGTCACCCAAGTGGTTTTCCTAACCATTCCTCCTTCTAAGTCAATATGGCAATACATCCCTCACTGTGTTTATGCTGCTTACCCGATTTGCTTCCTATTCCAGCCCTGACATGGCTTACAACCATTACGGAGACCTTGGACAAGAGAGCAGTCACTGGCACGATGCTTAAGTGGAGGTAGAAGAGCTTTTCCCATATTTTCCCACTATTCCCTCTGCTCTGGCCCTTGGAGCCAACTCCTTTGAGCTCATGGTCACTCCCAAGGTTGCATTAATGCTTCTTCTACAAACCATTATGGCAAATCTCTGGAGACCCAACCCTTGCTGCTCGCCCTCGGCAAGAAGGAGAAACCAGGTAAACAACAGCGTTTGGAAGCTGTGGAGAATGGGAATGGGAAAGGGAAGGCTTTGTGGGGCTGCTGGGGGGACTCTGGTCCAGGGCATCCGCCACGCAGAGAGGGCTCTGCCACAACATTCCCATGAGAACGAGTTTCTGTGCTGAAATGCCTCAACCTCCCCTCCCTGCCGCTCTCCCCTATTTAATTGGTTTGCAAATGTTAAATGTATTGGCTCTGTGTTCAAACCGCTGTCTGGCTTCCGTAGATCCCGCCTAACCCTCGGAGGGGTTCCCCGGGGCTCCTGGCCCCTCCGGCTCCCCCTCTTTGCCATAGCAGCAATCCCCCGTGGGGATGGCCATTGTGTCCTCCTCCCAGAGCCGGAGCACCTGGAGACCTTCTTGTAAAAACTTCATTTGCTGGGGGAAAGCTTTGATTAAAACAGCCTGGCGGGGAGGCTCCCCCGCTCCCGAGTCAATATTGGTTTTGGAACAGATGGGGGTGACGACAGGCCGGGGGGAAGCGGAGCAGCCAGCGCCGCAGTGCCGGCGGTGCCAGCACCAGAGCAGGGATGCTGTGCCTGGATGCCTCTGTCCCAGCGCCCGGGGAGTGGCAGGAGGCCCTTAGCAGCACTGCCGAGATCAAAGTGGAGCAGCCACGGAGAGGTGGAGCAGCCCTTGTGTGCTGGAAACCTCCGGGAACAAAAGCATCAAAGTAAATCAAATGAAACTAATTGAAGTGCTTTAACATTAAATAATGAGGGGAGAGGCTTTCATGAAACGCCAGCTTCTTCCCGTCAAAAAATCGAGGGACATGCTTCCAAGAAAACCAAAGCGACAAGCCCCAACAACAACAACAACAAAACCCCAAACCCAAACATCTCGCACAAAAGGGCAGGATAATTCCGGCTGGGTGGCTGCACGGTCCCTCCCGAGGCACAGCGCTCTGCTGCCCCAGCCCTGCAGCGCGTGGAGGCTCCAGACAGCCCGGACATCCCAGCACGTGGCCTGTTTTCCCAGATTTCTGTGGCTCCTGGGATGGGGGAAGCACCTCCAGCTCTCTCCGGGCACTTTGCAGGATGTGCGTGGCTCAGGAGTCGCTGGCGTGGGATGCTCCAGGAGCAGCAGTGAGGGCGAGACCCTTGCTGGAATGCAGCACACCTCTGTGCTCCACCTGCCTGGAGCCATGGCTGAACCTCAGCTCTGCAGGGCGAGGACCTCTTGGCTTCTGGGGGACCCTGAATTTGCAACACAAAACTCTGAGAGGTCTGATAATTGCTGGGACTGAAGGTCCAACCTGGACTCCAGAGGTTCCCAGGAGAACCACAGCAGGGCCATGACCTGCTGTTGCTGGAGGGCAACGGGAGAACTTTCAAGGCCAGGTTGGACAGGGTTTGGAGCAACCAGGTCTAGTGGAAGGTGTCCCTGCCCATAGCAGGGGCTTGGAATTAGATGATCTTTAAGGTCCCTTCCAACCCAAACCATTCTGGGATTCTGGGATTCTATGGCTTGGCACAGCCACTCTGTGCTGGTGGGGAGCAAAGAGCTCTAAGGGAGGACTCTGCTCATGGCTCTCCTACTCCTGCAGCTCACTGTCTCCAGCAGCAGCAAGGACAGACACTAATGGCAGTTTCTCATCCCTCTGGCCTGGGATTTGGATGTTTGTAGTTACTCCCATCTAGGCAAAAGGCAGAGCTGACTTTCCCTCCCTGCTCCCTGAGGGCAGGATGTGAGCTGGATCAGTTGAGGGATCTACACCAACAAGGTCCCTCTCCCCTCCCTCATCTCTTGGGTGCCCAGCTCTCTGAAAAGCATCTCCTTTCTCCTTCTGAGAGCCCTGGGAAACTGAAAGAGAAAGAAGCAGCAGAGATGGACCAGCCCAACCCTACCGAAATGTCCTTGTTAGCCGCTGGCAAAACTGGATTGTGGCCATGATGAAAGAAACCCACATGAAGACAATTAGACTAAATTATGTCCAGTCGCAGAAGACAAGTTAGCAGGGAAATGGGAGGCAGCCCGACTCCAGCCAGGCTCAATGTCTGGCTTGCCCCATCGCTGCCACTCATACATCACCGATCAAGGGAAGCCCCTGCAGGTTGTTTTAAACCGGGGCCAGCAGGAGGTTGGGCTAATGAGTAAAATCTGAACATTCCTCAAATTTCCCATCCATCCTGAGTGAGGGGAGGGTGAGGGAGGGGGATGGGGACAAAGTGCCTCTCTCCGGAGAGAGGCTGATCCCAACAGAGGGACAAAACGCTTGTGCTGAGAACGGGGAGCTGCTAATCCCAGGGCTGATCTGTGCCAAGCTGTGGGGTGGTAAAGACCTCAAGATGAGGACACAAACCCCCTCCCCTTTCCCTCCCTCCCTACGTGGAGTCCAGTCTTCCCTCAGCTCTGAAATCAGACTAGGGTGTGACTGGGAGACACCATGGTGGGAGTAGGATGCTCCAAGCCAGCTGGTTCATCCCCCTCCATGGAGCATCCTATCCCAGCTCCAGGCTGGGGCCACAGCCTGCACCAGGGCTGTGCAGAGTAATAACAGGGCCAGGAAAATAGCCCTGGTCCCTGTTATTCCCTTATTTCCTCGAAGATGACTTACTCAGGGAAGAGGCTGTTCAACACCCAGCCTCATCCATAGCAAAGCCAATAAATAAACCTCTCCTACCTATTCAGAGCTCTCTAAAGGGGGCTGTGGAGGAGGGGAAAGGTAATTAAAAGACATCAAAGACATGGCAGGAAGAAAAAAAAAAAAAGGGATTTTAAAGAGGAAAGAAGAGGGAGAACAACCAGTCCTGGTCAATACAGTCACAGTGGTCCAGAGAGTGGGTGCCAAGCACAGACTCAACCATGTGGCTCTGTAAAGGACACACCAAGCTTTCCATTAGCCTTTTGGGATCCTGGGGCTGTGGGGTTTG
Source organism: Anabacerthia variegaticeps (assembly GCA_035583185.1). Classification (NCBI taxonomy): domain Eukaryota; kingdom Metazoa; phylum Chordata; class Aves; order Passeriformes; family Furnariidae; genus Anabacerthia; species Anabacerthia variegaticeps. The sequence continues at coordinate 5,934,827 of JAWWEW010000054.1, forward strand.
CATGGCAGCTTTAAAAAGATCCCAGAAAACATGTTCCCTGAGGTTTCTGACTCTAGACGGTCACTTGGCGAGCTGAGGCAGCTTTTTAAAGTTTGGCTTGGCTTTTGCAGGCAGCAGCCCCCACCAGCTCCCCTCCTTTAGCATCCCTGCACGGTGATGGTGACAAGGGCTGGAGCCAGCCTGCCTGCAAGGCACATGAAGCTGACTTTTGGCTTCCTAAGAATGAGAGGGTGGCCAACTCCTGCTAAATAAAGCACGGTAGAGATGTGTGCTAACAACTGGACCAAAAGCAAAGGGAAGAGCCATCCTGAGGCTGCCAGAGGGAGAGCAGAGACATGGGACAGTGTGGGAAGAGAAGGTCTAAAGCTGTTGCTGCTGCCAGAATCCTTCTGAAAGTGGCTGGATTTCTGCTTCATCTGGGGCCAATTCCAGCAAAGCTGCCTTCTGCTGAAAAATTCCTGCCCCAGGTTCCCAAGCGCTTTGCTCTCATGCCTGACCCCAGCCTCTCCTCATCCACATGGCACTGGAAGAATTTGGGAGGTGCCTCATGCAGACTTCTTGCAGCTCATCACCTGATACCAGTAGCCTCTTGAGGCAGGGGTGCTCAGAGCACAGAAGTCTCTGTTCCACAGGCAGTGGCACGAAGCTTCAGAGGGCAAAAGCTCATCTCTGCATGCAAAGCCCACTGGGGCTGGGTTCGTGTATCAGGTCAGACTGGCTGGTTATACTTGTCCTTCTGGCTTTAAATAAATTATTTCACTTAAAGAGGCAACTAAAAGAGAGGAAAATACAAGAGTTTCTCAATAATAAGTTTCTACCCTTTTTCCTCACTAATTAAATCAGCACACGGTCCCTATCCTGAAGCCTCACTGCCTCCTGTTATCCAGTTCCTCGCCCTCCACCACTCTTCCTCCCTCCACTGCTCTTCTGTGTGTCTCCCTCTCCATCGCTCTCTCCCTGGGATTTTAATTACATTCATCTATTTCCACTCACTAGGTCTGTCACTTTCCAGCAGGACTGCTGTAATTATATTGTGGGAAGCATCGTTCACTTTGCCGGAGCCTGAGCGGATTAAGGATCCTCTGTGCCTTTTCCCACCCCTCTCTGCCAGGTACCTGCACAAAGATGACAGATGGTCAGGGGCCATTTATTTCCCCTAATGAGCTGGTACAAAAGGAGATGGCTCCCAAAACACATGTATATTTTCAGTTAGCTCAAAATGCCCCAGACTCCCAGGGCTTTGCCTGAAGGATGGGAAGGGTCTTAGAGGTGGAAATGGGGGGTTTCAGGAGGAGCCTGGCTCTGGGTTCAGAGGAGCTTGGACTGTGGGAATGTGTGATCTGCTCAGCTCCAGGGTTACCCAAGCTCAGTTTCAAGAGCTCTCCAGCCTTATCTCCACGTGGGATGGGTTCCAGTGCACTTGTCCTTTCCCAAGGAACATCAGGCACAGGTCATGCTCAGCACTGGTCCAGCAAAAACTAACATGGACATGAAACTCAGGCCAGTGCTGATGAGAGTGAGCTTTTGGTGGGCATCAGAGGATGTCAAAGGATGAAGAAGATAATTCCAAGCGTAAGCATATGCAGAGATTACAGCATGAAAAGAGAGCATGGTGCCCGTAGCCTGAGCTGATATAAAGCACCAGAGCTTTGAAGGATCTGCACAGATTTGTGCCAGCTGAAAGCTTAGCCTCAAAAGTGGATTTGGTTTAACCCTCTGGAAGCACGCTGTGAGGCACTGGAGAGAAACTGGGCATTGCATCCTCCCAGTATGCTGTCTTGACCATAACCCAGCTGATTCAAACATGTATTTTCCTACAGAGGCCAGACCTGTCAGTGGTGGGGATGGAGAATGTCCAAACCCACACGTGCTGCTTGTCCAGTTTCACCCCCAACTGCCCCCACAGCACCCAGTGCCCCCTGGCACTACCCAACCAGCTGCCTTCTCATCTGGACCCTGAGGTTATATCCACAAGTTACCCTTCTTTTTGCAATTCCAAGGAAAAAGAAGCTTGATCATCCCCTTGCTTAGCTGTGCAGACAGCAAGGATTTGGCTGGGATCTCCCTTTCCCAGGCTGTCTGGGAGAAAAAGCCACACAGGGAAACACTTTCCTAATACCCTTCCATGTGGCCACCACCTAACCCTGCTTTCAAGGATTATGCTGGATGGGCATTGCTTCCACTGGCTATTTCCCAGGGGACAGAAAATAAATGAATCCAGAGTTTAAAGTTAACCTCATCAATGGAAAAGCACTTGCAGGGCTGAACGTGTCTCTCCTAAGTGTCTCCAAGTTCCCTGAGCTCTGCTTAAGCTCACAAGGTGTAAGTGGAGCCAAGACCTCCACTTGGCTCTTCAAGCCTTCCCCATTTTTATCTGGGCATGGCTTAGATGGGAAATACAGGCTCCAGCTGCTCAGCACTTCCCAAGGTCCCCAGTGAAAGCAGGCACCAGGTTCTGGAGACTGAGTTCCATATGCAACTCTTCCTGGCACCAGAATTGCCCTTGTGCCCACAGACCTTTGGTCCCAGTCTTGGAGAACTCCATGGATGGAGTGCTGAAGTAAAACTGTTTCAAGACATTTGCCCCTCATTTGTCTCCTCTGTAGATCAGCAAAACAGATGCCTGAAGCCCCAAGCCTGAGCCCTGCTCATGAGAAAACTCTCATTTGCTAATTCTATATATTTTCCAGAGGCAGCACCTGAAAAATAGGCACAGTCCAGTGCTCCAAAGTGAATGCTGTGACTGCTGGAGGGCCCCTGGGCTGCCAGAAACGCTGTCTGAGAGATGAAATGTGCTGGTAAAACCAAGGGTCTTGACCTGTGGTGGTAATTAAAGATCCCACAGCAGTTTTTGCAAGAGTAAGGGAACTAGCCCTGCTGTCCTGGCCAAAATCCAGCTTGGGTAATTATATTCACCCCCTCGACCCCACCGGGCTGGGTCCATGGCAGCTGTGACATGACATAGTGTGTGCTGGGGCTTCAGAGCCCAGCGGGAGCCTGGCTGGCCACAACTGGGGGGACCTGGGAGCAAGATAAAAGGTGAGTTGAGGGTATTCAGCGCATAACCCTGCTGCTAGCTCATTAAAAGACAACATTTGCAGGTCCCCTTTAAACTGTTTATCCATTATTGAAAATACCATATGTTACATGTCCATGAAGATCAGCTTTCAGCCGCAAGATAAGCTGCGTCCATTTATTGTTCTTCCCTCTCTCCCTCCTCCCTCCCTCCCTCTGGGCTTTTAATTACATCCATCACCTCCCACCCCTCTGGTGGAGCTGGCTTCATGTCTCACCAGCCCCAGCGAGGGAACAAGGCCCATTTTTTTCCCCTTGGAAGGGAGCAATTGTTTCGCTTCCCGCACACAAGTCTTCGAGCGAGAGACATTTAGCAGCCGCTGTGAAATTTCAGCCAGGATTGGAATTTATTTTAAGACGCCGGCCTTTAAATTTTTCATTAAACCTTCTCCCCCTGCGATGCAGCAGGCTTCTGCAGGGACCAAGGGAACGTCGTGTTTATATGCCTGGCACGTTGGGAGAGGATGGAGGATTTCACACCACCCTGGGCAAAGGCTTCCCAGCGCAGCACATGCCTCCAGTGAGGCTCCACAGCCCCTGCAAACCACTCCAGCCTGGCTTGAATCTCAAATGCCACCCGCTTCCATGGAGTTAAACGTGCTGCCTCGCTGGAACAGCCCCTCTGGACTCCCTTTTCCATGAGCTGTGTGTGGCTTCACACCCACCGGGGTGCTGAGCCCACGGTGTGGTGCTGGGAGCTCACAGCCAGTGCTTGGAACACTGCTGGCTCTAGGGATTGCTTGAAGCATCCTATTATGAGACCTGGGATTTTGTTGCTTGTAACTCTGCCAGACCTCAGGTGCCTGAGCTGAAATTTTCCGTGCTAGGTGTCTGCTCTTGCAGGGAAGGAAGTGCCTGCAGCAAACTCAGAGGGGATGGAACTGCCTGGAGGAGACCTTCCTTCTTCTCCCCATGTGCTCCTGTTGCTTTTACCTTCCAGCTCCCGCTGTATGTGAGCCAGGGGCTTGGCAAACACCAGCCAAGCCCGTGCACAAGACGAGCTTGGGCTCCCACAGATCCATGGCTCGTGATCGTGGTGTTAAAGACACCATCACGCTCCACAGTGCTGGGATGGGGCTGCCAGCACAAACTGAAGCAGCAGTTCTGAAATGTCATGTGCCCAACTTAGCTGCCTTAACCAAGTTCTCTCTTTTTGACATGCAGTGATTTTCTAATGTCAGCTCTTTTGGATCATTGGCTGGTTTTTATATTTTCCTGAATAAGACCTGAAAAAGAGCTGCAAGAGAGCGCAGTATCTCCTGACTGAGCTTGGCAAACCAAAAGGAAAAGCCTGACCAACCCCTCTTAGAATTCCTCTGGCCCAAATTTGGCTGCTGCCAGCCTGTTCATTTCCCTGCAGAGGGATTATGAACCCAGGAAAGCCAAGGGAGGGGAACTGCTCCTCTGGCAGGGTCACTCCTGGATGGGACCATCTCCACACGGTGCAATCCAGAATCCCACCTCTGCAAGTTCCTCTGTGGTCAAGGATCATGGTTTCAATATATCCAGGCCCAAACTATGGAGCCAGATCACACTGACAGGGTTTAATCCCCTTTGCAGACAAAGGGACCCACAGAACCCTCAGGGCTCCCTGTGCCCTCCCACGTGGAACAGCCCACACCAGACCCAAGTTCTCTGCCAGGTTTTTGCAGGGCAGCAGGTTCAGCTCCGAGCTGCCATCCCATTTAACGTGCAGCAGCGAGGTGTATCATTAATTTATTAATTATTCATGGGTGCCAGACGGGCAGGCAGAGATCAGACAGGAATTGCTGGCTCCCAGCGCGCTCCCGGACTCTCCTTATGGCAAGGCTTGCTCTTCAGTCACAGGCACGTTGTCACTGGCCACCTGCTTGTGATGGGACAATCTTTGTTAAAATCCCAATTAGCATATAATAAGGTAGGAACAAATCCTGACCCTCCCAAGCCAGACAGGCTACAATTCCCTTTCTTTCCCTCTTTTTTTTTTTTTTAAACAAAAGGTTTCCTGTTGTTAAAACTTGGGGGTGAGAACAAGGGTTTGGATTAGTGGTGAGGGTGAGACCTGCTGGGTTCCTGGAGCTCAAGACCACATCCCACCCTGTGGGGAGCCCACAGAGCCTCTGGGTTGACCAGCCAGCCCTGCTGCAGCCTTTGGGACACAGAATGAGTTTCTACAGACAAACAAGTCAGTAGTAAAAATGTATTCACTGTGTCAGGCCTCGGAACGAGCTGTTCAGGGCTGTGGTGGAATCACCATCCCTGGAAGTGCTGAAAAAACCTGTGCATGTGGCACGTGGGGACATGGTTTAGTGGTGAGCAGGACAATGCTGGGTTAATGTCATCACTCCATTGGCAGTTTCTTGGGGTCTTCTGGATTAAACTGTGTTGGGATTTTGGCTCCTTGTCTCTCATGTGTCCATTTTCCTTCCTCCCACACCTCCCACACTGTTCCTTAGAGCACCCAGCCACGTCAAGGTAGGCTTAAGAACGATTCATTTGAGTTCTACTTCCTTCAAAATACAAATCCTGGGCTCCAATCTTCTCATTTTATTTTCAAACAAGTTTTACTCCGGGCATAATGTCTTTAGTAAGAATAACAATTGGAAACTGGAACAAAAGTTGGTATTTTTCCTGTTCAAAGGAAGTTTGGAGCATTCAGGTTCAAACCACGGAGAGACAAAGCTACATGAGAAATGTCTGGAGAGACAACATTCTCTCTGTGATGCTCAGAGGAGCAAATGTGTCCTAAGCCCATGAGCTAGGGAGGGACTGTGGCTGTTACTGGTCTACAGGGAGTGGGAGGTGTGCCAGACTGGGTGTCCTGTCTCTCCCACCCAATGAAGACAACTCTTTTTGCCATTCCATTGAATTTTTAATATAAAGCTGATACCATGAAAAATTACGGTCTTCTTCCTGGAAGACAATAGGGTATTTTTCAGGGAGTTGTTTTGCTCATTGTGTGCCTTGTGGGATCTTCTTTGCTTGTTTTTGACTGGGGCAAGTTTTATCAAAGACATGAAGTGACTCTAAGTCACAGTGACAATGGTGGGGGGATGAAGTCACAACGTTAATCTTCTCTGTGCAACTCTAAAGAAGTGGAAACTTCCACTGAATGCCATGAAATCCTCCCCACAATGAAGTTGTTCAGACATGCCAATCACAAGGTCACAACAACTACAGAAATGGAAGGAAAAGGTCTGGCCTGATGCTAACAGGAGGATCTCTAGATGTCGTAATGTGTGGCTTTATGGGCTTTTTTTACAAGCAGAAGTGCCATCAAATGCCTGCAGAGAAATGGGAGGTTTGGGGAATGAAAGTTCATGGAATCCTAGAATGGTTTGGGTTGGGAGAGACCTTAGAACTCATCTCATTCCACTCCCCCTGCCATGGGCAGGGACATTTTCCACTAAACCAGGTTCCATTACTCAGCAGCATCACCAGACACCTCTCAGGCAGTGAGGAGCCTTCCACCCTTATATAAGGATGAGAGGACATAGCCTCAAGCTGCCCCAGGGGAGGGTCAGCCTGGACATCAGAAGGAATTTCTTCACAGAAAGGTTGTTAAATATTGGACTGGAATGCCCAGGGAGGTGGTGGAGTCCCCATCCCTGGAGGTGCTCAAGGTATGACGGGCTGTGGCATTCAGTGCTCTGGTCTGAGTGACAAGATGGGGGTCGGGCACAGGTTGGACTCGAAGACCTTGGATGGCTTTTCCAGCCTTAATGATTCTGTGACTCTGATTCTGTGATCTGGATCAGGAATTCTGATGTGTGAAGGTCCTAAACAGATCTTGTCCTGGTGCCTGACAAAAGACGAGTGACATGAACACTCAGAACTGTAAAATTTGATCAAGAAGCTGTTTCTTTGTTTTCTGTGAGCCTTCCGAGCTCCTTGTGGGGTTGTTTGGGGGAGAGGGTGGGCTGGGTGAAGGACAGACACCAAAGTGTGTCCCAGCACCTGGAGAACTCCAGAGGAAAACTGCTTATTTCATTAGCCTTGTAAACAAGACGGACTTTTTCAAAATATTTATTTTAGGAATCAAATTAAATGTTCCAGCTCTTTGGGAATTCAATTCTCTCTTTCTGCAGGTCCTAGTCAGGGTTCCCAATGCATCAGTGCACGGCTTTAAAGGCATTTCTCCCCTCTTTTGGATTAGTGACCCATTCTAACAGGTCTTCATTGACGGGGAGTGTGGGTCTCTCAAAGAGTCCATTGGATACAGCTTACAAAAGAGTTTAGCCGGAGATGAAGAGTTTACAAAAAGTTTGTAGGAAACCGTGGAGTCCTTTTAAAAGAGAATAAACTGCCACTGCTGTGTCTGGGTTGAGTTAATCTGATTAGGCCAAGCTCATCAACAGGCCCACTGAAAAGAATGAGGCGGGGGGAAAGCAAGCTGTGGACGGGGCCAAGGAAAAAAAACGAGGGACCTTTTTACTCGAGAAGTCAAACAAAACCTATTGTTGCGGAGCATGCTTGCCTACAGATGGCAAAATGACAAATCTTTTCAAAGGCAAAGCAAATATAATTGATGGCTTTTTTTTTCCCCCTTTTCCCCCCAGGTATGGGAACAGACACTTAATAAGATTAAGGGAAACCAAAAGGAAAGGGGCTGTGAAATACTGCGGATATTGGTCTTGGGTGTTGGATGGCAGAGGATGATGGAGTTTACCTACTCTGCATAAAAAATTGAAGGGGAAAAAGGGTTTTCCTGTGTTGTTTCTGCTCCTAAGTGCCTTTGGAAAGGTGTATGCATCACTCCCCTACCCCGAGTTAATGAGTGTGCCCTTCCAGGCTCTGGGAGATGGCAGCATCCATCCAAGGAGAGGAGGAGTGGACCAGCAGGACCTCACTTAGGAGAGGCTCAATCCCTTGGGAAGCTGTGCCATCCCTCCTGCCCTGGCTCCTGCCATGTCACCTCCTGAGCAGGAAAGGGGCTGTGCAGGCGCCCTGGGCACAGAAAGTGGGTGATGGCATCATTGCACCATCTCATTTTGAGCTGTTTATTGTGGGCAAATTAAAAAGCCTAATTTAAAGTGCAACTGGAAAGTTATGTCAGCACCACCACCACCTTCTCAGGAGATATTTTAGGCTCTATATTTAGAGCAGCTCCAAGTTGTGCTCAGATTTAACATAGGCAGCAACCAGCCAATATAATTAAGAACAGTATCAGTGGAAGGCATGTAAGGAGATTTTCTCCCCAAGGCCACCTAATACAGATGTAATTGACTCTATTTTCTGCTTTCTGCACATGGATTGCTGCAACTCAGCCCCTATTATCTATCAACAAATGAACAGGATCCAGTGAAAGGGACCTCTTCAACCAGGACTGGGGTTAGAGAATGGAGCACTGGGCTGTGTTAAATCTGGACACAACGCGGCTTCGTTCCCTTCCTTTTTATCTCCGCCGCCTTTTCAAGATGTTTTCCAGTGAAGGGTAAGTCAGCAAATATGTGTTTGGGCAAAGTGTTGGCACTTGCTAAAGAAGAGAACATCTGTCTCAATCAGCTGGTCTATTCTGCCGCGGCGGCTCAACGGAGCCTCTCAGCACGGAGAGACAAAACCAGGGCAATGTCTTCAGAAAGGGGTTTTTGTGTACGCGGTTGCAATTTTCTTTTGCTCAAATTTCCAAGGGCGGGGAAGGAGGAAGGGAGGGGAGAAAAGAAATTAAAGCCCATTTGCTTCGTAGTAAAAAAAAAAAAAAAAAAAAAAAGAGCCTCGGGAAAAAAGAAAAAAAAAAATCTCCATTTCTAATGTTGCAAAATTCCTGCGGCGTTGCCATCGCTGCGTTCCCACAGCCAGTTTCGCAGCCCCTGAAAAGGATGTCCTTAATAGCAGCGGGGAGAGATGAATAAGAGTTTATTAGTGCAGACAGTAATTTTCTTAGAAATATCTTTGCCTTCAGCTGAAAGAGCCCCGACAGCTCCTCGGAGCAAAGAACGCCCTGGGTTTGCTCTAATTGTGCTCCGTGCGTGACCTGGCGGTGCAGCCCGAGCGGGCAGCGCGTGCCGGACGGAGGGGACGTGCCCGGTCTGGGAGCACCTGGAATTCAGACAGTGTGAAACCGAGCACGTGGAGGAATGAGGGGAGCCTTTTGCACACCTCGAGGCACGGCTGTGGAATGGTAGAACAGTGGAATTGTTGGTGCTGGAAAAGACCTTGAAGATCAAGCCCAACCATCAGCCCAGCAGCACCACCGTGTTCACCACTAAACCTCAAGCTGCCCTCCAGTGCCACATCCACATGTTTTTTGGACATTTCCAGGGATGGTTGTTCCACTACTGCCCTATGCAGACTGTTCCAATGCTTGACAACCCTTTCCATGACAATTTTTTTTCCTAATACCCAATCCAGATGGAAGATGGAAGAGCCTTTGGCTCCTGAGATGTGGCCTCGCCTCCAGAGCTTTGAGAAGGCACCTGGACAGGTGGCTTAGGTGGCTTAGGTGGGAATGAGGCTCAGCCATACTCTGGGTAACAGGGAGAGGGCTGTGCTGATGCCTGAGCCAGTGGTTTTTCCTGATCTGATGCTGTCAGAAGTGACTCTGAGTGGCTTTGGAGGGATGGGGAGGAGCAGGGCACAGCGGAGATGGGCTGGGGGTCGGATGGAGTCAGAGCACACAAAAGCTGCTCCGTGTTTCCCCAAACCTCTTTCTGGCCCTGGGCTTGTTTGGGGGATTTTGCGAGTCATATGACCCTGATAATTAATTTCAGCTGATTAGAGCTGTAAGCTCTGGAGGGACAAAAGAGGCCGTGCGAGGTTTGAAAAGGATGCTCGGGGCAGAAGGCTGTACTGTAATTTGTTACACATTATCGTCTGCTAAAGAACCTCCTCGCAATCTGCCAGGCCTTAATGTCTTAATTTCTCCTTCAGCATTCCCTTTGACACACTATCCAAAGTGATGTATGGCAGGGGATGATTGCATGGGATCAAGCCGAGGGAAATCCAGGAGGGATTACAGCCCAATCCCTGGGCAAACAGGCGCTGGAGTGGCTGAACAGCCACAGCTGTCTGCCCAACAATACCCAGAACAAACAGCGCCGGGGGAACAAGGCACGGCCAGGGGCACAGGCAGCCAGCCCTGGGAAGGAGACAAAACCCCCATTCAGCCCCCTGGGACCCCAGGCCTTTTATGAGCCTTTTCACCCCAGCTGCAAAGCTTTTGAGTTGGGCTTCCAAATTTTTAGAAGCCTGGCTGTAATAAAATTGGGTTTAGGGATCAAAGAGAGCTGGGGATCCAGTGCGTATCCGGGCTGGGCAAGGACAAGTGAGGACTGCCACCAGCAGTTTGTCCTCTTCTGTTCACCCTCATCTAACCAAACACTAATATTAGGGTTAATAACCTGTCTCACATGGCTGGTCTTCAGGCGGAAAGAGCCTTTAAGCTGTTTTTATTTAAAAACACAACATGTATGAACATGATGGGGTTTTTTTAAGGGATCAAGATTAAATATATAGGCCATGCCCACAGAGGAATCACAGGGACTTTTCACATAAGCCTTAAGAAGGAAAATCCCAGGTCTCCATCCAGAGACAGTTTAAAGGCTTTCCCTTTCCCAGCACGGATTTGGGACAGGTTGATGGTGACACAAGCTGTGAAACCCAAATTATCCCAAGTAATAACTACAGGTGAGTAATTGCATGAGAGCAGGATGAAATGCAAGTGAATAAATGCAATTCCGGTTGCACTGGAATAAATGCAAGTGAATTGCACTGAAATAAATACAAGCGAATAGATGCAATTCCAGATTTCACCAACCATGCCATTTGCTTCTTTGGCATCTCCTATGGACTTTGCTGGTGAATTACCTTGATGATAAAGCAGCATGTAAAATAGATGCACGTGAGCTGTGATGGAGAAAAGCTGCTTATAAGGAAAAAAAGCCTTTGTGAGGAAGAGTCTGCCCACAATTGCTCAGCACCACTCTCCACCCTGATGTCCCAACACCCCACATTTCCCTGGCACTCTGCAGGCAGCCAAAATTCCCAGGGACTTGGCATCCTCTGGCCGGTCCAGATGGACCTTAAGGGTTGGACTTGACGATCTTTCTGGGTCAGTCCCAACCCAGAATAGTCTGTGATTCTCATTCTGTGCCCCTTTCCCACCTCCTGCTCCCCAACAGGACATGCACGTGCTCCACACCCCCTGGGAAGTTTCTGGGCACCTTAGACCACCATGTCTGATGCCAGGGCTGAGTTTTCCAATCCCTGTGTGTTCTCTGCCAGGCTGGGGAGCCTGCCAGGGGTGAGAAGCTGTGGGCAGAACAGCTGGCCACAGCTGTGTAGCTCCCTCTCTCTCCAGCCAGAGCATGGAGGGTGGCAGAGGGTTGTTTGTGTCCCATCCTGTCACCACTGTGCAGGTTAAATTGCCACTAAAAGGGTGCAGAATGCTGCAGAACGGGGCCTGCTGGGATATATCCTTGAACACACCCCAAATGTGGGCTTAGGTGGGAATGAGGCTCAGTGTAAAGCCACACAGTATCTCCAAAATACCAGTCCTGGGGTAAAACAGAATTCTGGCTTAATCTCAATTTACTTAAGGAAATGAGAGTCTTTTCCCAGATTTCTCTGAGCTTTGAAACCTGAAGACATGTGAAACTGGAGGAGAAGGGCTGGGTGTTATGTCAGAGGTTTAGAATGACAAAAATTCTCCCAATTTATCACATGGAATTCTCTCTGGAGAGTAGCACAGTCAGTAATCACTGCTTCCAGCCTGGGAATTGCATCACTTGATGTAGATTCTGCTGAAAAACTTGCTGGATTGTTATTTTTTTCACTGTAATTATGTAATTAATGCACCCAGAATTAACTGTCAAAGGAGGGACATTATTTTTTTGTGATTGGTTATTTCCTCCCAGTATTTTTACAATCTCCCTTATTTCAAGGGAGATTGCACAAAGGGCTGTTGTTCTGCATTTTATTGGTCTCATAAGGAAACAGATCCCTGAACCTTCCCAATGACACTTATAAAGCCAACATTTATTATTCCCTAGTGAGACAACCTGCACCTCGGTGCCCTTTTTGCAGGGGAATGGGCTCGACTTTGTGGCCATTTAGTTAAGTAGTGCTCGCCCAGAAAAACAACACACCTCCCACAAACCAAAAATCATCATTCAGCCAAGAATTGCTGCTTCTGTGGTCACGTGTGCTTTAGTGTGAGAGAGGAAAAGGATCCTGAAATAAATGTATTCTCCTGGAGCCTTTGATGTCTGCGGGAAGATGATGCTATTTCCTACAGTACGTCTGCCCTGTGTGCATTTGGCAGCCTGGATGTGGCAAACCACCTGAAATTGCACCCGAGATGAAAGGCCCAGGAGCTGATCGGTGAGGAGAATGGAAATATTTCCAAGTGGTTTTATTTCTTTTTTTTTTTTTTAATCCATTTTTTCCCATCTATCTTTTATCCTTCCTTCCTTCCTTTCCTTCCTTCCTTCCTTTCTTCCTTCCTTCCTTCCTTCCTTCCTCCCTCCTTTTTCCTTCCTCTTCCATCCCTCCCTCCCTCCTTTTTCCTTCCTCTTCTATCCCTCCCTCCCTCCTTTTTCCTTCCTCTTCCATCCCTCCCTCCCTCCCTCCCTCCCTCCCTCCTTTTTCCTTCCTCTTCTATCCCTCCCTCCCTCCTTCCCTCCCTCCTTTTTCCTCCCTCACCCCCTCCTTTTTCCTTTCCCTTTTTTTTCCTTTTTCCTCCCTCCCTCCTTTTTCCTTTTCCCTTTTTCCCCTTTCCTCCCTCCCTCCCTCCCTTTCCTTCCTTTCTCCTTCCTTTTTCCTTCCTTCTGTTTGGCCCTCTGGGTCCTTCCAGCCCCCTGGAATTTCCCCCTGTCCCAGGCTGAGGCCACCAAACTCGCTGCACTTGTGCTTTCAGACCAGGAAAGGCTTTTCCAGAAGAGCCTGGAGGGTTCAGCAGGAGCACAGGCTGCCACCACTCAGGTGTGGGACCGTCTCCACATCCCAGCAGTGCCAGGGAATGCCCAAATTACAGCGCTGGCTGCAGGAGAAGTGAAGGCAAAGGGAATGATTCATTGGAGCAAATTAAAAGCAAAGCACGAGTCAGGCCAACAATAGGGATTAAATGCAGTGTGTGGTTACGTTCTCCTCCAAAAGAATTCCCACAAACTAAGCCGTGTCGCCCTTGGTTTTCAGAGGGGGAATCAAACCTGGTTTCAGATGAGTTTTCAAAATTTTATCAAGTGACTCTTTTATCCTTCAGGATTGGTAAAAAAAGACGTAATGCTTTTCAAGTCAAGATATCATCCTGAATTTCAGCTGTTGGCCTATGGAAAGCTAATTCCCAATTTATGATTATTAAAAGATTAAAGCCTACAGCACCGAGGTTTAACACATATGCTGCATTCCCTGAAAAGGTCTTTAAAGAGGCAGGTTGTGAAATTAGCCAAGAGCTCAGGGGCTGCTTAACGATGGCAGTTCCACATTAAAGGGAATTCTTTGGACATGGGGCAGGATGTGCTGTGCCAGGCACGGGAGAGCACCCTGGGGGAGAGCCCCCTGACCCTGGAGGGGCTGTGGGTGGGCACCGTGACCCCCAAAGCCACAGCAAGGGCTGGGAAGGGCTGGGCTTTCCCAAAGCCCTCCAGGTTTTGAGCCCCCCAGTACCCGTCTGTGGGGGCACCTGGGAGCCCCAGGGGTCTGTCTGCGAGGGGGTGGCACATGGAAAAATGGGAAATTTGGCACTTCCATTGCTGTGACAGCACATGCCTTGGTGTCACGCTCTGATGGTGGGCACAGAACCCTGTTTTAATTAACCTTAATGACAAAAAGCAATGGAATCTGGGCAAGAGGGACCTCGGTGGGGGCCACTCACTGCCAAGCCCCCCCATTCCACTGGGTGGGACAAAGCTGCCAGGTCCCCTTGGTGCATCCACAGGGCTTGTGGAAGGGATATCACACCTGGAGGGGTGACAGAAGGGAGGGTCCCCCACGACTTCAGGGGGGTCCTGACCCCTCCTGACTGGCTAAAATGAGGGGGCACTGAAGCATCTCAAGAGGTCACCGGGGGTGGGAGAAGGCGCTCTGCCCCCCGTTTGCTTCCAGCTGCACACACCTGGCTGCCTCCTCCCAATCCGCTGCGCTCCCCCCGGTGCCCCCGAACTGGGATTTGCCCCCGGGGGCTGCAGGGAGAAGGGGGGGTCCCTTAAGACTCCAGAGGGGTCCCGACCCTCCGTGACCGGCCACTCCGAGGGGATGTCGAGGGGCACTGAAGCATCACAGGGGTCTTCGCCGGCTTCCCCCGCTCCCCGCATCCCCCGGGATGGGGAAGGGAAGAGGGAAGAGGGAAGAGGGAAGAGGGAAGAGGGAAGAGGGAAGGGAAGGG
>JAWWEW010000054.1:5949660-5989579 GCA_035583185.1 Anabacerthia variegaticeps
GGCCGCCCGCCGGCCGCGGCCTCGCGTGCCGCGCCAGCCGCCGCCCGCCCTCCTCCTCCTCCTCCTCCTCCTCCTCCTCCTCCTCCTCCTCCTCCTCCTCCCCCCGCTGCTGCCGCTGCTCCTGCGGCCGCGCCCGGGTGTCACAAGCCGGGGGAAGGGGCGGGAGCGCCGGCGGTGCCCGCGGGGTGCGGCGCTGAGGGGAGAGGGCGGGGGGGCCGGCCCCACGTGGGGAGGCGGAGGGAGGGGGGGGGGGGGGGCATGGCGGGGCGTTCCCGGCGCGCGTGACGGGCGGGCTGCCGGGTGTTCCCGTGTGTGTGTGTCCCCCCCCCCGCGCGATTCCACGGGTCGGGCAGCCAATGGGAGCGCCGGGAGCGCGGCGGGCCGGGCGCTGATTGGCCGGCGGGGAGTGTGGGAACGGCCGCGGCGGCGCGTTCCCACGAATCGGCGCCCGGCGCGGGGTATAAAAGGGGGGGCCCCGCGGCGGGGCGGGCGCCGCGCACGGACAAACCCGCGCCCGCCGCACGCGCGCCCCGAAACCACCCCGGGACCTCCCCAAAAAAAACGAGAAACCACCCACCCCCGAGCGCCAACCCCGACCCGACCCCAACCACCCGACCGACTCACCCCCTGAGCGAGCCATGCCCGCCGACACGGGCATGGAGAAACCCACCGCCTCGCCCATCGCCGGCGCGCCCGCCAGCGCCAGCCACACGCCGGACAAGCCGCGGAGCGCCAGCGAGCACAGGAAGGTAAATGGAGGAGGAGGAGGAGGGTGCCGGTCGGGGCGCAGCAGCGGTGGCGGCGGAGCTGGATGGCGGCAAGCCCGCGGCCGTGCTGAGGTCGGTGATGGGGATGCTCGGCGGGGTCGGGGGCGTTGCGGGGCCGTGCGGGGCGGTGGCTCTAAAGGACGGTCCCTCTTCCCACCCCGCAGTCCTCCAAGCCCATCATGGAGAAGCGGCGCCGGGCGCGGATCAATGAGAGCCTGGGGCAGCTGAAGACGCTCATCCTGGACGCGCTCAAGAAGGATGTAAGTGCGGGACGCTCGAAAAGGGTGGTGCGGGAGGGGGTGATGCGGGGTCTGGGCAGCGCTGATGGAGCCGCTCTCCCACCCCGCAGAGCTCCCGGCACTCCAAGCTGGAGAAGGCGGACATCCTGGAGATGACCGTGAAGCACCTGCGGAACCTGCAGCGGGCGCAGATGACAGGTAAGGGGCTGCCCCGGGGGTCTGCAGTGGGGACGGGGGACACGGGGCTAGGAACAGGGCTCTGGAGTGGGAACTGGGGGCAAGGGACCGGGCATGGGGCTCTGGAGTGGGAACTAAGGGCAAGGGACAGAGCATGGGGCTCTGGAGTGGGAATTGGGGGCAAGGGATCGGGCATGGGGCTCTGGAGTGGGAACTGGGGATGGAAGACCGGGAATGGGGCTCTGGAGTGGGAATTGGGGGTAGAGGACCAGGAATGGGGCTCTGGAGTGGGAACTGGGGGCAAGGGACTGGGGATGGGGCTCCGGACATGGAGCTGGGGGGCAAGGGACCGGGAATGGGGTTCTGGAGTGGGAATGGGGGGCAGAGGACTTGGGACTGGGCTTCACACCGGGAGCTGGTGACACGGGAGCGGGGATGGCAGACAGGGACCGGGAACTGAGCTCCACACCAAAGGCTGGAGACACAGGGCTAGAGATCAGGCTCCCCACGGGGATCTGGGGACAGGAGACCGGGTACGGAGCTCCGGACCGAGGGCTGGACAGGGGCTCCACATCAGGCATCCACACCGGGATGACCGGGCGGTGGGGGACAAGGGGGACCGGGGCTGCTGCTGCTCCGGACCCTCCAACTCACCTGCCGCCCCCTCCACCTTTCCCAGCCGCCCTCAGCGCCGACCCCACCGTCCTCGGCAAGTACCGGGCTGGATTCAACGAGTGCATGAACGAGGTGACCCGGTTCCTGTCCACCTGCGAAGGGGTGAACACCGACGTGCGCACCCGCCTCCTCAGCCACCTCTCGGCGTGCCTGGGCCAGATCGTGGCCATGAACTACCCCCCTCCGCCGCCCCCGCCCGCCGCCCAGCCCGCACATCTGGCACAGCAGCCGCTGCACGTCCAGCTGCCGCCCGCCGCAGCTGGAGCCGTGCCCGTGCCCTGCAAGCTCAACCCCGCCGAAGCGCTGTCCCCCAAGGTCTACGGGGGCTTCCAGCTCGTCCCAGCCACCGACGGCCAGTTTGCTTTCCTCATTCCCAACCCGGCTTTTCCTCCCAGCTCCGGACCGGTTATTCCCCTCTATGCCAACGCCAACGTGCCGGTGTCCGCGGGCAGCGGCTCAGGGAACGCCGGGGCCACCCCCTCGGCATCCCCGGTGCAGGGTTTGACATCATTTGGGGGCAGCATTGGTCCAGCGTCCCAGGCTGGGAGTCCCATCGGAGAGCGCAGTGAATCCGTCTGGAGACCCTGGTGACTTCCCTAAAACTATTCCCTTCCCCTCTCCAGAAACAAACAAACAAAAACAAACCAAACTCTTCGTGTTGGCTCCGTTGTATGGAGCCCCTGTTATGTTTGGGGTTTTGTTTTGTTTTTTTTTTAAAGCAGATTTAACCAGAAAGGAAAAAAAAAAAGGACCTCGCTATGAACGTGCTATTTATTATTTTCAGAGGTTGGGATCTCGACTTGTATTTTTACTCCTTTAAAATGCCTTTATTTGAGATACTTTTTTTAAAGAAAAATAAATGAGAAATAGTTTTGTAACAAATATTCAAAAGTTATAATGCCAAAGTTGTTTGTATCCCGTTTGTCTGTGGGTGTGTGCGTGCCTGTGTTGAAGACTTCCAAAAAAGAAAAGAGAAAAAAAATGCAGGTGTTTAAATAAAGAATCTCTTTGAAATAGATTTCCCCCCCCCTTCCTTTCATTTTGTTTGAGAGTGGGCAAGGACAAACTCATCCTGTGTGTGCAACCCCCTCAAAAAAAAGTAGGAATGGACTTTATTGCCTTAAATAAGGCTGCTGGAAGGGATTCTGGTGAAAAATAGTTGGAAGGGGAAGGTAATGGGGTTGAGGGGGGGTCTGGCAGCCTTACAAAGCTCTCACGAGATATTTAAGTGTTATGTTCCCAGTCAGGAGAAAGATTCTTTAAAAAAAATCTGCTTCTGGAACCTAAGGAAACACATGCTGCTTGCTACCTGCTCCCGAAATAAGGCTGCTCTCCAGCTTTCCCTCCTTCCCACCTCTCCTAGGGATCGCCTGTGTGGGGGTGGCGAGCACAAAAGTTACTATCTCGCCTACAAAAGAGGCAAGAGAGTCTGTCCCTATTGTGAGGAGGGTAATTAGAAGGTATAAAGGGTCTCATCGAGTATGCAGCGGGCTCTTTGGGAAGTTTGGAGCCCTATTGAAACGCCTGGGAACTCGGAGCTGAGGGTTAATGTGTGTCTTTTTTTTTCTCGCCACTCTCATTGACAGGGCCAGATAGACTCTGATACTCAATGCTGTTGTAAATTCAATTGCCCGGCCTCACAATGCCTACCTCATAAAAGAGAATAACTCGGGGTTGTGGCTTTTTCTTTTCCAGTAAGCAAGGGAACTGAGGAAAAGACAGTTTTGCCACCCATTCTGACTCACCCCCAGTACTTGAATCCTGGCCAAGTGGAAGCAATTGCAGCCTCACACACAGAGAATTAACCACTTCCAATTGTCACCAATTAATAAGGCCGTGGTGTGGAGAAAGACCATTAAGAGGGAATGCACAGTATGGGAAGAAAAGTTTTGTGTGCTTCGCTCCAAATTTTTGAGGTGGAGCTATCATGTAATCTCCAAGAGAAATGCCAACAGATGATGTGCGTGTGCCAAGGCCAGGTCCAGAGGCATCACCCTCCTTGGCTGGGCTTCATCCTTGAGCCTGGGGGATGCCCATGGGCAAAGCTGATTCTCCTGAGCACCCCCTCGCTGAGACCTGGTGGATGGTCAGGTTGGGTTGGATCACAGTGGGACCAGCAGCGTTTCACTGTTCAGAGCATGACCTGATGTTTGCAGAACATCCAATAATACAACAAGCCCAGGGATTTTTTCTACTTTTTTTTTTTATTTAGAATGGAAATGCAATTTCATCTTTCAAGGTCTAGTTCTATCAGCAGTCAGGTTGCAGCTCCTGTGAGAACAGGGTATGTGTATGTGTGTGTTGGGAGGTATATAAAGCAGATTATCTGCTTCTGAAGGCTTTTTGCAGCTTCATGATAGTTGAGCCAGGCTGCTTGGAGCCTGGTACTGATCCAGTCCAGCAATTCCTCTGCACCAAAGCGTGGGCAATCGATCAGTCTGAAAGTCCTCCATCACACAACCAGAACTAGGTATCCATTTGAATCAGGAGGTTCCCAGGAGGTTTTGTTATGCAATCACAGACATAAAATCATGTTACAGCAATTCTCCTCCATCCCCCACAGCCAGTTACTACCCCTCCTCTTCTGTCTGAAGAAGGCTTGGAAGAGCAGATGAAAGCCCGCCTGTCGCCTGCCTGTAACTAAACACCTCCCTGGGGCAGCACCACGTCTCTGGTCTTGTCCCCCATTGCCCAGAACTCCCCAGATCACCCCTGGATTCAACAGAATTTCTTTTAATAAGGTACCCAGGCCAAAAGTGAAACCGTCAAGACTGCCTGCTGAGTGCAGGCAGAGAAAAAAACTCTTTTTGAGTGGGTTTTGAGTGACTGCAGCAGTGCAAACATGACACACAGCATGCCATTCCTTGGGGACACATCTCCCGGTGCAAGGGAAGCAGTCACTGCCTGCTCTGCCTCTGGAGTGAGACCCTGAAATGCAAACACTCGAGGGTACTCCTGTGATCTCAGCCTCCACAGAAACCACAGGGCCCCAGGGGTCAGGGTTTATGTCCACCACTGCCACTTGCTCTCCTTTTGGCCTCAGGTCAGTCATGGACTGCTCTCTGCGTGGGTCTGGTGGGACACAAGCTGGACCGTGTTGGTCCATGGCAACAACTGGCCCATGGCACCAGCATGCCAGAAGCTCAAAATCCTTCCAAGGGGTGTTGTTGCTGTTAACTCCAGATGATTTCAGATGTGCAACTCTGTTCACTCTGTCTCACCCTCCACTTCTGCCCCTTCTCTCTCTCTGCCAGGCTATTCCTCCACAGGAAGGCTGCCGTGCTTCTTGCAGGCTCTCTACGCAGCTGCTTTTCCAGACTGTGCTAAATTTGGTCTTATCCCTTTAAAGGTGCAGTAAAAGAGCAAAGTATGTGGCTGCTGAAAGGTAAAAGTCCAAAGGGATGGACACAGCGCCAAAGCGATAATGGCTCGGGAGTGCAGGCAGCCAGGAGTTCAGGGGATAATGGCATGATCCGGGTGTGGTGGAGGAAGGCCAGGTGGGAGGAAGACAGCGGTGAAAGCCTGTGATGCCTCCTCATCTGAGCTTAACTGCAGCTGCTGGATCTGCTTCCATGGGAAAGGATATGGGGATAGGTGTTAACGAGCCATTTCCAGAGCCAGCCCAAGGTTAACCAGAGCAGGGAATTGAGTTCCAGGCACAAAGCTCAGCGAGAGGTTCAGCAGCGGTTCAGCTGCGTCTCCACAGCACTGTGGCCCCACAGGCATCCTGAGAAGTTCTCTTCAAGGCAAGGAAAGAGGGTCTCCCAAAAGCTCCAGGCAAGAAGCAAAGCCCCTCTCACTTCTGGACCTGCCCAGCTCACCAGAACCACCTGGGAAAAGCACCTGAGGCTTGGTCTGAACTTCGTTCCCTTTCCACCTCCTGCCCTGATGCCTTTGCCTTCTGCTTATGAGTTTCCCTCCCGTGGCTGGTGTTGGACCAAGATGATCTTCAACCCCAACCATTCCATGGTTCTATGATACTTTCTGGGGTTATCCTCCTGCCTGCCCTGCTCCCCTGACTCCTACAGCTGTGTCCTCACCCTCTGCCTCCAACAGCCTCCTCTTCTGTTCCCCTTCCCTCTCCAGGAGGGAGTGATGCAGCTCAGGAGAAGCTGGAAGTCAGGGGGCAAATCCCATGGGGTGCAGGGATGGGAGCTGCCATCCCTCCTTTTCCACCTGGGATCTTTCCCCTTGTCCCATCCCAGTGGCAGCCCCACTGGAAGGTGGAAAAGGGCCACGTGAGGGACCTGGTGGAGTTACAGAGGGCTCTGGGGTCATTTCCCTGTTATTCCAGAGCTAACAACAAGTCAGAGAGAGGGAGATGAGGGCATCCCAAACCCCCTGGACCCGGGGCAGTGATGCAGGCAGGGCACCCCCCCCCCCTTGTCCCTTCGGATCGTGCATCCCAGAGACCCTCCGAGGAGAGGGAGCCTGGCTCAATGGATGCAGCCAGCTTTACTCAGGCTGTTAAGCTGATTAATTGAAATGAAGTTCCTCCAGAGAATCGGCGTGTTCTTTGAGGTCAGGGTCACAACACTGAGACGCTTAATCAGATCTTTCCATTTAGCCCCTCTTAGGAAGGCTGGAATGCAGCTCTTTCAAAGCCAGGCACTTGGCGCCAAATTTCTGCTCTGCTATCTCGCCTCTTCCATTACATTTAACCAGCACATCCATCATTATGAAATAAAACCCAACGCCACAAATCCAGCTCAGGTGATCTTTCCGCAACCAAAGCCGGTAGGAAAGGAAAAAAAAACCACCCCAACTCCCTCCAAGGGTGGTATTGGTGGTGTTTTAAAAAGCAGGGAAAGGGTAACTGTCACTCTGAGTCAGTCCTTTCCGAGGAAGGGGGCAGATGTTTCTGTGTGGATAACAAATTCCTTTATCTGACTGAAGCATTTCTCTGGGGAAGGTGGAGGAGGTTATTATAAGGTTACCCCGAACTATTGTTAAAGAAAGGGGTTTTTCATTGCAATTCAAGAGCCCATCATATTAGCCAGAGATAAATCACTCCTGTATGGCCACGAAGCAGCTCTTATGCAACAGACAAGCCAGATCCCACACGCATTAAAGCACTGAAAGCTTGTCCATTGTAAAACGGATGGGCCTGGAGTTTGCATTTCCAATTAGCACAGACCCCTTCGCTCCTGCTCCAGCCCCTGTGAGCAGGACAGGACATTTCCTACATCTGAATGCATTGATTGGAAATAATATTAATTATTGTATCAGATTAAGTGGGGCTAGGACCTGCATTTATAATTTCTGTGGCGGGATTAGAAGTGTAATACATGCCCATCACATCTTTAGGCAGAGCTGTATAAGCAATTAGGGAACCCCCCAGATCTGGGTAATGCTGGCTTGGATTGGGGATGCTCCCTCCAAACCTTTCCATCCACTGATCCAAAGTTCAAGACAAGTTCAGTTGGAGAAGACCAGAATCCCAGAATATCCTGATCTGGGAGGGACCCACCTACTTCACATCCTTGTAAGTAACCTGTCTCCCTTCAGAGAGAGCACAGAGAAGTCTAGGCAGGATGTAGGAATATATATATTGAATATATATACATGGAATATATTCCCCAGTAATGTTCTACCAATCACTGCCCTGTTGTTTAGACTTTTCACATAGCATAAAGATCCACCACGCACCCACAGTTTATTCCTTATTTCATCCAACAACTCACATCTGTCTTCACATGTCTTTTTATTCTCTGATTTGCCAGCAGAGACAGCTCTGGACTGAGCCATCCTTTTTTTTCCTGGCAAACTGGGCCTTTCTGTCTTCTTGCAAGATCACAGAATCCCAGAACGGTTTGGGTTGGAAAAGACCTTAAAGATCATCGTGTTCCAACCCCCTGCCATGGGCAGGGACATCCCACATCCCACCCATCTGGTTGAATGTGTCGTCCATGCAGAGCTGAGCAGTTTTTCTTTCTGCCTCCTACAAGAGCAGAACTTCTCCTAGGCAAATATTTGTAAACAGACTTGTTTTCAAGGAAGAGAAAGATTTCAAGGCCAAAACACAGAAATAGACCGGGGCAGATGGAAACAAGCCATGAGAATCCACGAAGGTTTAGCAAAGGCCTAAGCCAGGCTCTCTGAGCAGCCTGTGTGTTTCTGACAGCATTTGGGTGCTAAAACAGCTGAGAAATACTGAGCCCAGAGGCTCTGCTCCCATTCCCTGTGCCCTGTGGAGCGACAGAGGCAGGTGAGGGAGGGACTGCTGAGCAGCGTGGGTGGGATGGTGTGAAGGCAAAAGCTTTCCCCAGACAGCTAAAATCAATTAGCAGCATTTAGAAGCTATATTTAACTCTTGTTTCTGAAAGCAGGCAGATCTTGGTTTATAGTTCTCTCATTAAGGCTGTTTACATGTCTAGAGACTTTGTTCTTCCCCCCAACCCCCAAATCTGGAGAATATAAACCAAGGGTGAAACACTCTGCTCACAAAGGGGTAGTTGCCACAGTGCAGGTTTTCTCTGGGAACACAAAGCAGCATCAGTTTGGAGGGAGTGGCTCAGATTGTGACCTTGGGGTCGATATAACTGAGTCTAAAACCTGTCCCCTCGTAAAGGAGGAGGAAAAAAAAAATTATACCAAAATCCCACTTTCTTTTAGTGAATCATAAAATAAAAATCTTGACCTACTATGATCAGATATGCATGTCATGGTGTTTCGAGCAACAGAACAAGCCATAGGGACCACTCTGACCTAGTCAGAATATGGGTATTTTGCATCCTTGCTCTTCCATCTCCCCTCCAACCTCATTCCCTCCCTGCTCCTACTATGCCCTGTGCTGTTATTTGGCACTGCACCTCTGTCATGTGTGATGTGAGGAGGGCTGAGCTCCTGGGCTCTGTAAGGGCCCCCTCCCTCTTGTATCCTCCAGCATCCAGGTCCTGGGGAAGAATAAGTGAGAAGGTGGAACAAATCCAGATGCAAACAGCAAAGTCAGTGGTGTGTGTTATTGGTGCTCTTGGTACCTGTACGTGGAATATCAACATCAAATTAAACCTCCAGCCTAGGGGTGGGACCCTGCTCTGCAGGACACTGGCACCCAAAGAAATTAGGGAGGATTGGAAGAATGACCCCACCCATGAAGTAATGTTTTAGCACATATTACTCTGTGAACAGCTTTTCTCTAAGTCCAGCTGGGAATTCTCTTTCCATTGCTGCTGACCATCGAAAGCTCTGTGGTTTTCTTTGTGTAGCAACTTTGGAAAGACAAGAGCACAGAACTGCACACAAAAGCTGTGAGATGACACAAACTGCTATTTAAGATTCAAGCAGATTAAGACACATCTATTGCCTGGTTATTTTTAGTGGGGACCAAAGTGCAGTGACCTGGCTGTGAGGAGGGTAAATTCAGCTGCCTTGGAGCAACTCCACTTGATGGGAGAGAGCAAGCTGTTCGTAGTGATCCTGGCTGGTGGTTGTGTCACCTACCAATGTGACCTGTGCTACAGATCTCTCTGCCCTGCCTTTCCTTTCCTGCCAAAATGGACTATCCTTCAGACCCAGCGTGTTTACAAGCCTTGAAGTGCCCTGGCCGCTGGCTAGAGGAGAAGGAAGATGCCTGTGCCCCTTGTACACATGATTTTGGAAGCACAAGGTCAGCCCACTAACAAGAGACACAGCAACATCTTTTAGAAGCTTTTTCTTCTTTCTCACTGCCATTCACTTAGTGCCTCTGTTAAAGTAGCTGCCAACATGTGTTAGTGTAAGGTGAGGTATTGGATCTTTGTGGGAAAAGCAGGTCTGCTCTCAGAGTCACAGAATCATAGGATCATGGAATATCCTGAGTTGGAAGGGACCCACAAGGATCATCCAGTCCAACTGCTGGCCCTGCAAAGACACCCCAACAATCCCACCCTGTCCCCCAGAGCGTTGTCTCTTGTGTCTTTACATCCAAGCTAATAGACTACAGTTAGCTCAGGAATTACAGACACATTCCTGCAGATTTGCTCCCCAAAAATGAGTGTGTTGCCCACTCTTGAGCTCCTTCTGGCTGCTTCACAGAAAACACACGAAATGGGAGCTGAATCACTCCAAGGGGTGGAGGAACGAATCCAATTTTCTCAGTGTGAATTGCTATTTGGATTTTGGTCTAAGGTCAACTATCAGTGGCATCAGCTCCATCCTAGGTGAGATGCTTTATGAAAAGGTACAGATCAGTGTCTGCCTTGGGATGGATAATTCTGATTTCAGCACTGAAACTGGCAGCTCCCTTCCTTGTGCCTAATGGTTCACGTGGAGGCTACAAGGTAGAAAAGCTCCAGTCTTATTGAATTACAGGTTGTGGCTGTGAAGGCAGATTCTGCTCAAGACAAATTGAGTTCTTATACCTTAAATTTTCTCCCAAATGCTCTCAGGGCTGTGGGATTCTCTGTGAGCTCTAAGGTTTCAGCAGGTTTTGCTGTGAAATCTCAGAGGGCCCATTGGAGCGAGGCTGTGCTGCTGGAGAATTGATTTCCCACATCGGCTGATTTGTCATGATGAGCAAAAACTCTCCCCTGGAGAATCCAACTGCCTGGGAGCAGAGAAAGGCAAGAGTTCAGACCAGGGTTTGAGGGCCCATTTCCTCTTCTTTCCCAGGCCCTGTCTATCTCTTTATCTGTTCATCTGTTTACCTTGTTAGCTACCCACCCATCTGTATTTATGTATCTAATAGATATTCTAACACACAGAGGATTTAATAAAAACTCATCCTTGCTCAGTGTCCAGCAGTGTTTGACTAAAGTGTTTGGAAAAGTGTCAAGTATCTTTCCCCTCCCCTTCACCTCCCTGGCAATCTGTGCACCCAAATTTGGTAGCTTTCACCACGTAGCAGATCAAAGTGTTATTTTTAAGTGGAGAATTATAAAGCCAGTTGTGGATTTAATTCTGCATTGGCTGGGTTTAGCCTTCTTCTGAGCCCAGTGAAGTTGTTATGATTGAATTGTGACTATAGACCTCACTAATTACAGTCCAAACAAACCTTTGGGTCTCTTTGCCAGGAAATCCAAACATGAGGGTTGTGTGGGATGAAGGAACCTCCTTTTATGATTTGCCTTTAATATCTCTTTGACACACAGAGTTATAAGCTGACCTCTGTGTTCATAAACTAATGTATGCTTGGCTTCCAAAGGTATTTCCATGGCCCAGTCCCATTCCTGGGGTCACAAAAAAGTCCTGATATAGATGTTATTCTCTAGAGCATCCAAGCAGGGATGCAGAGATTCCTCCAGGTACTGTGCAACAGGCTGATACAGATTAGTGCCAAAACTCCCTTGGCTTTAGCAAGAATCAAGATCCAGCCCAGATCTATCTCTAAAAGACAGAAAAATGTGCAGGGGAGCTGAGATCAAACTATTCCTGAGCCTGATTGGTGGCTACGCTTCCTTGGAGGATGTAATTCCTATCCCAGAGGACATGTAGCTCTTCTACCATGCTTTAGATGTAATTCTAATTCTAAATTTGAACAGAGAAACTTTCAAAGCTTCTCGGGAAAAAAATCGTTATGAAAAAGATTGTTTTGGAAACAACTTTTTTGTTTAAGATCTGTCATAATAACATATTGCCGTGTCAAAGCATTCACGTGAAATAACATTTATAGTATAAAAAGGAAAAAGAAGCTTAAAAACCTAAAAAATTCATTTAACAAGTCACTGTATTTCGCTATCACTTGAGACTTGAACAGTGGACGTTCACTCGTGGCAGATTTTCCCAGTTCTCCCCAGTTTCCCCCTGTTTTCATGCTCTCAGAGGTGAGATCCCTCTCTGGGATCACATTGCACTGAAGGTCTGATCTGAGGTTTATCAAGATTAACTGGAGTCTTTCCATTCCACTGATTTCTATGGCTGGTGAACTGCTATATGGCCTCAATTAAGCGTTTTCCCAAACTTTCATTCAGGACTCATCCTGACTTCCTTTGGGCTGACAAGGACAGGTCACTCTCTACTTATCATTTCCTTTTTCCACACAGTTCTTTGCAAAAGTGGATTTGAGCTGGTTCTTATGAAAACAAGAAAGCAAGAAGCCAATAAGAGAACTCCTTTGCAGCTTTCACAGCCTGTGTAAAAATTTGCTAAGCCCCATCCTGGGGCTTTCTGCTCCTCTGCCTAAATCCCCTTCCCACACTGTTTTCTGTGAACCTGCTGCCTCAAATTCCTACAGAGGAGCTAGGACAGAAATGGATATGCCCTGTTTTCATTTGCTGACCCTCCAGGATTTCTCTGACCAAGGTCCATCCACCTCCACCCCCTTCCCCTGTCAAATCCTATATCTCAGCTTAACAAGGATGCAGAGGAACGCGTGTGTCTGGGACTGGCTGAAAAGTGATTTGCTCCAGCCATCTCATAATATATGGATGATGGAAGTCTCCCACTGATGACCTGTCAGGCAGCACTGGGTGCTGGATGGGATGACACATTCACAGATAACAAACTTTGCTGTCAATCACTGGCGGCGTTGGACGTGCACTTGACGTGACAGTTGTGGCTAACAACAGCCTTGATTGACGTGTGTACGAATTGCAGAATATGGAATGTGAATAGAAACAGGGCTCATCTCCAACTGGACGGAGCCCTGGTGCATTTTAAAACCCAGGGCAAAAAAAACTGAGTGAGTTTTTTAAGGTACCCTGGGCAGGGCACCTTGCTGTGCTGCTGTCCTGGCATTCACCTGGATTGCTTCTTGGGGAATATTGAGCTCAGGGTGTTTTGTGGGAGCTTCTAATGCAATCCTGGTGGAAAGCCCAAGTGCTGGAGGTGGTAGCAGACCAGCCCCAGCCCAGTGTCACCATCAGACAACCCTGACACTGCAATGCACAGGGCTCCTCATGTCAGTCACCCTGTAATGAGCTGCCTCTTAATTCCCCTGCTTAGCCCCAGGTCTGGCTTCTTCCCTGAGAACTGAACAGCCACCTCTGCACTGCAGAGGGCAGGGACCCTTCTGGTGTCTCCTGAATGTGGCCCTGCACCTCTGCCTGCAG
Source organism: Anabacerthia variegaticeps (assembly GCA_035583185.1). Lineage (NCBI taxonomy): Eukaryota > Metazoa > Chordata > Aves > Passeriformes > Furnariidae > Anabacerthia > Anabacerthia variegaticeps. The sequence continues at coordinate 5,962,489 of JAWWEW010000054.1, forward strand.
GTCTGACTGCCCTGCCCAGGGCAGCTCTAGGGCAAGGGGGACCCAGCTTTGAGAGCATATAATTCTCTAGATGCTCCTGCATCTTTCTGGCACCAGAGCTGGAGCAGGCACAGCCTGGGAACTCCATCTGAAGCTTTAGGTTAAAGTGGGGAGCATATAGAATCATGGACTCAAGGAACCACTGAGGTTGGAAAAGACCTCTAAGATCATTGAGTTAGACCCTGCACTGCCAGGCTCACCATAACCACGTCCCTAAGCACCACACATACATGTTTTTTCAGCACTTCCAGGGGTGGTGATTCCACCCCTGCCCTGGGCAGCCTGTTCCAATACCTGGCCACCCTTTCAGCAATGAAATCTTCCCTAATATCCAACCTAAACCTCCCCTGGCGCAACTTGAGGACTTTTTCTCTTCTCCTATCAAGGACAAGAGGATGGAAGGCCAGAAAGGATGGACATGGGCAGCCAGCTCTAAAGCAATTCCTACAGTTTTTGCTGGCTTTAGCCCATTGCTCATCCTCATTTGGTCCCACCGTGCTCCGAGAGTGCTTTTCACAGCGCTGGTTTTGCAGGGCTGGCTCTTTGCAGGGCTGGCTCTTTGCAGGGCTCGCTCCACGCTGTCCTCTCCGCTGCCTTTCCTCTCCTCCCTGAACCCTCTCGGTTATTTCGGGCGAGTGACGGAATCCAGGCAGGTCTGTCTCCCAGGAGGGGAGCGGGAGGGCGGCGGCGAGAAGGATGGGGGAAGTCAGCTGGTGAATCAACAGCAGGCCAAGGCATGCTCTGGGACGTGGCTTCGGGGAAGTTATTCATCTCGCAATTCACCCTTGGGTTCCCTTGGCCTCATTTTCCCATCGCTGGGCTCTATTATTGCAGTCATTGTGAAGGTATCCTGTCGGGGCTGTCAGGCTGGGAGCGGCCCCGCTGACGGAGGGCAGGAGGCATGGGAAAGTGTCCTCCTGCCAAGAGCGTGGATGCCGCTCGCCCGGCTGCTGGAAACTTGCCGGTGGCAGATTGTTAAATGTCATTACAACACTCGCACAGGAGCAGCAGGTTTCGCCTCTCGACCCGCTGCAGGCAGAGGAGGGGAGGAATGGGGATGGAGCCAGGGATGGAGCCAGGGATGGAGCCAGGGATGGAAAAGGCGGCCGAGAGTCGGAGATGCTGGCGGAGCTGGTGGCCACGTGCCCTCGGTGCATCCTGCCAGGGAGTGCCAGGATCCACCTGGAGACCTCACAGGGAGGCGTCTGAGGAAGAAGGGCTTTGGAAATCAGCAGGTGCCGCAGGGAAGGAGTGCGGGATGGGGTGTCTGGGCTGGTTCCCCGGCACGCTCTGTGGGAGCCGGGATATAGGGGGAAAAAGATGGGAAAAAGGCAGTGGGTGTTCTCGGGGAGAGGGGGATGGCTGGGGGATCTCCCCAGCCCCCCCTGTGGCAGGTAAATCCATAATCCATCCATAACCTGCGGCTCTCAGGAAAACAGGGAATACTTCTCTGTGGATGAGCCAGATCCAGGCTGGTGCTGAGCCCCTGAACCTCCTCCTGCACAGCTGAAGGACTCAGGCTGCTCAAAGGGGGCTGCTACATCCCAGTGCCCACCCTGCAATCCCACACTGTACTATCCCACCATCGTGGTCTCATACTTCAGACAGGCTCAGGCCACAGATGGGCTCAGGATTTAACACATCAGGAAGAGTTAGGACAGGAAAAACCACACAGCAATGCAATTTTTTTTTCTCCCCCTAAGCCTGATTTTTGCATTCCAAAGGACTTGGCATGGGACAAATCCCAGGTCCTGTGAGAATCACATCATCTACCCCCAGCACCTTTTTCACTGACACTCCAGACCAGTCGCCTGTTTTGGGACTGGAATCAGCAAGCTGAAGAGGGCTCTACCCAAGCCACAGAAAGGAATTCATCCCCAAATGTTATTGGTGAATTTCCCTTCACCAGGAGGAGGGATGTGGCACAGTCCCTATCTCTCTCTGCAAGTGGCACTTCAGTGTTTGACTTGTTTACACTGTTCTACCCCAATATGTAAGCAAATTAGGGGACAGTCCCAGCCATCAGGACAGGCAGAGACTGAGCAAGAGAAGAAGCAGGAAAGGTTTTGTGCCACCCACAAAGGGAATGGAAAGGTCAGGAAGAGCATCCAAGCGCCCCAAATTCCCCCTCTAGGACATACTGCATCCCACCTGAAGAAAAAAGGAGCACCCAGAAGCCCCAGTGCTCCCTTTCCCATGGCAGCACACAGGGGCTCCAGCTTCTCTCCCTGCCCTCTGCTCCTGGTGCTGCCTGTGCCAGCTCAGGACCCCTTTGGGATGGCAATGTCACCCTCTGGCAGCGATAAAGGGATTTTGAGGGCAGCCCCAGCTCTCAAACACCCCGAGCCAGGAGCCTGCAGGTCGCGTGGAGATGCCCTGATAACCAGGAGAAGGTCTGGCGCGTGGGACCAGACAGCCCTACCTCCCTCCTTCCCTCCCTCCCTCTCTCCCAGGCAGGTCCGGGTGTGATGTGCATTGCTCCAGGGGAGATATGTGCCTGCACCCTGCTCCAGAACCCCGGGAGCCTTCAGGGCAGCACTTTGAACGCTTAAGCAGGTACCTTTTTCTTTGCCTTTGAATGCTCAGCCTCTTAAATCAAACCTAACTCAGGTTCAGCTCGAACTGACGAGGGAAATCCGGAGCTGCTTGGGGCAAAAGCTAATGTGTTAAGCACTGAGATATAGTCCAGATGTAGAACTCTCCAGGGCCACAACGGGTCTTTGAGCTGCTTGTTTGACACCTCTGGTTTAGACATTAAAAGTCCCACCGGGGAGGAAATCCTCATGGCCTGAGTTATGTGCTATTTACGGATGGCGCTCTGGGCAGCCCTTGAAAGAGCTCGTAATAAAACCTGGAATAAGAGTAAATTATTAGCATAGACTGGGAAAGGGGGTTTATTTTTTAAGGCAGCTGGTTTTATGGATTTTTTTTGTAGTGCTGGATGAAGATAAAAATCCCTCTGCCTCTGAGGAATAAGAGAATGCTGAAGAGGCAGAGAACTGTGTGAAAGCTCCAGGTCCCATTTGGAAAAGCACTCGGCAGGCAATAAAACCATGTACCTCGAGCTAAATTGCTTGCATGTGATAGCAGAGGCTTTTCCCCTGAAGTCAGAGGTGGGGAGGAAAGATCAGCAGTTACTGGCTGGATGTTTCAACTTCCCATTCAGAGTTCTGTGAATTTCCCTCCACTCCTCTCTGGCTCCCAAATTTTCCTTATGTTGCCCCACTATGAGGTGCCCTCATTTCCGCATCTCTTTCCTGACTCCCCATTCCCTTCTTCATTCAGCAAAAGGCTCCACCTGCCACCATGTCCATGCAGGGTGAGAGCAGAAGGAACCACCATGGTCTGAGTTACCAGGTGTGGGATGGTGCCACCTCCTCACTGCCAGGGTGGTCAGGCACTGAAACAGGGAAGAGGTGGAATCACCATCCCTGGAAGTGTCCAGAAACCATCTGGGTGTGGCACTTGGGACATGGTTTAGTGGTGAACACAGCAGTGCTGGGTGAATGGTTGGACTCCATGATCTTGGAGGGCTTTTCCAACCTTCACTTGTCCCAGCTGCTTCCCACTGCTGGCAGGCTGTGTGACAGATCCCAGCAGCTCTGCTCCTGTCCCAGCCTGGGGGCCAAGCCCCTTGCAGGAACACTTATTAGCTCTGCTATCTGACTGCCTGGGAGCCATGGCAAGGGGATTAACTAGTGGCTCATGCCTTTCCCAGCTCGCTTTCACCAGCCCAGGACTGAATCACAATGGATTTTATTCTTTTTTACTCTCCTAAAAAAAAGGAACTGACCTTTAATTTGCACAGAAATGAGTGATTTTCCCACTGTGTTTAGGAGTCTTCAGGGGTCTTCACCCTCATGTGGGGCTCTCACCTAGAGCAGAGGTGTTCAAGCTCCTGACAGAGGAGTGATGTGGCCAGATTTCAAGCCATGACTCCCAAAATTGGTGAGCAAGCCACTCTGGATCCTGACAAACAGACTTCCCACTCCTCCTTCGGGCTGGGAACACAAACCCTCCACCCTGGGGCTGCAGCACAAGGGTGAATGACACGGTTCATCCAGCAGCATCACCTCCCTTGCCTCCCAGGCTCTGAGTTTGCCAGGAGGAGCCAGAGCCCTCAGCAGCTCTTTGCCCGTGTTCACATGCATTATGCACACAGCTGTCATAATTCTCCCTAACCTGAGTACTTTAAGGATGCTAACTCCGTGTCTGCACGGCTTTCCTCTCCCCTGACATGACTGGAAGTGGCAGGATTTCTCCTGCCCATCACTGGCTGCCCTTGAGTTGTCTTCCTGTGTTGCCTTTTTCTCCCTTCCAGGGCTTTATTTTCTCTTGTCTCTCTGTTTGCTTGTTTATCTTCCTCCCTGCGTGGCGTTAGCCATTGAGACAGAATGTCCAAAGCAGCTACAGGGCTCGTTCAAAGGGTGACAGAACTGAAAGCATGGGGTTTTTCTGTGGGTGAGAGATGCTGCTTTAGAGCAGTCCTTCTCTTTTTATCAAAGAGGACATGGCCAGTGATTGCTGTGGACTTCACTGGTGCCAAAGTCTTGCAAGGGAGAGCAGTGACAGCTACATGCTCACAGAGATGAGCTGCCACCTCCTCAGCTGCCTCTTCATCCTCTCTGTTCCCTGGATATCATTGCACAGCCTCATCAGACTTCCCAGGGCCAGGCTGGGATCCTGGCTACTGCTGGAGTGGACTTTGTGATTCAGGAGAAAGCACAGCAGACCTAAATATACACATGAGGCCAGTTTTTCTGGAGAGGTCTGCTCATAAGTGTAAAATAAAGGCCAGAAAGTTACTGCATCCCAAAGTTATCCCCTGGGCAGCCTGGATGCACAGGACTCCAAGGTAGGTTAACACTGGATATTAGGAAGAAATTCCTTCCTATGAGGGTGGGACTGGATGAGTTTTAAGTTTCCTTCCAACCTGCTCAGGTTGGTGAGATGCCTGTGCCCAAACTCTGCTCTCTCTGACCTCCTGACTCACCTGTGCTCGGCTCCCAGCACAAGGGACCTGCTCGTCTGGCCCATCCAGTCCCTGCTCAGGTGTGGCTGCGTTATTTGCTCAATGATTACTGAAATAAAACCATCATTAAAAGCACCTCTTTCCACCTTGCCATGCCATGTGCCTCCCCTCTCCACTCCTGGCAGGATGTTCCCTGACATTTGAGCAGGCTGCTCCACTTCCACACTGCTTCCTGCCAGCTCAGGGATGCTCCAAGGAGAGGCTGCTCTTCAGGATTGTGTTGTGTCCAAGCCAGGGCGCTGAGCCCCTGCTCAGAGGGCAGCTCAGACACCCAGGTTTGTACTTTGTCCCATTCCTGAGCAGTGCAGCTGATGGGGGAGTGGGAAGGGGAAAACAGAGGAGGAAGGATGCGGCTTGGAAAGTACCCAAGTCATTAACTCAACACTGGCTCTGTCTCTCCTGTTTTATTAGGAAAGGGGAAAAATTACATTTTCAAGCATATATATTCCATATAAACACATGCTGAGCCACAGAGAGCCACTGGAGCACATCTGTGTTTTCCAGTTCAGAGCTTTGCTGCATTTGTGCTCAGTGCTGTACAAATGCTCTACCCCGACTCAGTGAGCTCGGAGCTGACCCCCAGCTCCCTGAAGCCACCAGCAGTCATTCCAGTGGCATGCTCTGGCACTGGCATGTGGAGCTCAGCCCTCAGACAGCGGGCTCTGGCAGCCTAAATGCACTCTGCACCCTGGGAAAGCTCTGGCAAGCAGCTTTTAGGGTGAAAGAGCTCCTTGTGCAGCTGTGACAGCAGTCCTGAAACACGTCCTAGGGACTGGCACTGGCTGTCCTGTCCCTCCTCCAGCCCAGCCATGAGGCACCCCAAAGCAGAGAGATGCCCCCCCAGCTGGGCTGGCTTTGTGCACACCTGGCCAGGTGTGTGGGGGTGTGACACACACAGGGACCCTGCAGTGGGGGTGACAGAGGTGATGATTCCTTCCCACACTGCCAAACAGTGCCAGGCAGAAGCCAAACCCAAAGATTATACAGTGGAAGGAGGCACAGCCCTTCTCCCTGCCTTTGATGTAGGTTTAATGTGTTTCAGGCACTGGAGAAAGACAAGCACAGAACTCACAGAGATTAATTTGCAGGCATTCTGCAGATTTATTTCTTTTTTTTTTTAAAAAAGCAGATATTTCCCCCTTCTTAAGCAGCAATTCCTTCTCACCTTTATTTCTGTGTGATACCATAACATGTTGTGACATCCCAGTGGCTGCACACAGAGGCAGAGCTCTCCTGCCAACTCATCCTGCTGGCAAACATGTGCAGCCCAAGAGATTCAGCTCAGGTGTATAAAAGAGTTGATTCTACCCCTCCAAAGCAATGGGAGTTCAAAAGCAGGACACCATGGGATCTTGCTGGGAATGTCTCTTGGAACACTCAAGCCCCACAGAAAGCGAGCTGACATTTACACTGTATTTAAAATGTATTAAACTAACAAGGATTTTTCTAGGAAAGGGGGTAAATTTGGGTCACAACTCCTGTTTGCTCAGAGGAGGGTAGGAAGTCTGTCTGTTTACACGCATGGATTTGTTTTTTCCTGTGGCACACAAGCACATTGTGGTCTCAGAGCCTAATCCTGGAAACATTTTTACTGGAGAGAGCACTTGCTGTAGGAATTGTCCTGCAGGATACATAAAAAATATTTGGACTATAAAGCTTTTACATGGATATGGAGATAGCAGTCTGAGAAAGAAAGTGCAAGGAAGAATCATTTCAAGTGCTTGCAAGACAGATATTCCTAAATTAAACCAGCTCACAGAGAGAGCCTGGATTCAGGGACAAAACCCATTATTGTTAATAGCACTGAGCCGATTTTCATGAGGAAAGAAATCATTTGTACTGCTCTTAGATCCAAAAACAAATATTAAAGTATTTTCCATAGAATCAATAGGTATTTAATCCTTCAAATTGGTGGTTTGGACAAAGACTACGACCGCACGTCTGGCAGGCTCTGTGGAGGAGTGCAAATGAGTTTCACAGACAACAGTTTGCCTTCCTTCATCCACAATTTCCTGTGCCCACCTTGGAGACTAAATTAGACACACTTGAAGCCCCCTCTTTAAAGGCAAGGGATTCTTCTCTGAATGGGAGCAGCCATGCAATGGGGAGCTGGGAAATGCCTGGGATTTCTGGCTCAGCTTTAGATTCCCAGGGCAGCTCAGCTCTTCCTAAAGGCAAGCCAGAGCCTTGGGGGGTGGGTGTTCCCCATTTTCCTGTTTCGGCTCCCATCCCATGACTGATGAGACCAGCTGGGATCTCCACTATAACATGCTGCCAGTGTCCCTTCCCAGAGGGGGGAAAATAACCCTGCACTGTTCCAACCTTTGTGGAAACAAAGGAACATTTGTGTCTTACCGGTTGCTTTAAACTCAGCAAACCCTCCCTGTGCAGCTGGATTTGATTCCCCAAGTCTGTTCACGTCTTGGAGGAGACTTGCTCATCACAGCAGTGCAAGAGGAGAGTCATCAACACCCCACATCACTCCTTTTAGTGGCCCCTGCCAGAGCTGCCTCCCTCAGCTCTTTGAGGAGGAAAAAGGCAGGAAGAGTGCATTTTTTCTGGGATTCCCACTGGAGAATCCCCAGCATCATCCCAACCTCACAGCCCAAAACCCACAAAGAAGCCCCAATGAGAGACCCTCCTCCCCCAGCAGTAATTGGAGTCACCCTTTACTGTGAGGAGCAATCCTGGAGTTATTAGGTTTTAACAGCTTGGCTAATTCACTTTCAACAAAGCTTTAGACCCAGTGTGGCAGGAGGATTGGGGCTGGTCTGGCATTTTCAGGGCACTTCAGAAAGGAAGGAGCAATGAAATGCAGAGCTGTGCTATGAGGCTGTCTCAGCACAGAGCTATTAGGATTGTAGCTGTCCAAGCAAACAGCCTTCCAGGTGCATGGACAGGCAGCATGGAGATGCTTCCAGCCCCTATGCCAGCTCCTTCAATGCTCTGGGATTCCCTTCCACCCCAAAACACTGCAGAGATGCACATCCTGAGTTATTTTCACAGCTTCTTTGGTGGTTTTCAGGGGCCAAACCGCTTCTGCTAAACCTCAAGATCATCCACGGGGTGGGTATGGACATGTTAAGGACAAGGGACTTTGCACCCTCATCCGTGGGAAGAAGGCTAACTCAATACCTGTTGTTCACCTGTCAAATTTCAGGCTACAAAATAATATATATATATATATATTAACCTTTTTTGTCTTTCAGGAGCATACTAATTGTTTGCCACTGATACACCTACTATATTTTAGTATGTTCATTTGATAATCCTCTCCTACGTCACCACCATGGCCATGGAGCTGAATTTGGGTTCATTTCTGCCCCGGGTGAGGAGTATGGTGCCATAACTAAGGGAAAGATGGCCAATATTGCATTTAAGAGCCACCACCCCTACATTCCTGCCCAGTGTTCCCAGAGCCAAGCTGACATGGAGCTCACAGAGGGAACAAGCATCTGCACAGGCACAGTGTCCTCTCTTTGCAGAGTGACTTTCCTCGCTACAAGGGGAGATGTGTTCAGCAGCCTGGGGCCCGCCAGGGCTTCTGTGCTGCTGCAGACTTTAAAATAAATAAGTCTTGATCCCTCGGCAGCATCAGTGTCAACCTCTGTCTGCCCAGGCTGGGTGAACACATCCTCCAGTCCCGCTCTGTCCCAGGCCCGTTCCCAGCGTTTGAACTTTCCTGACACTGTCAAGACACGGAGCCCACAAGGCAGCAGCTTTGTTAAATGACTTTCAGAAGGGCCCTCGACCCGGCGTGGGAGGGTGAGGGCACCATTTGGGGAGCAAACAAGAGCAGGAGGGAGAAAAAGGCCGTTTACGACGGGCACAAATGTTAAAGCCTGCGAGAAACACAGAGAACATTAATCCATTAAGGACCAAATGGATGCCATAAACCAGGGATTTTTTTGTTTTGTTTATTCCTATTGCTTTGATTATAACTCCACGTCACTGAGAATTTAGCCAGCCTGCAAAGGAAGCATTAAGTCTTAGCCTTGTGCGCAGGGTTTGTAAATCAGACCTCACTAAGGAAGAAGTTCCTTCTGGTGGTAGTTTCCTCACTGTATGAATTGCCATCCCTTTCCCAGCCAAAAACCTCCCCTCAGCAGCAATTCCAGAGACTGAAGAAAGACTGACCCATGCAATTCCCACATGTTGCACGCTAGCCATTTCCTCCCTCAGCATTTATAGCATGCACCACTCCTGATTAGCAGAAGGGATGTTGGAAGTTCCTTGGGTAATTAGCTAACGGGAGAGGAGGATTCATTCCTGAACTTTGAAGCGGCAGAGCGTGCGAAAAGTCAGGATGTGATGTTGTATTGGCGTCACTTCCTCTCTTTCAGTCTCACCTCACAACCTTCCTTTTCTCTTTAGCTGACAGTTAAATCATTCTGCAGAGGGCTGGGGACAGGGTTGATTGCCCAGATCCTGTTTAAAAATGAAACTCAGTGGAATTATGGGCCGCAATGTGAAAACAAATCCATCACCCCACGGCCTCATCCTGCAGGTGAATGTGTCTTGCAGGGTTTTCACCTTGCCTTTTGCTTTATGTTGTTCTCCTGTTCAGATGCCTTCAGCTAAATTAAGAGCAATTTTCTTTCAAATGCAAGGCATGGCCATAAACTTGGCAGGAATATCACTCCTAAGCAAATGGTGAGCAAAGGAGAGGGAGCTTTGCTGTCATGGGTGAATGTATTGCTGCCTGCCTGACCTCCATGGATCCAAGCTTAAGAGCAGGATCAGATTCCTTTAAAAAGGGATTTAAAAAAACCCCAAACCAAATCAAAACGGGCTAATGGATATCACAATTAAAGACTTTTCAGTGGGATCTTCCAAGGATAAGACCTAGTTTTCCCTAGCAGAAGCTGGCAGATTTCAAATGAAGGCATTAAATATCAAGCTAAGAACAACTCTGGAATATATTAAGGAAAAGTGAGACCGAAGAGACTTTGTTTTTTTCTTTTTCCCCAAACAATGGGGGATTGCACTAATCTAATTTCAATCAATTTTAAAGCCATATGGTGACCCTGCTGCAAAGCCATTTACCTGCACCTTAGGCAGGCACAGACACCTTCAAGAAATAGGGTAGGAGCAACTTATTGCGTTACTAGAAGGCAGGAGATCTCCTACAGCCCAAGCAGATGTTGGAAGAGCTCCTGAAGAGCAGCCTCTGCTATAGGTAAGTCACACTGCACTGCCAAAACTTCCACTCCTGATTTCAGGAATTTCCTCTCTGGCTGCTGTAATTTTTCTGAGACAAGAAGTACAGGGGACACTGGATTTTTTTTCTCTCCCAGCTCTGGTGGACTTGCTGCATCCAGACTAGAAAACCACCAGGAAAGAACTTCCCCTCCTCATGCAACTGGAGACAAACTCACACCCAGAGATGAAAGGGGGAATGCAGCTTATCTCCAGTCCCCCTTAACACCAGCCTGTCCACAGCAGATACAGGATGGCTTTGAAAGCAGAAGACAACGAGGAAAGCCATGAAGAACTGATCTTTTGATATCACACACAGCGTCCTGTCCCAGGCACATTTGGAAGAAATTCTCCTCTTCAGAAACAAGCAGTAACCACGTTATTGTGAGCATGGCACAGTTTGGCAAATCAGTTACAGTGAATGGTTGAGGAGAGTTTTCATTTTTCCATGCTTGAGGAAGGTTTTCCTTGGGAAATTCATTATTTTGAAAGAAGGATTTCTCCCCCAGTTTGGCCACCTCCTGTCTGGTCTCAGCCCAGTGCCTGCACTACTTTGGTGTGGCAGCTTGTTTCTGAGGACTTCTGTGTGTCTGACTTTCAGATTCATTTACAAATGACCCAAACCCATGGCTCTCCCTCAGAGAAATGTTCCTGGAGGAGGAACACAAGAGGTGTCCACACGCAAATACTCCTGGCTTGTGGAGACACTGAGCAGGGCTTACGGGTGGGGCCTTTACAGGGAAACAGGTTTCACAGTTACAGGGTTCACAGTTTTGCCAGGGAGGTAAAACAATGCAAAACAATCCAGTCTGACACGTAAGTCACCTGGAACAATTCGAATTTGGGTGTGGGGTGAATATCCTTCCGGTTCCTGATCCTTGTGGGCCACATTTAATGCTGATTCCAGAGCCAGGTGGACCCCCAGCCTGAACCAGTTCAACCATTCAGGAGTTGGGTTGTTCAGCCTGGAAAAGAGAAGACTCTGGGGAGACCTCAAAGGCTCTTCCAGTGCCTAAAGTGGCTCCAAGAGAGCTGGAAAGGAACTTTGGACAAGGGCGCTGGAGTGACGGGACAAGGGGGAATGGCTTTAAGTGACGGAGGGGATATTTAGATTGGATATTGGGAAAAAACTCTTCCCTGTGAGGGTGGGCAGACCCTGGCACAGGTTGCCCAGAGAAGCTGTGGCTGCCCCATCCCTGGAAGTGCCCAAGGCCAGGTTGGATGGGGCTTGGAGCAACCTGGGCTAGTGGGAGGTGTCCCTGCCCATGGGCTGATCTTTAAGGTCCCTTCCAACCCCAACCCCAACCATCAGAGGGACATTCCCCCATCCTGCCCGCGCTGCTCCGATGCTCCCATCCATTCAGCTTCCAATCAAGTGGAAAGCAAACATCTCTGGGACATGGCGAGCCTTTTCTTCCCGCCTTTATTTCTTTTCTCTCCCTCTCTCATTCTCCCTCAGTGATCAACAGCAGAGGTTTTAGGGAGGGGGAAAGAAAGACCCCAAAGGAGCAGGCTGGGCCAGTTGACTTGGCCAAGGGATGAATAGGCGGCGTTAACGGGGCCGGACGGGGCAGGGCAGGGTGGTTGCCCATTGTGGGGCTGCCTGGGGTCATCCTGGACCATATGTCACCATTCCAGCGTGCAGGGCGCCGGGGTCTCCATGGAGCCCCATCAGCTGGGCCCTTTGTCCCCGCGTCCCCCCACGATATATTCATGGCCTCGCAGTGCCATGCCCGGAGACAGAAACAAATTGATACATACAAGCGCCCACCCCGTTGGGCTCACATGAGCAGACAATAAAAGGACATTTCAGACTGTTTAAAATCTTGAGAAAGGGCTGGTTTCCATGGTGATGGGATGGGAGGCCTGTTGCGGCCCATTAAACTCCAATCACATGTAAATTTATCCCCAGGCCTCCAGCGAGGGGGGACCCCCAGAGCAGCAGAATAGCCCCCGACAATAACCAGTTTGTTTATCAATTCAGGTGCCGTTTAATTGGCTCCATTCAACCCCCTCTTTGTTTAAAGTAATAACCTTTACAAAGCCCCACTGATTTATAATTTCCAGCACTCTATTAGATAGGCTTCTTTAAAACCTCATCTCTGCGAAGAATAAATCAAGCCGAGATGCTCCGCGTTGGTACCCGCTGGTGGAGAGGTCTGTCATCCCCGAGGAGCCCCCTTGGCAGCCCTTCCACATCCTGGCTCCATCCAGGCACGTCAGGGATGTGTTTGCAGAAGGTGGTACGACGGTGCTGACCTTGTTTTAAACTTTGGCTCCTCTGCAGAGTCGAGGAGGGCTGAGGTTTGTTTGAACACGGTTGCCCTGGAGGTTTGCAAAGAGGCAGAGAGAAAGCATCTCGAGTCCAGGCTGATGGGCAGCAGTGAGGATCTCAGTGGAGGAAGAGGGTTTGCTTCTTTGGATAGTTTTTGGAGGAAGGTCTAGGGTGAAGGAGGTGGTGTAGAGGCTCTGTGTGCTGCCACGGCCATGCCACAAACAGGGACTGAGCAGCTCCTAAAGGCCCCTTGGTGCAGCAGGCAGCAAAGGGAGGCACAAAGTCGGCACAGGTTGCCCAGAGAAGCTGTGGCTGTCCCATCCCTGGAAGTGTTGAAGGCCAGGCTGGATGGAAACCTGAGCAACCTGGTCTAGTGGAAGATGTCCCTGCCCATGGCAGGAGATGGAACTGGGTGATCTTCAAGCTCCTTTCCAACTCAAACCATTCCATGATTCTATGAAGTGCTCAGTGTGTTTATACACTGCCCCCGGCTTCTCAACACCCACAAATGTCATGTCTTAATGACAGCCAAGGATTGATGGATATGCAACAGCACAGTCAAGAGTTGCTAGACAGGATGGGGGAGTGGCAGAGCCTTTATTCTGAAAAACATACCCCAAACCTCCTAAAACATCCTCCAACAACCTCCCAGGAATCCCATCCCAGACAGAATACCAGCCAGAAAAAGCTCTGGGAGAATTAAATGGTCCCTTGAGGCAGAGAGTAGAGTATAAAGGTAAGTCCTGTGGATCACAGAATGGTTGGGGTTGGAAGGGACCTTAAAGATCATCTTATTCCAACCCCCTGCCATGGGCAGAGACAGCTTCCTCTAGAGAAATGAAGACATGATGGTCAACTAATTGTTACTGGATTTACTCCATCATCCTCTGCTGGGGAAAGGAACTCACATGGCAAAAAGCACATGGGCCATCGAGTCACGAAAGCAAGGCACAAATGCTGGCCAGAACTCTGGCCTTGTGCAGTCTGCTGCCCAGATGCACAAAGAGGGGGAGAAAGGGACCCTATCCCGACAACAGGGACTATCATCGAGTTAAAATTCCTGTTGGGAGGGGGACAGGTTGCATCCACATGTTATGGGTTCTTGATGGGAACAGTTGCCTACTAATAGGGTGAAAGATGAGTGGTGCCTGTGTACACTGAGTCTCCTGTCCCATAGATCCTGCTGGAAAAGCCCCTTGGAGCAGGGGCTGACAAACCTGCAATCAGCTTTAGCAAAACACCCAGGACAGGCACTTTTCAGGTCGTCTTCAGCCAGCCCTTCATCCTTGCTATGGATGAAGGAAACACAGGGCCTGCCCTGCCAGGAGCAGGACCTGCTCTGGGAAGCCTGGTTATGAGAGCTGAGAAAACATGCAGAAAGCTGAATAGAGGGTAAATTGAATGAATCCCACAGTGTTATTGACAGGGGATATGACAAGATAAACACTATATTGCATATTAGAGTTACTTGTCACCTCTGCTGGCTCCTCCTTCCTTGGGGAGCTGTGTATCCTGCAAATGCTGTGTTTTGGTTTTGAGCAGTGAACATGAGGGGAGGGAAATGCTGATGAAGTTGTCGAGGTGATGATGTTGTGCTCACCCCACCTCTTAGGGCATGAAGTCACTTTATTTCCTTGTATGCAGAGCAGGTGCAGTTTGCAGTGGCACCATCTCAGTGGTACCAGGGCAGCCTTCTCACATCCTGAAGTCTCTGCATTGCACAATAAGCTCAGCTTTCCTCAAGTAAATCACTAGTTCACCTGGGAAAAGCTAAAAACACAGGCTCTAAAGGCACGGGAATGAGGTAAACAAAAATAACATCAGATATGTCTGTTTTCAGTAGCAGTTGGGTTTGGTTCTTTAACCACTACCTGGAGCTTGAGCACAGAGTCATAGAATTATTAAGGTCAGAAAGGAGCCCCAAGATCATCAAGTCCAACCTTTGATCCAATCTCACCATACCCACTAAACCATATTTCAAAGTGCCACGTCTACTCCTTGTTTTGAACATTTCCAGGGATGGTGACTCCAGCTCTTCCCTGGGGTCTGAGTAATTACCTCTGAGTAATTAAAAAAGTTCCCAATTGCTTTTTCCTTGCAGAGTGGATGGCAAGAAAAGCACACTGCTGCCTCACAACCCTGTGCCTGGGAGGAGACTGGGATCCCAGGCTGTGACCAGAGGATCTCCTTTTGGAGGGGGAGAGGAGGGAAAGGGAAGCAGCAGAGAAGGTCAGGGGTTAAATGGCAGGACTGGAAAGTTTTTTGCAAGTGAAAAGTGGGTTTTGCAAACCTGAGAGTAATCCCGATGGTTTGCAAAGCTTTCAAACTTGCCCCCCAGCCCATGGAAAGCTGCCCCTCACTGTTCTTCAGTCACAGGGCAGAAGGAGCAAATCCATGAATACATTATCATCTAGACAATGAGCTCACGTCCCAATCTTTATTTTTCAAATGAGACTTAAAAAAACCCAACCTGACACAGACATGAAAGCCCCCTGATTTTTCTCCTCTCTTTTCTGGGCTCCATCACGCAGAGAAGCTGCTCGGAATATCCCAGCACCATGCACATACACCCATCTCCTCACTGATAGTGAGACACGGTCTAATTAAGAAGAAACCTCCACAAACCCCTTACAAAGTCTGAGTGGCAGGTTATTATTGTAGCAAAGTGCAACCTCTGCCATTTTGTCAAGAAAGCCCATCAAATTAGAGAGAAATAAGATGTCCATCTGTTTCATGAATGGCAGTGCCGCGAAAAAATCAGATTCCCACAAGTTCCTTAAGTCCCAATTATTCCCAGATTATCTTTTGAGATCTGGGGATCTCAGTTGAATAAACCTGTGGCCTCGTTACTGACAGCCTGGTGCATCTCTAAGGAGGGCAGGGTGGAATCCAGGCCCCTGGGTTAGGGTGTCAATCCCCCGGGTGACCCCGGGGGTGAGGGATGCTGGTTATGGACTGACAGCGGATAAACAGTCCCCGCACACCCTCAGCTCTGGCACCACAGCCGGGTAAACAGAGGGGACAGTCGCCTTAGAAAGTTAAAGAATAACGAGGGAGGGAGGAGGAGGAGGGCTGGGGAGGAGTGTGGGGCTTCCTCCCAGCTCTGGGGACTTCAAACCCAAAGCGAGGTAAATAATCTGGGGAGGGAGGGAGGCGAAAGTCACCCCGCTGGTTTTGGAGGGGCTGCTGGGCTGTGCCAGCACCCAGGGCTGCCTCTCACACAGACAAACCTCAGAAAGGCTTCTCATAGGGATGTCCTGTTTTAAAACTCTGCCATCATTTTCCTGAATGTCCCAGGTTTTGTTTCCTTCCCTGTTCCCGCTGGCCAGCAAGATTCTGGGAATGGATTTCGCTGTGAGAATGAAACACCCTTGTCCTGCTCTCTGCCCACTCATCTCTAGACTGATTTTCTTCCACCACATCTCCCCTCTCATTTCCCCAACAAGGTTGTGGTTATGTCCCCTCTCTCTTTTAGGACTTTTCAAAACTACAATTCATAGAATCATAGAATGTTTGGAATGGAAGGGACCTTAAAGATCATCTCATCCCAAACCTCCTGCCATGGGCAGGGATTTAGTTGAGAACTTGTGCCGTGGAATGTTTTTAACTCCTCAACTCTCTCAAAATGCATTTGGTTTAAAAAGAAGAATGAGACTGGGCACATAGAAGAAGAGTTCCAACTTGTTCTCCTCCCTCTGCTTCACCCACAGAGCTTGATCCTTACTTTTTTCCCCACCAAAGTAGAGAAAGAGTTCTCTTGAAAGTCAAGCAAAGACAACAGTGCATATAAAGGCAAGTTTGTGTCCCACATGACTGAACTCCATCATTCCCTTTCCATCATGGGGCCACGAAAGGAGATAAGAGGCTTTGACAACCAGCTTTTAGTAGATCCATTGGTTGGGGCCTCCAGGATCATGGGAGACAACCATTTCCACATATCCTCACTGTAAATGGGGAAGATGAACCCACAGTTCTGCCCCTCCTACTTCCCAGACAGCATGAATGTACATGGAAAAACTTTTTGATGCCTTTTTCCCCGTCTTTTCTTTTTTCTGTTCCAAGGCTTTGATTGCAAATCCTTTTGTCTTTCAGCTCCAGGGAACTCCCCATCTTGCAGGTAGTGCTTGGCAGACGAGGGGGAGCTTCGCAGCAGAGATTGCAGGCTGAGCCCTGGAGAGAAGCTGGGCCAGCAGGGATGGGGTGGGTGGGAGAAACTCCTGCCTTTATTAAATTGATCTAACAAGCAAGGCTTTCCAGAACGTTGCTGGGAGCATACATGCTTCCAATCTGCATGCATTTCCACTTCAAACACTACACAGGATCTTCTTTATTACTGAAACCGGCGTCCCAGCTCCCCAGAATGAAAGCTTCTCCAATCCCTCTCCAAAAGCTGTGTTGAAGTTTAACAAGAAAACAGCAAAAAAACAGAGGGGGGGGGAAAAAAAAAAGGAAGCCCCAGAGCTTAGTCATGGTGTTTTCTGTCTGGAAATGTTCCATGTCAGGTTGCTGTGGCTTGAGAGCAAAGCACTGGAGCTCTCAGGTTGAGCAAACAGGGAGCTCTGACCAAAGTGGAGATGAGCAAATGCCCACATTTCATCCAAGTGGATTCCCAAAAGCTGGTCCCAGTGTTCAGCACACAGCAGCCATGGACCTGACCTTCTTCCTCTTACCCACATCCTGGACAGTTTTCCAATGACAATCCCACAGATTTTTGCCAAGAAAAAGTAAGTTCTCTTCTCCTGGCTGCTGTCCATGAGGCTTCAGGAGCATGGTTGGGATCCAGAAGGACTTACAGCACCACAGACCCAGTTTCACTGGGAAATCTCCCACTGATTTTGGTGGCCAGGGCATCAAGATTCCAGAGGATGTTGGATGTTTCCCCTGGGAAAAGTGTCCAGCATCCAGAAATTGAGGCAAAATTGGAGGAAAACTGTGCAAAATGTGTTTGGTTGGTGAACTGCTTCGAGAAGCAAAGCAGACTGCAACAAATGCAAATACCTAAGGGAAAAGCAGCTGGAGAGAGGCAGGGAGACTGAAGGAATGCATTAATATTCCAGGGAGAGGTTGCCCTCCATCACCACTGGCTTTCCCTCACTGCACCCTGCGGCAAAGCAGAGCTGTGGGACTGTCCCAGTCGGGTCCCTTCCATGTAGCCCTGATGGGAAAGATCAGGGGGTTCCTGGTGCCAGACACACCTCTCTTCTTCAAAGGCATTAATAGCTCAAAGAGGAAAGAAAAAAGAAAACATCTTTTTATTGATGACCCAGATTGTTTTTTAATGTTCCTGGGGAGGGCAAAAAATAAACAACAATCTGCTATATTGAAGTCAGGACACCTACCAGGTCAAACTGTGCATTAAATTGTGTGATGGGACAATTTCCATACAAATGCTGAAAAGAGGCAGTTGAAAAAGAGAAAAGCCAAAAAAAAAGAAAAAAAAAAAAAAAAGGAAGAGAAAAAAAAAAAATAAAAGCCCACCACAAGCCACAGACACAAAACTGAAACTCTTGATTTCATTGTGCGCTGGTGACAAGAGCAAACCCAAAATCAAAGAGTTTCATGGTCATTTTTCTATCAGAAAGTGATGTCGAGTGAATAACTTATTTACATGCCAATGTGTAGCACTGAAATGGCCCAGGATGGGAAAAAACCAGGCCCTCTGTTATCAACAATGATAGCAGCAGATCCTGGGAGCCACCCCGGGAGGAGGGCCCTAACGAGGCGATGGCTGCAGCCCGAGAATGGCAATGAGTTTTTAATTGGTGACACATTATATTTATCAAACTGACAGCAGAGGGGGAGAGCAGCAAGCTCCTCGTTGTGTGTTTTCCTTACATGACTTCCTTTGAACCCATTCACGTGTGAAAAGAATTTAAAGGTTATGGGGGGGGAAGGATCAGGGGGGGAAGGGAGGGAAGGAACCCTTGTAATAATCCAGCATCATCCTGAATGATAACACTGAATTATTCAGTAGGGTCCTTAAAAGGGTGGCTAAATCAAGGCTGAAACAAAGCCGGAGTGATGGCATTGTGCTGGCTCCTACCACTTGGGAGCTATTTAAAACCAGGCAAGAGAAGGGAAGCAGGGGAGGAAAAAAAGTCCTTTCAGAGTCATTTAGCGAACCAGAATGGACTGTGTTGCATGGCATGGCAGAGTTATTAAGAAGTGTTTAATATTTGTAACCAGATACTTTTGTTAGCTCAGGGATGGCTGGGAGAGCCTGTGGAGCAAATCAGAGCACTCATAACCTGGGAAAAGGGTCACTTTGCAGACTTGGTCAAGGTTGGGGGAAGGCAGCATTGGACTTCTTTCTTTCCCTTCTCCATCCCCTCTTTCTGAAGCATTTACATCCTTTGGCCACTGAATAGATTCATATTAGATGTTAGGAAGAAATCCTTCCCTGTGAGGGTGGGCAGGTCCTGGCACAGGTTGCCCAGGGAAGCTGTGGCTGCCCCATCCCTGGAAGTGACCAAGGCCAGGTTGGACGGGGCTTGGAGCGACCTGGGCTAGTGGGAAGTGTCCCTGCCCATGGCAGGGAGGTGGAACAAGATGATCTTTAAGGTCCCTCCCAACCCAAACCATTCTATGACCCCCTGATCTCCCTCAGAAGGAGTTAGGACCCATCATCCCAAGTGTTGGCATGCACCATCCATGCCATGGGTGCAGTTTCTTGGTTTCACCCTGGGCTGATGTGAAGGAGCATCCTGGTGATGTCTGAGAGGGCACACGGTGGTGACAGCCCAAATGTTGGTTTCCCAAACAAGGAAGAACACTTTGATTCCTATTCCCCGATCCATCTCAGTTTGGCTGCGAGGAGGAGCGCGATGTTTTCTGTTGGTGGCAGAGGGGATCAATCACAGAATGTCCTGAGATGGATCATCAAGGCCAACTCCCAGGACAACCCCAAGAATCCCACCAGGTGCCTGAGAGCCTTGTCCAAGCATCACTGATCCATTGACTGCAGTATTTCAGTTTGGGTCTACGTAAACAGGTTCAAAAAAATACTGACCCTGCCTGGTACAAACTACCTGCCAAGTGGGAGAGTTTCTGCTTTAGTTTCTTTCTTGCTTTTGTAGTGTTCCACCCAGGACAGCAGCACGAGCATCTTCCCCCACTGCTAAACCCACCCCTTCTCCTTCTAAACCTTTCCTTTAATCATTTGTTGACCCAGAGTTTCAATGTCCACATTTGCTTTTTTTTCCCCCCTCCTCTCTTTTTTTAAAGCCCAGATCAGGTAAAAAGAGAAAAGAAAGGCACAAGAAGAGCCTAATGAAATATTTAAGATTTTTTTGCGAGGGAAAGTCTTGGAAGTGCTGACAAAGGTTTTGTTTGTTCCTGTCTTTTGTGAGAGTTATTGGAGATGAGCCTGGAAGCAGGTTGCAGAAAGCACCAGGGTCACTCCATATTGAGGGGAACTGTGTTGGCATTGGTCACAGCTGTGCTGCCTTGACTCCCAGCTGAGCCACCAGCCCCCCAGCCTTTGTGCCTCTTTGTGAGCGGGACACGGCGCCAATTTTATACAAAGTTGATTGCACGGCCCCTTTGTTCCTCCCCCACCTCACACACGTACCCCCACTCACACACACACCCCCCTGCTCCCTCCTCGGATCAAAAAAAAAAATAAAAAAAAGAAGAAAAATAAAAAGCAGGGGAGTGACAATGTGATGAATTCCTTCACTGCTGGGCCGCATAATAAACTGAAACACTGCTGCCCCGGCTTTAAGGGAAAAAAATCGTATCCCACTGCTTTCCTCCTTGGAACCTGATTTTTTCCCACTAACTGCTCCCTGATTTATGGAGCCTCTCTTGTGTAGAGCATATGTGGCTCCGGGCATTTGGCATTCGCTGACATTTCACTTAAGCAACTGTGAAAGGGCAAATTTTCCTTGAAACCGAGCTGCAGCAGGAACACATGTAGCTCTTTCCCCTCCCTTCTCCCACCAGGCTCCCCTGGATGCAGGCAGGGACCTTGAGCATCCCTGATGTGAGTGGATGGAGGGAGGAGGGTGCCCAGCTCCCCGTGAAACACCAGCACTGTGAGTCCCCATCCCAATCCTGGGCTGCCTTTTCCACCAAGGATATCCCTGCAGGACAGCCCTTGCTGCAGCTCAGCTGCCTGCCAGCCCTCGGGAGCATTTCTGTGCTCCTCCAAGGGGAAAGGGGCTCCACCAAGGCCATGAGGATCCACAGGGCAGAGCAGAGCCAAATTCTTGTCTCCCTACTCCCTCCACAAGAATAGGGAGATCCGTGGGGATGGTGGGGCAAGGGAAGGGGCACTCACCAAAACACAAGCTATTTTCTCTTTTTCCCCCCATAATATATGGATAGTCATGGCTTTTGGGCTGTGTTTTCCCACCCTCCTCTCCAGCAGGGTCCCCTGCTGCCTTGACCCCTTTTATCCTGTCCTGCATTTCACCTTGGAGAAGGAACCAAACAAAAGTGTTATTGAAAGGTCTGACAGCAATAAACCTTCACACGTGTGGCTTTCAGGACATCGCTGTAAATACCCCGAGGGGCAGCTCCTGACCAAAGGCAACCAAGAGCCTGCAATCCAAAACGGGGAATCCAGCCTTTCCCAGCACCTGGAACTCCTCTGCAGTGTCCTTTACTCCAGGGACTTGTTGTGACAGCAGGTGATAGAGGATCATCACTGAAACAGGGACACACAGGGACTCCTCTCAGAGCTGTGACAAAGCTCTCTGCTCAGAATTGACTTTGGGGGCAAGAGAAGAATTTCTGAGCTGGCTGAAGGGCCAGCTCCTTTCCAACAACCACACAGATTCCAGGTCTCAAATCCTACTCAGAAAGATGACCCCAGGACATCTAGCAAGTTCTGGCCAGGACTTGTGACTTGGCTGCAGGTACAACTCCAAGCACACACTCTGTTTTCAGAGAAATGGGGTTGAAGTTTCCCAGCACATTCTCACCCTGTTTGCTGCTACACCTCCCGCACATTGAAATCAGCCAGTAGAGCTCCTTCGTTGAAAATCCTGAGATCTCATGGTGGGCAAATTCACATTTTACTACAGTTCACGCTCTATTTTGTGCAAAGACACAGTTTCTGCAGTCATATGACTGGGAGAATCTCAGCTTTCATTTAAAAAGTGGTGAAAATACAGCCGTTGTGGCTTAAAAATGTAATTTGAGGAAACACCAGAGGCTAAAAAACTGTGAGGGCAACAAAACCCCCCATTTCTTTCTTCTAAGTCTCACGACTTTAAATTTCATTTCCCAATCATCGTGCACATATAGGGCTGACTCGTGATTTTCTGAATGTCTGGGGACACCAGTCTCATTCTTCTTTACGGTCCTTGAGAGGCAACATACAGAATGTAGGAGAATTCCTGTGATATTGCTGCAAAACAGAGAAAATTTCCCCCATTCTTCCCGTGCCGTTTTCATGGTTGTTTCAAGTGAATCAAGCACGGGATTGCCCACAACTGTGTTTATGACAGATGCTTTCCAGTGCACAACATCCAAACCTGCTTTCTGCTACACTCTGATCATCTTGTTCACAGTTTGAAGCACAGAATTCAGCCATATGTAATAAAAAACAATAGTTAGCGAAGACAAGAGAAGTTCAAAGGCAGAAGAAAATCAAAAGAAACCAAAGGAAGGAACCCCCAAACCACTGCTGGCAAGAACAAAACAGACACCCTAGAAACACATGTCATCATAAAACTGGTCCAGAGCAGCCTCTAGGACTTCTCTTTAACCTTCATAAATAGTCCCTGTCAGGTTCACTGAGTCTTCTCCCTTCTCTGGGAGCTATTTGTAACTGGAAGATCTCAAAGTTCTTTCTAAATGTGGGTATATCATAATTCATCCCCATTTGACAATGAGCTAAAATCGTGTCAGCTGCAGCAGGATTGCTGATTTATTAGAAATTTGGAGAAACACTCCGAGCCGGGAACAGACAGGTCTGTGTCACATTCTGCCTCAAAAGTAGGTGATAATAAATGCATGAAGAGGCTATTTTTAAAATATGGCATCAGCCAGTTGTAAAAATCCCTTGGGAATAGTTAACAATCCCAAAAGAAGGGAAGAAGTCTGAGGGAACAAAACACTGCTCACAAACACCAGCTCTCACCTACCCCCAGCTGGGGATGGGTGTGGAAAACACGAGAGCATCCCTGTGTGCCATTTAAGCAGGAAAGATGCACCATCATTAAACCATTGGCTAATGACTCCAAAAAAAAAACCCGCTGGAAGTCTGATTTGTGTTATTACCACTTGTACCTGTTTATTGTGACAGGCTGTCCAAGGACCCAGCTGCACTCAGAGAAAATTAACTCACACTGAGAATATCTCAGACCTGAGCTCAGGGCGGGGGGGAAAAAAGATCACATTCTTTCTGGTTCTTGTTCCACAGTGAATCCTGTGACATTACTCCTTTCTGATCATGTTATCCTCGAGGCTGGTCCAAATATCCATCATTCCCATTAATATACGAGCATGGCATGGTTCAAAATAGGGAAAGGAATGTGTGCTGGAGCACACAGGCACAGCATGTGAGTGTTTGCAAGATATTTTGAGCCTAAGAGGACCTTGGAAGCGACACCACCTCGGAAGGGACATCACCTTGGAAAGGACAGCCCCTTGGAGGGGACCCTCCCTCCTCTTCCTCACAGTGCTGGAGCCCAGCAGGGCCAGTAGCATTCAAAGCAAATGGTTTGGAGGGACCAGCAGTAAGGATGTGACTGGGATCCCAGTTCCCTAATAACACTGGATAGGGAACTGAGCAAGCTGTCTAGTGGGAAGTGTCCCTGCCCACGGCAGTGGGGTTGGAATGGAATGGTCTTTAAGGTCCATTCCAACCAAAATCATTGGATGATGGTGATGATAAACAAAGCTCTCCACTCATGGGGGAAGGTCTGGACCCCACCGTGTGCTATAAACCTCACACCCAGTTTGTATGGGAAGCATCCAGACCCTGCTCCATGCTCTCCTCACCCCTCCTGCAGCCTGGAATGCACGAGGACCTCTGCTGCCTGCACCGCCCTCCCCCCGAATGAAAAAAGAAAGGAATTTCATAGCAATGGCATCAGCTAAATATTCCTTTTGTGAGGGGACAATTCCCAGTGTCTCCTGGAGCCAGCAGCCTTTGCCCCTGTCCCGCCACAGCCGTGGCAGCAGCGAGCGGAGCGATTCCCTTCGCCTCCAGTGAACTCTGACTAAGCTTTATTGAAGGGTCAGTGACTAATGGCAGGTTGGTGCATCAAAATGAAAAGGCCAAACGCAGTGCCCAAGAGTGGCCTGGAGACCTGAATCCTCCAGGGACTTTATCTGGGAGAGCTGGGAGGATTTTCTACACTTGTCTGATTTTAAATGCCTCCAAAAGCTTGCTCACGGAGAGAGCTGACACGTACAATGCGCGCAGAGCTGGGTAATGAAGGAGCCTTAGATCCTCGATAATAGACAGGGTCAAAAGGCCCAGGCCAATTATACAGGCTTTCCCAAAAATCTTCTCTTCCTTGATCCCCCATCCTTTGCCTCTGTAATTTATTTGGAACTTAATTTTATGTAATTGTGTCGGGGTTGGGAGATGCTGGTTTCGAGCAGTGTGTTCATTTATAGAGCTTTGGGGCTGTTGAGGGTTAAAGATGCTCATGGATTGGCACAAACCAACATAAGCAGCATTCAGACAGGAATATAATAATATAATATCCTTTCCACAAAGCATGGACAGAGCCACAGCACCCCTCCTCAACAGCTCTCCATCACCAAGTCCCCCTGCCTGCATCAGGGATTTGGATTTTTAATATCCCAGCAGTGGATATGAAAGTGTTCAGGATGGACCTTCCCTCACTGAGACCTGCAGAGGTGGCACAGGGTCTACCCTTACCTCTAGTGCATCATGGGTGGATGGCTCTAGGCAGATGCCAAAGGAATTTTATGGGAATCTTAGCAGTCACTGGTGGTGCCAGCATTCCCTGACTGTGCTTACCACGGGCCTGACTCCAAGGATTGGCCGCCACAGCCCTCAAACAGAGTCTCTGCTCTCAGGAACAGAGCAGGAAACAGCTACAGCTCAAGCCAGTCGACTAAAATAGTAAATGGAAAAGCCAGAGGGGCCAAATTAACTTCTGCTGGGAGCTCTGTGGAGTTGATTGAACAGTGATGGAGCTGGCCTGAGCTGTGGGTATAATATGAGAAGGAGAATATGCAATGGAACACACCAAAACACATGGAGATGCAGCTCAGAGGGTGAAATCCCTTGTGCCAAGCCCAGCACCAGCCCTTGACACCAGCAACGTCTCAAGTGTGAATTCCACCCAGATGATGTGGAATCACTGCTGGGCTGTTCTCTGAATAAAGCCAGTCTGCCACTTAATAAAACCAAAGCCAGAAATGCATCTTATTGCTTTGGGTCTGAACAGGCTGATTTGTGAGTTGGTATGAAAGAGGGAGGGTTTGATATATATATTTTTTTTTAAAATCTAATTTCCTTCTAGATATTTTTACAGAAGAATTTTACAAGGAAGCTGGCATGCAAGACTCAGTAATAAGAATAAACGAGAGCACTTTAGTAAGCTCATTCAAAGCTGCTGGCTTCTTTCCTCTTCCTGATTATCAGAAGATTGAGTTTTCAGGGCAAGCACGCTGCTGCTAAGCCTTGTTTCAGCAGAGCATTTTACAGTATGAAATGGTTTTACTCCAGGTTTCAGCTCCTGGACTCAAGTGATCTCAGCAGAAAAAGCAGCTTTTATTTGAAATTCATAGAAAAAAGCAGGTCTAGAGGCTTAGCTGTCATGAACAATAGCCCAGTGTCAAAAGAGGATCTGCTCTTTAAATGCTGTGCTTCCAAGGTGGTGTTTTGCTGTGTCTGGAGGCTCCATTGACCATTCTGCAAGAGGCACAAGGAGGAAAGTCCCATGTGAGATGAAAACCTGTATTTTCCTTCCTAAGAGCTGTGTAGATATATTGTCCTCCCCGTGGCAGGCAGTTGGAACCAGATGACCCTTAAGGTCCCTTCCAACCCAAACCTTTCCATGATTCTATGACACAGCAGACAGATCATCAGGGTAATTCTCAGGGATTAAAGCTCTGACAGAGGATGCATCCCTATTTCTGGAAAAGGATGGACAGAATCTCCATTTGCTCAGCATCATATGGCATTCATACATGGTAGACTTAGAATCATGCAATCACAGACTGGTTTGGGTTCAAAGGGACCTTAGAGATCATCTTGTTCCAAGACCCTGCCATGGGCAGGGACACCTCCCACTAGCCCAGGTTGCTCCAAGCCCCGTCCAACCTGGCATTGGACACTTCCAGGGGTGGGGCAGCCACAGCTTCTCTGGGCAACCTGTGCCAGGGCCTGCCCACCCTCCCAGGGAAGGATTTCTTCCTCATATCCAGCCTAAACCTACTCTCTGCCAGTTTGAAGCCACCCCCTCTTATTCTGTCACTCCAGGCCCTTTGTCAATAGTCTCTCTCCGTCTTGTAGTCTCATTTCAGGCACTGGAAAGCCACAATCAGGTCACCCCAGAGCCTTCTCTTCTCCAGGTTGAACAGCCCCAGCTTCCTCAGCCTGAACTCGCCATATAATCCTTTTTCTTTTTTTATGGGAAAGCCCAGTGAGTCCCCAGGCACAGCAGGCAGTGGGCTGCTGCAGAGGCTGCTGAGATGCAGAACTAAGTGGCCTCAGTGTGATGACATCCACCCACTTCTGTGGGAGCTGGCTCTGGGCCAGCCTCTGCCAACATAGAGATGAGCATTTTCTTTCCAACACACTCACAGAGAAGTAAAAAGTGCAAATTCACTGAATGTTTTATGGCCACTGAATGTTTGTTCGGGTAGAGCTTCAGAACACCAGAAACATCAGGGACCCTGCAAGGAGAGACAAGCCATTCCTCCTTCCCATAACTCTCAATTAAATAAGTAAGACAAAGGGGAAACTGAGGCAGGAAATGATTTTGCTTTCTCGCAGCCACTTGGTAGGTCAAGATCTGAGTGCCGAGCCCAAGTTTTGGGGCTAAAGCAAGTGCTTTTAGCTGAAAATACCACCAGTCAGAGGCTTTGCAGATCCAGATGCATCCCAGAGCATCACTGGGGTCAGCTTGTACCCCTGGGGAGGGAGAGCGGAGCGGGGTCAGGCTCCTACCAGATTCCATCTCTCACTGAAGCTGCACTTAATGAGCATGGGATCCCAGTTAGGGGATCCCCGTGAGGAAGGATCATGTCCCTCTACCCCCAGGATGGGAGAGGGGGCACGGTGACAAGCCACCCGGCTGGGGAGGTGCTGGAGGGGGGCTCCCTCCTCTCCCTCTGTGTGGGAGCCGCTGTTCCAGCCCTTGGCTGGCACGCAAGGCAGCATAGTTAGTTGTTATTAATGATCCTTCTGGCTCTCCCCGGCCCCGCAGAGACATTCCGGCTTTAATAAGCCACAGCTGGAGAGAGGTTTCCGGGCCGGCAGCTGCGGGGGAGGCGGATGGATGGAGGGATGGATGGACGGATGGAGGGATGGAGGGATGGAGGGATGGACCGAGGGATGGATGGCGGGAGGGATGGAGGGAGGGAGGGAGGGAGGGAGGGAGGGAGGG
>JAWWEW010000054.1:5995313-6020159 GCA_035583185.1 Anabacerthia variegaticeps
CCTGGGGACTGGGCTTTCTCCTGGGGACTGGGATTTCTCCCGGGGTCTGGGAGTTCTCCAGGGGACTGGGATTTCTCCAGGGGTCTGGGATTTCTCCTGGGGGTCTGGGATTTCTCCCGGGGGACTGGGATTTCTCCTGGGGACTCGCATTTCTCCTGGGGACTCGCATTTCTCCAGGGGACTGGGATTCCCTCCCGGCACTGAATTCCATCCCAGGCACTTGGGGCGAGCTGATCCCGCCTGGCACTGCCCAGCACCCCATGAAACCACCGACAGCCCGAGCGTGAAATATGAAATGACTGCTGGGTTCCTCAGCTGCCAGCCCGGATCCACACGGCACATCCCACGGGAAAACCACCCCAAAGTCAAAAAAACCCCAAGGTACTCACTCTTTCTTCAGCGAAGGCTTCCTTCGGAAGGAGCTCCTGAACCCCCCAGGTGCCTGTGGGACACAGGCGATGTTCCCCATGCTGGGAAGTGCCTGGAGCCTTGGGGAGCTGGAGGTTTGTGTATGGGATCGTGTCACGCCGGCTTTCCCTTCCTTCCTTCCGCCTGCTGTGACTCGAGTGGGTGTGGGCTGAGCAAGGCTCAGCTCCTGTCCTGGGGCTCCCACTCCTGCTCCCGCCCCGCTGCCTGGGAGGGGCGAGCCAGGTACATGTTCCCTGGGAATTAAAATGGAATTATAACCCCAGCGGTGCAGCGCATGGACATTCCTTGCTGGCCAACAGCGCGAAGCCGGAGCCGCTAATAAATCCATCGGCGGCGTTTTCCCAAATGGAATCCGATCACCGCACAGCCCAGCTGGATGAAAATAAGATAATAGTGGGGGTTATGGTTTAAGCATTAACAAAAATCTTTAGGGTTGTTGCTTCAGGGTTCAAAAGGCTGCGCTCGGAGCGGTCGTTCATCGGAAAGGACCAGGGGGATTAAAGGTATAAAAATAGATAAGCGGTGTGAAAATACAGCAAATAAACGGGGGAAATCTGATTGAAACCTGGAAAATTGACAAAGGAAGGAAAAGGAGATGCATGAGCAACAAAACTAAAGGGATATTTACAAAAGAAATGCTTTAAAAGGAGGCAAACTAAATATTTATGTTATAATTCCCTTACTGTGTGGAAATATAAATAATAATAATTAGGAGTTAATGACAAAACAAAAGGTAAATATTTTTGTGCAATGGATTGAAAAAGACCAGGCAGTTACAGCCATAGGAAATGACAAACCCCTTTTCATTCCTTGGTCAGGCAGCTGTTAAAAAGCAAACACAAAACTCAGATGCCCTGGCTCAAAAAATCCAGAGAATTCATGTCAAAGAGTTTTAAAGACCTGAACACAAAGGTCGTGGGTGGCTGCTGCAGTAGGTCTTGCAGGACCACGGAATTTGCAAAGAAATTGCATAAGTTAACAGGAATATCAGTATTTCCATGGGTAAAACAGCCACCCCAGTAATTATGGGTTTGCCAATTGACGCTGATTCCTGGGAAAATGATGTAACAGCTGCTAGGGAGTTGGATTAACTTTAAGGATTACAGGAGGAGAATATAATTAACACAAATCAACACAGCGTTATGGAAATTAGATCTTGTCAAACTGATCTAATTGATAGCCCATTTGAAAAATAAATCAGATTTAGTTAACATGAACAATAGTGACCTAAGAAATTACCGTAAAGCACGTGATGTGACATATTTACATGCTATTTTAGGAAGACTGAAGCACTACAAAGACTGTAAATGCATAAATCTATTATAGCCTGGCCAGGCAGGGAGAGTCAACAGTGTGCAGTGACTGTGAAGCCTCTGAGAAGAGGGCAGGGAGCAGGTTTTGCCTCCTCCCTCTTCCCAGTGAGAGTCCAGCAGCTCCAGCCTGCTCTGGCAGGGGTGTGGTGATGCTGGAAGAGCCTGCATGGGAAACACACCGGTGACAAGCAGCTGGTGCAGAGAACAAGGGGACATGCAGAGAAAGGGAGGGTGGAAACAAGGCGTGTGTTTTAAAAGGAGAGGTTATTTCTTACCCGAACAACTCCCAGAGGATGGTGATGGTTTCTTCCACAAGGGGTTTTTAAAACCAGGAGAGGATGGTTTCCTAGAGAATCTGTTTGAATCAAACTGGGATTGGCTGCATGAGGTCTTATGGACATATTGGGTGTGTTAGACTCTCTCTATTTGCATCTTACCTTGCAGTAACAAAATCAACATATTCCCCCAAGAGGTGATTGCACAGAGAGAGCAGCTGATAAGGGATGTGCCATAAAATTTCTCCAAGGCTTCCCCATCTTTGACCTTTAAAAACAGCCTCTTTATCCCCCTCCCCTTTCTGTCATATAATCCATTAACCCTTCATGGCCAAGCAAAGCAACAGGACACCCCTCCAGAGGGCCCCGATCAGAAATTCCCTGATTTTTATGGCAGGGGGCTTCTGTGAGCTCTGTTCTCTCTGCACAGCTGGGAAACAACTGACAGCACAGCACCTCCTGGCAGAGATCAGAAATTACAGCAAACAGCAACAACTGTGTTTTAGTCAGGAAAAGTGTGATTCCTCTTAAGATCCATGGCTAACTCGCTCAGACTGTGACCAGAAACGTGCCGTTCCTTCAGCACGTTTGTTCTAAATAAAACCTTCCAGCTCAGAATAGTGACACAACTCTTGCAGGTCCTGCAAGTGCACATCACTTTGCTCGCTTTGGGACACCAGTGGCACCCCCACAGCTGGCAGGGCCAGATGTGACCAGTGGCTGAGCACAGTCCCTTCTCTGCATGCTGGGCACACAACCTCGAGGGCACCCCTGGCTCTGCTTCCAGGAGAACCTGGACAGCAGAGAAGCAGCCTCCAGACTTCAGGAAGACTTTTGGAACACCGTGGTTATTTATAGAAGCCCAAAGCAGAAGCGAAGAGCCTAGAGAGCAGGAGGAAAGAGGACACGGCAGGGCTGCAGCCCAGCCAGGCATTCCGACCTCGCGGCATCGCGGCTGAACCGCGGCGCACACGCATGGGAAAGTTCCCTCCTGGGCCCCAGGGGATGCTGCCAGGCACTTCTCATTGCTCTTTTCACCCCCCTGCACTCCCCCTACCGTGAAATGGGCTCAGCATTCCCCCCTGGAAGCAGGATGGGGCTGGGCAGCCCCTGGGCAACACCTGCCCCCCTGGCCGAGCTGCTTGGGGCAGCTGGAGGTGCAGGGGGATGTTTCTCATCTGGTTTTCATTTCCACTGCAGGGAAAGCTGTCAACAGCACTGGGAGTCCTAGGGAGACCAAACTGGAATTTAAGGGGCAGGGAGAGGTGTAAATCAGCCTGCCTCTGAAGTCTCTATGCCTTCAGCTGGGCTTTTCCCAGTGGTCTCCACCACCACCAGCATCTTTGCCCTGCTCCTTCTCTGGGGTAGGGGGAAGGGTCACAGAGTGATGGCACTCCCAGCACAACATCCTCTCTGGGATATGAAGCCCCTTGTCCATAGGAGAGCAGCCCCCCTTGCCCAGGCAGCCAACACCATCAGCTGAGCCTGGGACCAGGAGCTGGGTGAAGAGCTGCTTGTTTAGCTCACCCATAGCACAAAAGATCCTTCAAAAATGGTTTAGCCCCTTCTTGCCTCCTCTGTTAATACCCACATCAGCAGGGCCAGTCTGTAGTGGGCTCCAGATGGGAGCCTGTCCCTGCTCTGTGCAAATGCCTCAAAGCCTGGAGTGGTGACACTCAGGCAGATGAGATCTCACAGAACCCTGGAATATCCTGAGTTGGAAGGGACCCCCAAGGATCATTGAATCAACTCCTGGCCCTGCACAGACACCCACCCTGCCCCTGAGAGGATCATCCAAACATCCTGGAGCTCTGGCAGCCTTGGGGCTGTGCCCACTGCCCTGGGGAGATTGTTCAGTGCCCAAACACCCTCTGGGGGAAGAACCTTTTCCTGAGATCCAACCTAAACCTCCTCTGACACAGCTCATCAGTGGCTGCTCAGGCACAGATGCACAGCAGCCTGCCATGAGCATCCTCTGCCTGGGGATACTTCCCCTCCTCTGCCCAGGGCAATGCAGAGAGCAGCTCCTGCCTCCCCAGGACTGAGCCAGAGAAGAGAGAAGGAAGGATGCAAGAGGCAGGGTCCGGTATTCAAGAAAACGTCTTTATTGTACATGTTGGCTTCTATTGCTTATATCCCCTCCCCAATCCCATGTAGTGCAAAAAATTCAGAGAAACAGAGTTCCACATAAATAAGTCGGATTAACTTACAGAGAAATCAAAGTGACGACGGTTTGACATGGACTGGACCAGGTCTGCCCAGCAGTAAGGCCAAGGGAACCTCTGTCCCCATGTCAGGGCAGGGGCTCCTGCCTGGCCTTGCTGTCCCACTGCAGACCAACACCAGGGACCCTGGGCAAAACACATCAACACACACAGCCTGGAGCCCCCCTCCTTGGGGATGCTCTTCCGCTGGGAAAAGCTCACATGGGAAATCACACAAATAAACGTTTTGGGTGAGACACCACGAACTAAAACTGGCTGAGAAGCCACACACAGAGTTGACGGTTCTCCTCCCCTCAGACAGGGTACTACAGACAGACAGACACAGACACACGTCCCCTCTGAGCTCTCCTCCTCCTCCTCCTCAGCAAGGGACGTGCAGCACCAGAAGCAGTTCCACCCTGGCATGTCCCAGGGCAGATGCTGACACCTCGTGTCCACACAGTGTGGGTCGGGGTGCTCTGGACCCCCGCAAGCTGCTGGGGAACTATTTTGCCCTTTCATCCCTTCTCTCTCTTGCACAGGAAAGCAGTGAGCACCTGCATAGTTAGTACACCAGAGACACAAAAGGCTTCCTCCTCGCCGGGTTTCTGCTGAACAGGCTCAGTGGAATAATGGTCAGGACCCCATCAGGGGGGACAGGAGTCACACTGCCCCTTTCCCTGACCCTCAGGAGGCAGAACAGCATCACCCCCATTTTCAGTGTATGGAGCCCAAGGGCACATGGCACAAAAAGTCTCCTCAGCTGCTACATTTCTCGCTTCCCCTCTGTTCTTGGTCCCAAGGCAGCAGCCCCCCTTCACGCTCCAGCAGCCACAGCTGGACCAGATGCTGAGCCACTGCTATAACAACTCATTCCTTGTTTGAAATCAGCCCTGTTTCCCCCTCCAGCAATTCCTCCCTGGCCCTGCACTGCCCCTCTTTCCCATGCCATGCTCCCTCCAGCAGCCTGGCTGGGCTCTGCTCTCCTTTTGCCATTCTTGACTCCTGCTGAGTTCCCAGCAGCATCTTGGCAAGTCAGGCCAAGCCCAGCACCAGGACCTTCCACCTCTGACATGGCCATGGGGCTTTTGGGCTGATCCTCCTTCCAAGAGGATCCTGGAGCCAGGGGCACCTTGAGTTGATACGAGCCCAGCAGAAGAGTAAAATCTGATGTTGGTTCTAGGAATGGGATGGAAAGTGTTGAGACCTCCCTCAGGTGTAGGCACATGCACTAAACAGAGCAGACTTCACTGATTTCACCATTTTTTTGAACAAAGCAGATTCATCTGACCTTGTCAGGGCAGCCCATGCTGACCCAGAGACAACCTGCACGGAGCCTGGGCACTCTCAGGGTCCTCTGCAGTGCAGAGGAACAGGAGAGCTGCTGAGCTGTGACCATCTGGGCAAGTGAGAGGGGGACAAAAAGAAGATTTAGTCTGTTCTAAAAGCCAAAAAGGCCTCCTCAGCCTGAGAAGCTCAGACTGTCCTTGGGGAGAGGCTGGGGAGGGAAGCAGCTCAGATTTTCAGAAGCTGCTGGTAATTTCAGGTGTCCAACGTGAGGCACTGTGAGTGGGCTTGTAAAGCATGTCAGTGGGCTTCTAAAACATGCAGGCACCCGTCCAGGAGAAAGCAGACCACCAAACAAATTGTCTTAATTTGGGGGGTCCTTGTCTCATCTCAAACTCTCCTTTTAGCCCTGCAAAAAAAGAAATTCAGGCCAACAAAACCCCACCACAAGTGAAATCTGAACTCTGTGAATGAGAAATGAGGAGCAGGGGGAAAAAAGGATAAAAGAATTAGTTCCAAACAGTTAGACCGTATTTCCAATGCTACATTTGAACACTATTGAGGTACCAGTGGTTGAGTCATCCCTCGGTAATGTGGAGAACACCTGATCTATGTCTCAGCTCACAGCTCATACACACAGCACACGCACTGAAAACACCACCCCAGAGGCTCCATGGCACAGGCAGGTCTGGGACAGGCCTGTGACTTACAGTACTGATTTATTCAACCTTTAGTTAATTAAAGTGGTTGCTTAATTGCCAGGGAGTCGCTAATTGCAAATGGTCCCTTCCGTGCTGCTTTTGCTGCACGCTCAGTATCTCACACGTGCACACACCCCACACATCCACAGAGAACGTCTTCCAGGACACAGGCATTGTCTCCTCAACAAATGAGAAAAGTAATTGCATCCCTTCTGCTGCCTTAGAAGCAGATGGGATGGGGAATACCAGGGTAGCGTAAAAACCCAAAGGGATATGGAGTCATTAAAAATTAAAATATTAGCATTGAAATAAAAAAAGGCAAAAAATTAATACCCAAAAAAAGTAACGCCAGGCAATCCTCCTCATTTAGAAGGCTGGACTGTTCTTTTTAAAGAACTGATACCTTTCCGTAAACTCAGAATCTGCTTTGCAGAGAGGGGAACAGCAAACAGGCCGATCCATTCCCAGTCTGAACCAGGACCAGGTGCAGAGACAGGGCAGCCACACAGTCCCTTGAGCCCGGGACAGCAATGGCATGGATGCCAACAAGGTCACTCAACCCATCTGCCTGGCTGGGGGACTCCCAGAGCAATGGTCAGCTGGGATCTCAGGGGATGAGGTGGGGCCAGCTGAGCATGAAACACTGGAGGGTTCAGGATGCTGCATCCAGTTTTGTTTCCAAATCTCACCTCCTCCAGGCCCTGTCGCTTAGCTGGGCTTCTTCCATTCTGTGTATTTTAAGGCATCAATTAGACACCATTGAGAACCATACAGTGGCCTCAGAGTCTTTAACAGTGCACGATAGGCTTGGTAGAGTTTGGCTACAGTGACATTCAGAGGAGCGGTGGTTGCACATTCGCCGTGTCCTTGGCAGGAGCGCTGCCCACCCCGGCCACCCCACAGGGCTCTTGGAAGCCTCCGAGGCTGGTTGTGCTCGCGTGTGGCACCGGCTGGATCCCGTGAATCCAAAGAAGCAGCAATGGTTTACAGTTTCCCCTCCCCAAAGGAGATATGAGCCCTTTGGGTGAGCGGTGGGATGAGTCTGAACGGAGCGGAGAGCACCCCTCTCCTCGCCCAGGAAGCACATTTCTGACTGCTGGGGTCGTGCTGATCCGATGTGTCCACCAAGAGCGGGGTCAGCTCAGGGTTCCCAGGACTGCTGGGGCTGCAGGCAGCAACCAGGACCTTCACTCCCCTCCTACAGCGACCGGCTGCCCCTCGGGGCCGGCCAGGCTGGCCTAGAGCCCTGCCAGGCACCCCTGTCCCCTTGAGGTAAGGTACGTCCTGATTCTTTGTCAAAGGCTCGTCGAAGACACCGAGAGGGTGGGCGAGGAGGGGGGAGGGAAGTTGAGGAGTTCCAGCACGGCCACCCCCACGCTGCTCCGGCGGGTGAACATGCAGGATGCTGCCACCCACTTGTTGGTGCGAGGGTTGTACTTCTCGATGGAGTTGAGGCTGGAGCTGCCATCGTTGCCTCCCACGGCGTAAAGCCACCCATCCATGGCCACCAGGTCGTGGGTGCTCCTGGAAGGACCATGCAGAGACCACAGTGGGGGTGAGGCTGGAGTAGGGTGTATGGGTATGGGGTGTAGAGAAGCTCAGCATCACATATTAGCTGGCCAGAGCTCTGCCACCCCGCAAAAGGAGTGCCCAGCCCCACAACTGCCCAGAGAAAATGAACTAATGGAGTTCAGTCAGAGTACATCACAGAGCTTCAGATCTTCCCCTTCACTCTGATATTGTCATCCCACTGGAGAAGTGCCACCTCTAAATAACAAACCCTAGGAGCCCAAAATCCTTGGGCTTCCAAGCCCTAAACCCTCCCACAGCCCAGCAACATCTCCGTGGCCTCAGCGAGTGGAACCTTTACGGCCACACAGACTGCTGAGAATAAATCCCTCTGCAGAACATCCCTGCTCTGCCCTCCTGGCACACACTCCAGCCCCTCTCAGCACAGCAGGAGCGTGGCTGCCCATGTGCAGACAGTCACAACATCAGCCAAACCCCAAACATCAGGGGCATGAGCTGTTTTATGGTTTGCAGAGCCAAGAGAGGCCTGGCGAGATGAGATGGGTCCCCCCACTCCTGCTGCAGCAGCTCCAGAGTGGGGCACAGCTCCTTACCTACGGATGTTCATGGGTGCCACGCTCTCCCACGTGTTGGTTTTGGGGTTGTAGCGCTCCACAGAGTTAAGGCAGCTGGTCCCATCATTACCCCCAGCCACGTAGAGCATCCCCTCCAGCACGGCCACGCCGGCGCTGCTCCGGCGGCTCAGCATGTTGGCAATGGGTGTCCAGGTGTTGATCTGGGAACAGGCAGTGTTTGTTCATCAGCCAGGTGTACAAGGCATTTTCCCACATATCCCTGCCAGATCAGCCCTGCGGTATTAGTCCTGCTCTAACCACACACAGCTCTTGGCATAACGGTTCTCCTCCCAAGGGACTTTTTGGGGGAACCCACTGCTTTCCCTTCCACTCTCCCGCAGTAAGAGCAGCAGAGAAATCTCTGCTGACTGGCTCAGGAAAGGACAGTGGCAGCTGGCAGGAGTCCTGCCATCCCAGGGGCACAGAGATCTCTGTGCCAGGCCACCAGTCATGTCACAGCTGAATCCCAGCCTGGCCATGGGGGTTGAGCTGTATCTATTTCAAATCTGTACAAGTATAACTATACAGTCCATGAAAAACCCCCAGGACCTTCTCTTTGATCTTTTTGCAGCAATTTACCTTGCTCAAGCAGAGCTGTAAAGTCCCCAGGCACAACACACGTCCCCAGCCTGCCACACTCCCCATTAACCACACTGGATGTGCACAGTACAGGACCTCAGCTGGAAGCTGGGAACAGCTCAGGGCATGTACCAGAACTGTTCTTCCTGCAGAACTCGAGCTGGCCTCCAGGCAGCAGGATAGAGGCTGTTCTGGTGGCTGAAATCTCACAGTGATATCTCAGAGCCTCCATGGAGCAGCTCTGGCTCATTTTGCTCAGGATTGCACCCTGGATGCTCTGTCCCTGTGGAAGAGCTGGGGAAGGGGCTGATACGCACTCCATGTCACAGTCATGCACAGTGGCTTAAGTCCTTTCAGGCACCCCAGAGGAGGGGAGAAGGAAAAGGGTTGTCAAAATCTCTCTTGTATTTACCTGGGGCTCATATTTCTCTACGGTGGCTAAGTGGGATGAGCTGTCATATCCCCCAACAGCATAGAGGTTGCCTTCTGCAAAGACAGTCACACAGGCACTGGAAATTAGCTAAAGACATGGTCCCTGTCCCAGCACAGGTCCCACAGCATTACAGGTACCACCCTAGAGGTGCCCACACAGGTATGAGCTGAGCCTCCCATGCCTCAAGCAGCCAAACTCCTCTCAGCAGGGCTCCTCCAGCTCCCCTCCCTTTCCAGCATGGAGTGTTGTGAAATATTCATCAGGCAGTTTCTCTGCCACGCTCCAAGCTTCCCAGAGAGCTCCTTTGCCTGCTGCTTCTTGACCTCCTCATTACAGGAGCTGCAAGTGCTCCCTGCTGGAGCGACGGGTTATTTTTAGCAGTGGAGGCTGCAGCAGGGGAATGCCAGTATGGGCTGTGGCAGGCACAGTATGAGCTGGTGAGGAGGGGAGGGAAGCTCTGAGTCAGCACTGAG
The DNA here is from genome assembly GCA_035583185.1 of Anabacerthia variegaticeps. NCBI lineage: Eukaryota > Metazoa > Chordata > Aves > Passeriformes > Furnariidae > Anabacerthia > Anabacerthia variegaticeps. Next base: position 6,005,152 of record JAWWEW010000054.1, read on the forward strand.
AGCTGAAACCAGAGAACAGGGCAAGGGAGAAGCACTGGGACACCGTGTGGCAGTTCTTGGGAAGGTGGGAAGCGTCCCCAGGGAGGTCCAACACCTGCTTGGCTGAGAGTGGGACTTGGATCATCAGTAAAATGACTATTATGCTTTCATAAGGAAGGACTAATAAGGTTGTCCCCTCCTTTCTAGGGATAGGGGATCATCCACAACCACCCCCTTGCCACAAAGTAGAAGAGGCACAAAGGAACAAGTTGTGGGTCCCCTCAGGAGTTGCCTCCAGAGTGTGACGAAACCCAGTTACTCAGGAGACTGAGGAGAAGGGCAGAGACAGGGAGCATGGCAGAGGGATGGCTGGGCCACCTGGACCCACAGCTAGGGAATCTAGGGGAAGGGGACAGGAACTAGAACAGAACATCAGAAGGAGCCACCAGAAATGCAAGAGAGTCTGCACAGAAGTCCGTGAGGTCCTCGTGCCATCACCCACCTAGAGTTGCCACCCGGACGTAGCGTCTCCTGGTGCTCATGGCAGCGATGGATGTCCAGGTGCCTGTCAGAGGGTCGTACCTCTCTGCGCTGCAGCAGGCAGGGACACAGGAACATAAGGTGTGACACTGGAAAAGCCCAGGTCAAAGCTCTTTGACACAGGCCCTCAGGGGCAGCTCCCAAGGAAGCTTGGGAATAGGCAGGGGAAACGGAGGGAAGGACTGACAAAGGCTGCATTCTGTTGTGGCAGAGGGCTACAAAATGGTTTTCCCCCATTGGAGTGGAACACATCTACTCTGGGGCCAGTCCCCAGGCCAGGAGCAGGGCTGCCAGGCTCCCAGCACCAAGGATGTTGCATGCACGAGCCTGTAGCAAGGCAATCCCCTACCTGTTCAGGCACGAGGCCCCATCGTACCCCCCAGCAGCATAGAGAAGCCCATGAAGTGCTGCTACACCCAGGCAGCTCCTCCTGGTGCCCATGGACACCTCGGGTTGCCAGGAGTTGGTGACGGGATCATAGGACTCCACTGTGGCCAAGTCAGAGGTCCCATCGTAGCTGTAGGGAGAAAAAGGGAGAAGAACAAGCTGCTCAGAAAAGCTGTGGCTGCCCCATCCCTGGAAATGTCCAAGGCCTGGATGGATGGAGCTTGGAGCAACCTGGTCTAGGGGGTGGCATGATCTTTAAGGTTCCTTCCAACCCAAAGCATTCTGTGATTCTGAGGGACCCTGGGGGAGAACTGTGCCAGTCCAGGAGAGCTGGTGAACTCACTGCTCCGAACCACAGGGCAGGGCAGGGGTTTTCAGTGGCTAACCCAGAGATCCTGGATGGTGCATCCAGAGGTCGACTCCGGGAGTCTCTGCTGGCCATCCCCGCTCCCAGGGTTGCTCTCACCACAGGCTCTGCTCACACCTCTGCCCTCTCCCGTGCCCTCCTTACCCGCCCACAGCGTAGAGCTTGTTCCCAATGGCCGCGACGCCCACCCTGGCCCTGCGTGTGGACATGGAGGCCACCATGTGCCACCGGTCCGTCCGCGTGTCATAGGCTTCGCAGTCCCCGTGGATGGCAAACAGGCTCCCTCCACCTGCAGGGGGGCAAACAGAGCGAACACGGTCCGTGGGGTCCCGGGATGGGGTTGGGACGGGGGTGACAGGGGTGGCAGGGTCTTACCCACGGCGAAGAGCACCGTGCTGGCCCCCTCGCAGCGCCGCGGCCGCGTCCGGCTGTTGCTCAGGACCCCCCTCTGCTCTGGCATCAGGTGGTACTTGAGGGCTTCGATGAGCAGGTCCTTGCACTCCGAGTGGTGCCGCACCAGCAGCTCCGTGTCCACGTTGCTCATGAGGAAGTCCCGGCTCAGCAGGGGCAGCCGGACACACTTCATGAGCTGAGGGGAGAGGGGACCTTTGGGACACGGGCAGGTGGTGATGGGGCAAGGGGGAACAGAGCTAAACTAGAACAGGAGAGACTTAGGTTGGGGACTGGGAAGAAATTCTTAGAGGTTGAGGAGGCCCTGGCACAGGTTGCCCAGAGAAGCTGTGGCTGCCCCATCCCTAGAAGTGTTCAAGGCCAGGTTGGATGGGGCTTGGAGCAACCTGGCCTTGTGGAAGGTGTTCCTGCCCATGGCAGGGGGTGGAAAGAGATGATCTTTAAGTTCCTTTCAAACTTAGACTGGAAGTGGTATGACAAGGACCTGCTGTCCCTGCCCTCTAGCTACTTGCAGCTTCCTCCAGCCCTGTCCCCACCCAGCCCAGGCACTCAGAGATGGTGGGTAGATCCAGGCCACCTTCCCAGCAGACTCACCCTGGGGACGTGCTGTCTCCTGCTGTCCACATCATGTTTGACCCAGCTGAGCACAGCCCGGTACACCTCCTCCTCTGATGGCACATTGAGGCTGTCACTAGAAATGAGGTCTAGCACCTGCAGAGCAGGATGGAAAGGGTAGGGTTGGTTGGTATGGACTGGGAGGAGAGGAGACATTCACACCTCCAGGTAACTGGCCCAGTGGAACAGCACTGCCAGAGGCAGAGCCCTGCCTCCTGTAGATGCTGGAGGCTGAGGGGTGCACAGCCCTGGGTCCCCCAAAGCAGCAGGTGCAGCTGGTGTGGAGACAGCTCTGCCCTCAGCCATCCTCCCTGGCTCATCCCCCTCTCCTGTGGCTGAAGCTGCTGCAATTCCTGACACTTCCAATCAATGTCAGTGAGATCAGGCAGATGACTCTGCTTGCACAGGCCCCTTCAATATTTCATGGGACAGACCCAGGTGCCCTGGCTGTTCCCAGAGCACTCACTTGGCTTGCCAAGGATATAGAGCCAGAGCAGCTGGAGATAGACCTCCCCCTCACTGCCACACACCTCACTGCCCTGAGAAGGGTGGAGGGAGGTGTCTGGATCCTGCTGAGGGACCACACAGGGTCGGGTGATGCAGAGCAAGGACTGGGAATGCCTCCTGGCCAGGGCACAGCAGAGGAGCCACGGGCCATCCTGGCACCACATGATAAAGCTGCAGGAAACATTAGCTGAGCTCTGAATTAAACATCACAGCTACGTGACCAGGGCAGGCAGAACTTATTCCTTGGACTGTGCTCCCAGAGACAGGGCAGTGTGCTCAGAGCTCACATGGCAAGCACCAGTGACCAAAATTATCCTCCATCCTACCCTCCCATCCTTAATTCCCATGGGATTAAGTTTGCTGACAGCAATCTTCCTACATAGTGTCTCTCCATTGAACAGAGAGAACCAAAGCACAGAATCTGAGCGTGTTCCCCTGCCAAACCCTGTGCTCTCACTGCAGATTCCTTGGGCTTTTGACACACAGTCCGTGCCTTCCAGGACAGAGCATGAAAAGCTTTGCTGCACCCAAACCTTCATACTCCCATCAAGGGCCTCACCTGTTTAAGAGGCAGCAGCATGAACTCCTCTGTCTTGGACACCTCCACGAAGTGTTGGAGGACATACTTGTGAGCAGACTTGAGGAGGTCACTGCAGGAGTGGGTGTCAGCAAAGCCCCGGATCCCCAGGCAGTTGGATGGGTCGAGCTGGCTGAGCAGGAACTTGCAGCAAGCATCCCGCACACCATTGAGCTGAAGCAGGCTGGCAGCAGGAAGAAGTGTCTGGCAGTGGAAAAGAATGGGGGGAAAAGAGAGTTTCCAGAGCCAGGAAACCATTTTCACCCTTGTCTCACTGCAAGTCACGAGCAGAACAGGTTTACCGAGCACCTTCAGGCACACAAGCACAGGGAAGGACAGAACATTCCTTGTTTCCAACAGGACTAAGGAAAAGAACAGCTGAGAAGGACACCTGTAACACCCCACAGGGCCAGGAGAATGGCAGGTGCTCAGGAATAGACCTGGGCATTGCATAGTGCTTTGAGGAACCATTCCCAGCACCTCTGGGGATGGGGAAGCAGATGAACTCCCTGACCACTGCTAGATCCAGCTTCCACCACAGAAAAGCAGCTGGCAATGCTGAGCAGAAGGAGAGAAGGGTCCCCAGGAGGCAAGTCTCATACAGAACAGCTTTGTGGAAGAGAGGGATTTTGGGGGGAAGCTCCTACCTGCACATTCCCCTCTCCCACCACAATCTCAGCCGTGTAGGCGTATTGCACCAGCTGCTCCAGGGCCTGGGGGTCAATGTCATGCAGCGTCACGTGGGTCTGGCGGCTCTCACTCATCTCATCTGGGGCAACACAGACATAAAAGTGAACAAAAATCCTACAGCAGGACTGTTTCCTCACAAGAGGATCTAACCATGCATGGAACAAGCCTCATCCGCCTCCACACCACAGCTCAGGAATGTCTTCTGCCCCTCTTTTAGCAAGGAGGAGAAGCAGTGTGCTCCAGGGAATGGGGTCCAGGCATCCTGCAGAAGGGGCAGGATACCTGTGACAGGGGTTGTGGGCACAGGGATTCAGGGCAGGGAGTCCAAGGAGGAATATCACTGCACTCCCTCACAGAGATGACACACAGGCACCACAATTCCACAGGGTAGGGCAGTGAGAACAGGGCAGAAAGCAAAGGGTTCTGGAGGGCAGGGAGAGCCTGTCCACGGGGGGAAAAGAGAGGACTCTACTTGCTTGTGAACATGGCGTGGAAGTACGGGCTGCACGACGCCAGCACCACCTTGTGGGCCTTGATCTCCTTGGTGGCCACATGCAGCACGATGTCGCAGAGCAGCCCCCGCTGCCTCATGCGGTTCATGCACACGAAGGCATCGTGGTAGTGACGCTTGGAGTTGTGGGAGATGCTGTGCCCGTCGCGGTTGAGGAGCTGCACACCCCCTTCCATGGCTGTAGCGGGCAGATGGAGGGTTTCTCCCCTTCTCACTGGCTCTGGCATGGGGGAAAGAAGCAAAGTGTTAGGCAGGCAGGAACAGCTGTAGCCCCAGACAGTCCCCATGGAACCCATCACTGCCCAAAGAGCCTGTGCAAGAACAGCTCTAACCCATCCCTGCCAGGGAATTGCCATCCTGCTCATTTGGGTTCAAAGGGGAAATTCAGGTTGGATAGGAGGAAAAAAATTTTGCCCTGTGAAGGGGTTGGAGCTCCAGGGGTCCTGTCAGAATTAGAATTCCCGCAAGAAAGGAGAGAAAAGAGAAGGTTTCGGGGTGACTTAATTGTGGCCTTCCAGTATTTGAAGGGACCTACAGGAAAGATGGAGAGGGGCTATTTACAAGAACATGGAGTGACAGGACAAAGAGGAACGGCTTGACACTGACACAGAGTCAGAACAGATTAGAGATTAGGAACAAATTCTTCCCTGTGAGGGTGGGCAGGCCCTGGCACAGGTTGCCCAGAGAAGCTGTGGCTGCCCCATCCCTGGAAGTGTCCAAGGCCAGGTTGGAACAACCCGGGATAATGGAAGGTGTCCCTACCCACGGCAGGGGGGTGGAACTGATTCATCTTTAAATTCCTTTCCAACCCAGGCCATTCTGTGATTCTATAAAACCAAAAATTGCCTAACCAAGGAACAAGGGCATTTATTTTGCGCTGAGATGTTTCCCTCCCCACGCTGTTTTCATCCAGGCTGCTCCTGCTGTTTTGAAAGGCGTTTTGGCTGACTCTGTGCCAGCAGCACCCAAAAGGTGGGGGAGTGAGGAGGGAATGACTGAGCAGCAGGAGGAAGGAAGGAGGGGGCGGGAGCAGGAGAAAAAAAGGCAGCCTGAATAAAAAATCAGGTCGTGTGTGCTGCACGCGTGCGCCTGCCCCCGCATCCCTGCGGCTGGAGAATCCCCTCAGCCTCCCCTCACACCTACACCGAGCCTGAAATAGAAACCCACCATCCTGTGCCCGCTCAGCCACGAAGGCAGCCATCTATTCCTTTTTAAGTAGCGGTTGTATCACGTACTAGAGTCTGGGGGAGGAAAAAAAGATGAATAAACATGTTTCCCGAGCGGAGAGCAGCCTGCGATGCCCTTTTCTATTTGCATCATCCTGGGTGATAGGAGATTCCTCTTTTCGCTGTCGGCGGGGAAGACTCGGGGGCACACAACAAAAGCCATGCCTGTTGATGCTTTCCAGTAGTGGGAGCAGGATGCCACGGTGCCCTTGGCAGGAAAGAAGGGTCGGTGAGGTAGCTGGCCTTCTCCCACACCCCTGGGAGAGCTGCAGCATCCCCAGGACACCCTCTCTCTCCTAATTCACATGTGTGGATGCTGCTGGATGAGAGATGCCCCCACAAAGGAGATTTATAGCTATTAACATCTCTGTCTGAGCTCCAGAGGTCCTTTCCCGGAGCTGGTTTAGGGCTGAGAGCAAATGGTGCTTTCCCACATTTATTCCCATCCCTAAGCTGCAAGCCCAAGGGTTTTCCTCATCTGCTTGAGCTGGTTTCTCTGTGTAACACACTGCTCAGCATACTTGTCCCCATCAGTATTTAAGTCATGTTCCAGCTCTAAAGCACTCGCCTCATCCCTCCTGGGTGCTGGGAGTGAGGGACGAAAGCTCCTGGCTTCACAGCAGTGGGGGAACAACACAGGAACAGGGCAGAAGAGCTGGGAAAAGACCAGATTGCTTCTCCTTGTGCTCTGGGAGACCTGTGAGACCTGCCACCCTGAAGGAGCACAAAACTGGGCTCCAGCAGTCAGGGGAGGGACAGAGAGGGCACAGCAGGGGGAAGGTGGCTGTGACGGATGCATTGGCATGGCAGGAATCAAACACATTTCCAGAGAGTTGGAAGCGCTGGGCTCCCTTCCCAGCCCTGCCACTGAGTCACTGCATGACTCTGGGCAAGTACAAATGCAGAATGACAAGGGGTGACATTATCTTTCCTTGCAATGATTCCCATGGCCAAGAGACCAGCGACTGCTCAGTCCCCTCTCCACGCACACCTCCCTGCTGTCACTGGTGTGGGCTGGCACGACCCTCATGGGGCTCTGAGGTGCCATCCTTCCATGTCACCTGGCCTCTGCTGTGACAGAACAGGGAGGAGAGCCAGAGGGAGATGCCATCCCACTGCCACTGGGCTCCACGAGCGTCCCCACACCAGGGGACAGTCCCACAGGCAGCCTGAACCAGCTCTGCTTGATGGGTTTTGGCTACAGCCACATTACAGCCTCAGCAGTCCCTCCCTGAAAAGCCACTCACCCACCCACCTTGGGGCAGGGTCACCCTCCTGAAGTCCTGGCACAGGGCTGGTCAAAGGTTTGAAGTGGGTACAACCCCTTCAGTCCCCCTTCCCACTGTCCCCTTTTCCCCACAATAACTTGTTCCCATCAGAGCTCTTTTGCTTTAATGGATCAGAACATAACCAGTGGGGAAAAAAAGGAAAGGAACACCCCACTGCTGCTCCTGCTGCTCCCTGTGCTGAACTCCCCACCTCGCTGGCAGCACTAAATACTCCTCAGTTCCTTGTTAAAACTCCATTCCCAGGAAATGAAGGGCCACGAGCACCGCTAAGATGTAATTAATGGGGAACAGTGCCTGGCCCACAGGAGACAGTGGAGCAGTGTCCAGAGCTGCAGCAGGGGAAGGAAGCACAAGCCCACTTTTGTGGAGCACACAGCAGCAGGGATGCACGTGTCACGCGTCGGCTGGAGCGGATGCGGGGCCTGACTTGTAATAACTCCCAGGTTATGGCAAAAAAAAAAAAGAAAAGGGGAAAAAAAAGGAGGCGTTTGTTTGGCTTCTATGCAACAGAGCGTGGCCATGCATAACAGCTCTGTTAATTAATGCAAATGATCCCTGCCCAAAGGGAGGTCTGTTCTCTCTGCACAAAAAAACCCATATTTTGCTGGGAGTGAAAAGAAGTGTGCTGAGCAATAAACAGGGAACAGAGTATTCTCCAGGGAGAAGTTCCGAGCCTGCCCTTTCCCCAGGAAGGCCCTGGAGAAAGGCTTTTTGTTGACAGCCTGGATGGGGATTTTGTGTCTGGCAGGCGAGCTGGGAGACCACAAGGACACATCCTGTGCAGCTGGTCAGATGTTGGGGATGAGGCTCTGCTGTGGATGAGGGGACATCCCCTACTCCAAGGCATGACATGCCCTAAGGCCTGACATGCAATCCTGCTGAAATCCATCACTTCCATGCGTGCCCTAACCCTGTACTGACATCCCAGTACCTCTTCTCTGGTAAATCAGTTACAAAGCCCTGCTCTGTGTGCACATCATTGCATTTCCCACACAAGTGCTGCCACTGGACCTTTGGGTAAGACATGAAGCCCTCACTGACACTCACCTCGACCCCAGTGTGTCACAGCACTAATAGGGCAGCACACACCACATCTGTAAGGTGGCACCATGCTGCCAGTTCCCCTTTCAGGGGAGTGGTCCCCTCATTCCTTGGCACTGGGGGTCCATTTCCCAGGCAGAGAGTCCCTGTTTTTGCCTGCAGACCTCCTCTGGCTCTGACCCAGGCTGGCAGGGACTGCCAGCAGTGCTGTTCCGTTGTGCACAGATCTCCACATCTTCAGGCTGAGCTTCAGATCTTTGTTCCCAGTGCTGGAGCCAAAGCAGAGCCCCCCACAATAGCCCAGAACTTACCCAGGGATGGAGCAACAGCATGGATCCCTGGGGAAGGAGGGCATCACAGTGGAGTCACAGAGAGGAATCTCTCCTTCCAAGTGCATCTCCCTCTCCCCTGCACCAGGAATCAGAATTCTCCTTTTAACTCCCGAGAGGATTCACAGACCATTTTCCAGTGAGCAGCTTCCAGCATTCCCCAAAGAACTGAAACGTGCAACACCATTAAAGGCAGGACCAGACTGGGGGCAGCCCAGTGGGGCACAGGCAAACCCCTGCCCAGCTGTGGAGGTGGGCACAACTCCCCTCCTGGGAGCAGGGCTGGGAAGACAATGTGCTCCCGTGTTCCTGCAGACTCTTCCTTCCCTTCCACAGCCAAGGGAACAAACAGCTGAGCTGGCAGTAACAACAGAAGCTGTTGTGCTGTAAGACCATTAACAGAGCTCATGCCAGCATCCAGAGATGCAGCTGAGTTCACTGCACATTTCACCTTCCTTACTGCTTTGTGGAGACCCCAAATTTGGCTGAGCCACCATTTTTGTGGAATTCTTCCACGGTTCTGAAGCCCACTAAACAGAAGCCTTAAACTGCCAGACAACTATAGCATTTTTGCATCAATAATCAGATGCCAGGGTTGTTTTCAGAGGCTTCAGCAGATACACACTGCCCTTACACCTCAAACTTGGATACCCCAAATTCTTCCTTCTTTCAGAGGGCCTGGCACTGCCTATTACAAAATATATTGCGTTCCTACCTTTCCTGCTCTTTTCCCCACAATAAACACAAGCAAAGAGGATTGGAAACCATCCAGTTGTGTATGCCCAGGACTCAGATGCAAAGCAGGCACTAAATCCAGGCAGTTGTCCCCACCAGGACACATCACATTAGTGTCACTGATACAGACAGAAAAATCTGCTCACTACAATGCTTTGGGGTTCAGTCCCTTCTCAGCCCCTGTAACACTTTGCCTGCATCCAGGGAATTCAGGCAGACACTGACAGTGTGCAGCAGCTCACATTCAGCCTTTCTAATACAAGGTTCATTGCGTGTTCAGTCTAGAAGAGTCAGCAATTGGGAGGAAGCAGAGGGAGGAAGCTGGTTCAGGACCAGGGAATGAGATGCTCTGAACTGCAGGTCCTCGTGGCTCCTGCAAGGGCTGATTTACAGCTGGACCTTTACAGGGGTCAGGACTGAAAACACCGATGGGAAGTGTGACAGAACGTGGCAAAGGGAGCTGTCATTCCTGGCACCACATCTGCCTTCGGCAGGGACACTGGAACTGGGGAAACTGGCACTTTCAGCCCAGATGGAGGGCTCAGACACCTTGCACCCCTCTGCCAGCCCCCGACGGGCACGCTGAGAACACGCACAGGGGGTGAGGAGCAAGGAGAGCTTAGGAGCACGCACCCAGCCCCAAACACCTCTCCCCACATCCTCTCCTCTTTGCTCTTCCCTCTGCCAGCCCTGCCATCCCTTCCCCAAGCCCCTCTGCTGTGGATGGGAGCCAAGGCACTCGCTTTTCCTGCGGATCCATGGAATTAATCTGCTCTGAGCCAGCCTCAAGGCAGCACCGGGGCACCGCAGACAGCGCTGAGTCTGCAGGACTGAGAATCCCCAGCTCTCTGTAGGGTTTGGGTTTTTTTTTTTTTTTAATGAATTAGGCATAACTGACACGCACTGAATCCTCCTGTCTAGACATCTGCAGAGAAGTGACAAGCTGCCAGAGAGGATGTGGAGCCTCGGCAAAAGGGGGTGGGGAGGACAGGGAAAAGCTGCACACAGTTGCCAGCTCTACAGCACAGAGACAGTGCTGGCTCCAGGCAAGAAGGGCATTCAGCACATTGACCTAGTCAGTGTCTTTCAGCAACTCAGTGGGTTGTAATCAATCGGCCTCTGCTGCACACAGAAGGCTGGAGGTCTTTTCTAATTAAAGCCTCGCTCCCCGTTACTCCTGGGGAAGTTTTGTTTGGAAGCTCAGCTCAAAGTTGCTCTCAAGTCATCCCAGCTGATGCTCAGAAGTGCTTTGGCTGTGAGAGGAGGGAGCATGAGGCAGAGCCTCAATGCACTGGGACATTCTCATACCCGAGGGAGATGGAGGGCATCCAACCTGCTTGGTGCCCACCTGGGTACAAATCCTTCTCCCTCACTTCCCACAGGCAGCAGCTTCTCCTGCAGACATCTTCAAATTCAGCTTTCTCCTTCCCTGTTTTGCTGCTCCAAGCAGGACTCCATGGTTGAGGGATTCAGAGGCATCTGTGCTAACATTTGGGTCATTTTCAAGTAATTGGCTGTGAGGGTCAGGACTCAAATAGGTTTGGGAATGCTGAATTCCCAGGTTAGGGAGGAACAAGAAATGGAAACTGATTCATGCCTTGAGATGTTCAGCAAAACACGCAGTTCTCCAGCTGCACTGGGGTTAGACAGGAGTTCCTACAGCCCAGCACAAAGCACACCAACATGTAAGTGAAATGAGCCTTTTGACTCTCTCAAGGACTGGAAATGTGGGTCATGTCCTAATTCCCCCTTCCCAGTGTTCCCCAGCAGGCACGGGAGAGGAGCTACTGTCGCATCCAGAGCTATTTTATGGCACCAGCAGTGCCAAACCTCCACACACGGGCACAAAGCAAGTCCCCTCTCCAGGCAGCAGTGACAATTACCAGCTTCAGCTGCACTGCCCATCCCTGTGGTACTCCTGCTGCCCCTCTGGCCTTCCCCATGACAGACATCTCTGTCCCCAGCTCATTTTTCAGACAGGATGAGAGCACTCAGGTCACTGGACACAGCCTGTATCAGAGCACCTCCATATTCCTTCCTCCCAGACTTGCCCAGGAGCATCCTCTCTGCATCATCCTTGGCCAGCAGCTGTTCAAAGAGGGGCTGTGCCCTTTACCTGCTTGCTGTGCAAGGTGATGGTGGCTTGAGAAGGTGGCAGTGGGGCAGTTCAGAGCAGGTCACTACTGCTCAAACAGTGATGAATTTGGGGAGACCCAGCAGGTGACACCACTTGGCTTCTAAAGGGAAGGTTGACTCCATGACAAGGGGCAGCATGGTGTCGTGGCTCCAGAAGTAGGGAAAGGAGGAAAAATCACTCAGATCTGCTGGCTGTAAACAGATCTTTTACAGACAGACAAGACATGGAATAATTCTGCTGATGGAGCGTGGGAAGTCCTGCCTATGAGTGACTCTCCAAACCAGGAGGTCACAGGAGGAGATCACCAGCTGCACCCTGGCTCACCCCTTCCACCCGACCCACACCACATTCCTGGATGGTTTACAAAGCCTCCTGCCAGCCTCTGTTGTAGCGTGGGCTGGCAGCATAGACATACCAGGCCAGATCCACATCTCCTGCTCTGAACAAGCTCTGAGCTTCATGCTGTGGAGCAGTGGGAGTCTGCTTTCAAGCCAGAAAATGAGAGAATGCCCTCACATCTTCTGGCAAGCAACAGCACAGGCCACATACACGAAAACTGAGCTATGAGGAGCATGTGACACAATGGCCTTGAGCTTGCTGGTACACTGGGGGCCTGCCAAGACCCTGGGAATTTCAGCTCAAGGAGTTGAAATTCCTGCCCCTGAGGACTCACATCCTTTAGAGATACTTTGCAGCCAGTCCTAGCAGGCCAGGCGGAAAAGATGAAGCCTCTCAAGCTCAGCTTGCCTTAGGGTTTAGAGGCAGAGCTCCAGCACCTGAGACGACCCAGAAGCACTGGGACTTCAGTATTTTATTGACCCTGAAATGCAGCAAAGCAAGCCCAGAACCCAGAACAGTCTCCCCAGCAGATCTCCAGCCTTCAGAGCACTCCTGCCTTGATTTCCACATGCCATTCCAGCTACAGAGACCCTGAATGATGCTGAGGGAGCAAAGGCAGATGGCCACTGTCTTTGCTGGCAGAACAAAGGCTTTCCACCAAGCTGACCTCAGCTGACAGGAAGTATCAGGGACCATCCCAGCTACCCAAGATGCTATGGAGCAACGCCATTTGGATCCTGGGCTATCAAGCCAAGAGAGCAGGTGCCTATTTATGCCTGCCAGCTCCTGGTGTGCTCTGAATTAGATGCTATTTGCTGTGATTCATTAATCAGTCAGTGCTCAGGAAGGAAACTCAGATCTCTACCCCAAACATCCCTGAGTCTTACTCACTGCTGTGCTGAATAAAGGATTTCCAGCAGATGTTCATGGGTTGGCAGAGAAACTTGGGGTGCAGAGGGAGGAGATTCCAGAGGGATGCTTGTTTAGCTGTAGGGATCATAACCAAAAGGCCATTGTACGCTGAAGTGTTAGTGAGCCCCAAACCAGTGACCCTGTAACAAACCAGCACCTTCTGGTTCAAAAGGCCAGACTGTCAGACCAAAAACATCCAAATATCCACATGTTGCTGAATCACTCCAGAACTAACTTCCCTCCTGGTGGTCTCCAGCAATGGAGACCCCCCCAAAACAGTGCTATGGGACAGCAAGCATTGAAGTCAAAGGAGAGCTGGCTTCCTGTACAGAGACCCCATCCAAGCAAGGCCACTGCTCCTGCAGCCTGAGCCTGGCACAGAAGCCTGGTCGGTGGCCAGGGCAGAGACACACAGAGCAGGGACAGACACCCGACCACCACGTTCCTCCCTTGCCATGGGGAAGCCACGGTCCCAGGGCTGTCATTCCCTGGGGAGGGAGGCATTTGCTCAGCCAGCAGAACCAAACCAGCTGCCTGCCTGGCCTGCTGCTCCCAGGACCAGCTCCAGCAGCAGCGATGCTGGAGCTCAAGGAGAGCCCTCTTGCCCTGACAGTCACTGCAGAGGCCACAAAAAAAAAGCTGCATCCCACTTCCCCCCCCTCCCAAGTTTCCAGAAAACCCGAGGCAACATTTCTCCCCGTGTCCTTCATCTCCCCCATCACCAACACCACTGGTACTCCACCGAGGGCAAGGGACACCACGGCCAGGCCAGAGCTCTCTCTGCAGCTGCTCCCGGGGCTCTGGAGCTGCGGCTTTTCCCTCTGCCAGCGGGATCTCTCCAGGACTTGGCAGAGGACAGGCAAGGAGGGCAGGCTCAGCACAGGGATGCTGCCGGCCTCTGCCAAGGGGATGCTGCGCTGCAAAGGCTGGGAACGGCATCGGCTGTTCCAAACCTTTGGAAATGTTTGGGAAAGCGGCATCGGCTGTTCCAAACCTTTGGAAATGTTTGGGAAGAGGCAGCGGGTTGTGCCAAACCTTTGGAAAGGGTATCGGTGGTCCTTCCTCCCCCCACCACCAAAGATGCGCTGAGTGGTACCCTGACAGCAAACTCGCCCTCGGAGGAGGGATGTGCGGGAGGGGAGGGATGAAGGGATGGAGGGATGAAGGGATGGAGGGATGGAGGGTGAGCTCCTCCGGGGGTCTCCCCTGCTGCAGGTCCCCTCCTCCCCGGGAACCCCTCCGGGACCCCCTCCTCCTTACCGCGGGGTCTGAGTGGGGTCTGCGGGGGAGAGGGAGAGGGAGAGGGAAAAGGAGAAGGAAAAGGAGAGGGAGAGCAAGAAGAGGAAGAGGAAGGGAAAGAAGGAGAGGGCCAAGGAGAGAGGGAGAGACAGAAGGAAAGGAAAAGGGGAGGGAGAGGAAAGAGGAGAGGGAGAAAGAGAGAGGGAGAGGAAGGAGAAGAAGGAGAGCAAGAAGAGGGAGAGGAAGGAGAAGAGGGAGAGGAAGGAAAAGAGGGAGAGGAAGGAGAAGAAGGGGAGCAAGGAGAAGAAGGAGAGGAAGAAGAGGGAGAGCAAGGAAAGGGAAAGGAAGGAGAAAAGGGAGAGGAAGGAGAGGAAGGAGCAGAGGGAGAAGGCGATCGAGAGGCGGCTGCAGGGCCGTGCCCCGGAGGTACTCACGGCTCCGCCAGGGCCCAGCGCGGGGGATGCTGCGGGCTCCGCTCCGGCCGCGCCGCCACCTCCGGCCCCGCGGCGGGCGGGCGGGGCGGGCCGGGGGCGGGCAGGTGCGCCGCGGCCGCGGCCGTGGCCCCTCCTCGAGCCGCGGCTTCCTCCGTCACCCGGGATAACCCCGCGGCCCGGCGCGGCCCCGCACGGTGTGGCTGTGGGTGTGCCTGTCCGTGTGTCCCGGTCCCCGTCCCTGTGTCCGTGTCTCTGTCCGGCACGGGCGGGTCGCACCGCACCGGCCCCGCGCGCCGGGGGGCGAGGGGCGGGGCCAGGCCATGGGGGCGTGGTTTAGCTTGAAAGGGGCGTGGCGAAAGGGAGAGGCACCGCCCCGTGGGAGGGGCCAGCGGTTGGGGCGTGGTCAGGGGTGGGTGGGCGTGGCCTGACCGGGATGCCGCGGGATTGTTGAGGTTGGGAAAGGGCTCCGAGGTGGGCGAGTCCAACCTGTGACCGACCATCCCGACCCTCTGACCGACCCATCCCCACCCTCTGACCGACCATCCCCACCCTCTGACCCATTCCCACCCTCTGATCCATCCCCAGCCTGTGACTGACCCATCCCCACTCTGTGACCGACCATCCCCACGCTCTGACCCATCCCCACCTTGTCCCCCCGCCCCCAGCACTCAGTGCCACATCCAGTCCTTACCTGAACACCGCCATGGATGGGCACGCCAAACCACCCTGGGCAGCCCCGTACA
>JAWWEW010000054.1:6020259-6036306 GCA_035583185.1 Anabacerthia variegaticeps
CCCCGGCCCAGAGCACTCAGTGCCACATCCAGTCCTTCCCTGAACACCGCCATGGATGGGCACTCCAACCCTCCCT
Organism: Anabacerthia variegaticeps; assembly: GCA_035583185.1. Classification (NCBI taxonomy): domain Eukaryota; kingdom Metazoa; phylum Chordata; class Aves; order Passeriformes; family Furnariidae; genus Anabacerthia; species Anabacerthia variegaticeps. The sequence goes on from JAWWEW010000054.1 coordinate 6,020,336, forward strand.
GGGCAGCCCCTTCCATTGCCTGACCACCCTTTCCATGGAGAAATTCCTCCTGATGTTCCAACCTGCCCCTCCCCTGGCCCAGCCTGAGGCCATTCTCTCTCCTCCCGTCCCTGTTCCCTGGGAGCAGAGCCCAACCTGGCTCCAAACTTCTTTCAGGGAGTTGCAGAGCCAGCAGGTCCCCCCTGAGCCTCCTTCTCTCCAGGCTGAGCCCCCCCATCTCCTCAGCCCCTCCTGCTTCTGCAGCCCCTTCCCATCTCCATTCCCTCCCCTCGCCACGCTCCAGCCCCTCAGTGGCTCCCCTCAGCGAGGAGCCCAGAACTGGGCTCGGGGCTCACGGCGTGGCCTCTCCAGCGACCAGAACAGCGGAATAGCCTCTTTTCCCATGGACACGCTATTCCCGATCCCGGCCGGAGGCGGGCGGGACGGAGGGGGCGTGGCCAAGGCATATGGGGCGTGGCTAAGGCTGAAACAGGGCGTGGCTTGTTGAGAGTGGGCGCGGCTTACACTGTAACGAGACATGGCTTGGCGGGAGGGGCGTGGCTAAGGCTGAAATGGGGCGTGGTTTGTCAGAAAGGGGGCGTGATCAATGCGCATGGGGCGTGGTTTGACGGGAGGGGGCGTGGCCGGCGTGGCCTGCCGGGAGCGGAAGCGGCGGCCGCGTGGCGGAGGCAGCAATGGCGGCCCCCGGCAGGAGGTGAGCGCGGCCCTGGCCCAGGCCTTGATCCCGGCCTCGGTCCCGGCCCTGACCCTGGCTCTGGGACGGGCGGATCGCACCGAGGAGCACGGCCCGAGTGCGGCTTCTCACCCCCGGTGCGGCTCTTCAGCCCCGCGCTGAGCTTCCCCTCACGCACATTCCTTTCTCCCCCCCGCCTTCTCTCATCTCACTCCCTCAGGGGCCTGGCGGAGCTGAGCCTGGACGAGGTGCTCGCTGGCGGGTCGGAGTCGGAGCCTGAAGGCGGCAGGGAGGAGGAGAAGGCCGACAAAGGGGCTGCGAGGCGGCGGCGGCCGAGCGGGAAGGCGAGGCAGGAGCGGCCCGGGAGGTGAGCGGTGGGGATGGCCTGTGAGGGAGCTGGGGGGGCTCAGCCTGCAGAAAAGGAGGCTCAGGGGGGACCTGCTGGATGTCTGCAACTCCCTGATGGATCCAGGGGAGGGTCGGGCTCTGCTCCCAGGGAACAGGGACAGGAGGAGAGGGAACGGGCTCAGGCTGGGACAGGGCAGGGGGGACAGCAGGAGGGATTTGTGCCTGGAAAGGGTGGTCAGGCCTTGGCAGGGGCTGCCCAGGGAGGTTTGGAGTGCCCAGCCCTGGCGTTGTCTAGGGAAGGACTGGCCATAGCACTCAGTGCTCTGGGCTGGGGGACAAGGTGGGCATCGGGCACAGGGTGGGCTCTGTGGGCTGGGAGGGCTTTTCCAGCCTCAGTGATTCTGTGGTTCATGCAGTACGTGCTGTAGAACGTGCCTGTGTCATTTTAGTAAGTGCAGTGGAGAAAAGCCCCTCTCTGCTTTCAGTCTTCTACAGGGTATATCGAAGTCAGGCAAAAACTTTATTTTTCTTCTGTTTGTGTGTATTTGCTCTTTCTGAAATGTACTGGAGTGTCTGCAGGGTAGAAAATGATGAAGTAGTTTTTAAGGCACCAATAACTGTCATTAGAAAACAAATTCTTTAGTGTAACATGTTTTACTGAGCTTTCATTACCAGGTTTTTCTGGTGGTACAGCTCTCAGTATTCTTCGTTAAAGCTTGTGAAAGTAATTCTGACCAACTGAGAAATGGGTTTATTTTGGTTTTTCAAGGTGTTTTTGTGACCTCTGCTCAGTGCTCCAATACAACCTGATATTTTGCTGCCAGTATTTCTTAGTGCTTAATGAAAATAACCTTTTAGAAGTCCTCCAGAGCAGGTGTTAAAGGAGGTCCAGAGCTGTGACACAGCCCTGGTAGTTCATCACCACTGAAATCAGCCCCAGCTGTGCCTCGTGAACGGTGATTGCTTGTTTATCCTGCGGCATCAGCAGAGGTTCGAGCAGTGAATAAAGGTTAATTAATATTAATCCTTATTCCCCAGGAAGAAAGGAAAGGCATCTGAACACAAAGATCAGCTCTCCCGACTGAAGGACAGAGATCCTGAATTCTATAAGTTCTTGGAGGAAAACGATCGCACATTGCTGGATTTTGATGCTTCGGACAGTTCTGAGGAGGAGGAGCCCTTGCACAGACCCCCTGATACACTGGAGGTACCAGAGCATCTTCTGGAGTGCTGGGGTCAATTAATTCAGTTACTTTCATGTGAGGCTTTTCAGGTCATTCACAGGTGTAAAGGCTTGTGATCTCTAATTGTAATCACCTGGGGCTTTGAACTGTGCATAAGTTCGTTAAAGACTGTCAAAGCAGGACGTTAGAGTACGTTTTCTTTTTAGCTTTGTGTCATCTTTTCCAATAAGAATTTTGCCTCAAGTGGTGTGTTTTCTCCTCGATGTTTTACATTATTAGGCATTGTATTTATGTAGCAAAACTGCACAGTGTAAGTAGCTTTTTTTTCTTAAATTTGTAAAACCTCTTTTACACAAAGTCCTGATAACAGCATTAATAAAATCAGGGCTGCCTGCTTTCCTCGGTAGCTGCTCAGCAAAAGGGGTGGGGCCATAAATCTTTTCTCAGTTTTGCTGTGACTTCTCTAGGAAGCAAGTGATGAAGATGATGATGATGAAGAAGAAGAAGAAAAAGTCAAAAGGAAGAAAGTTTCTTTTATCTCTGTGAGCCTGAAAATGGTTGAAGACTGGAAAAAAGCTGCACAGGTGAGCAGGGGAGTTACAATACAAGGGGAGAGAAGCTCAGATTGGATAATTGCTTGCAGATGATTGATTGCTTCTCAACTCCCAACCCATTAAAAGCCAATTTTAGAGCAGGGGAAGGTCCATGGCATTTGTTAACGCTGTCCTGATGCTTTTCCTTCATGTTAGAGGATGGATTTTTTGTTTTTGCTATCAAAATCAAAAAACATTCCAGTTCTCCTGTCACAGTCAAGTGCTTCATAGTTTCAGAAAACCTCTTGCTTTTTCTCCTCAGCAATCCTTTTTCTTCTTTCCTCAGAGAAATTTAACACCAAGACTTTTCCATGAAATCACTCAAGCCTATAAAGCAGCTGTGGCAACCACCAAAGGAGACAGTGGTGGTGATCCCAGCAAGTTCCAAGTCACTGATACTGCAGGTGAGTCGTTCACTGCACTTCTGTGAGAGAAGGGGAATAATTTTGTGGGGGAGTTTAGCTCTTGGAAGAGAGTGGAGATAAGCACTGACAGGAGTTAACTTACCCTTTCACAGGCTTTATTTCACTTAAGTAGCTTATCTTCCTGGTGGTGAGTCTGTGCAATGGGATCTTGTGTCCCAGTGTGTAAGTGTGGGTGCTGTTTGCCTAGAGAGGTGGCCCCTGTGCCAAAAGCTGTCAGTTACAATCTTGCTCTTCAGATATAAAATTCTAGGATAAGGCAATCCGGTGGTTTCTATAAGCTGGAGGAAACACAGTAGTTCTGCTATGGAAATTACTGGCTTCAGTTCCTTGGGGAGCTCTTTTCACAATAGCTGAGAAACTAGGAGTATATGGAAAATCATTTACAAGTGCTTTGCTGACTTCTCTTTTAACCAGTGTTCAATGCCCTTGTGTCCTTCTGCATCCGGGACCTCTTCCACTACCTGCAGGACCTGCTGCTTCCCAGGGCCCCAAAGAAGAAACTGAAGTAAGTGTGAGGGAATTTGAGAACTGCAGGCCAGGGAAAACTTGGAAGCTCTTTGAATTGACTTTTCTCTTGCTGTGCTCCAGGCAGTGTTTACACAAATACTTCTCTTCACTTGGGACAGAATTGTTACTTCTCTTGATTTATGCTTTGCAAGAAGTTGTTACTCGCTGGCAATATCAAAGAATTGAACTTGCTGCTTGTTCTGCTGCTGAAATCTGATTGATTTGGTGGATTTTTTTAAAAAGTAAACCCAACTGTTGCTCATTTCCAGGATGTTTCTCCCTTCCACCAGCCCACTCTGGGGCAAAATGCGACTGGACATAAAAGTGTACCTTGGCTGTACCATAAAAGTAAGAAATGTCATCATGTTGTGTTATTGGGGTCTCTGTGTTGATGGACTGGTGTTCAGGATATTTTGGAACAAGGCAGATTGTCTTTTGCCTATCTGAGATTTGTGTGTCCATCCAGTTCCCTGTTGTGTGGAAATATTTGGTCTGAGTAACAATTTGGAGGTCTATAGGATGGTTGGGTCAAAACAGGTAGCCAGTAAAGAAGGGTTGGATTAACATTCTTGGAGTTGTTTCTGTCTTAATTTGTCTGGCAGATTAATATTTAATAGGCTTTAAAGTAGCTTGCAGTACTGTGCTCCTGCATTGTTAATTCAAATTTTGGCACTGTGATCTTGCCACTTCTTGAGGTAAATACTAAGGAGATATTATGTTGATGACCTCACACAGGACATATATAATTGTGATAATGTCCCATCTCAGTAGGATATGCCCAAAATTGCTGATGTCTGGTGATTCAGATACAATTAATGGATTATTTCTGAGGGAAATTCCTGCCCTGTGTTATTTTTTTTTTTAAGATTGCTTCATCATCCATCCCTAAATTTAGAATACTAAACAGTGTGGAAATAGTCGCTCCTCAGAGGCTGGAGGAAGGGGATACAAGGAGAGAAAACCAATGCTTTGATGTCTCCTAGCTGTAAACTGGAGAATGACTTAGCAGAAAGAGCATTTTGGTCAGTAGAGCTGTTTTTTTTCTCTCAAGTTGTGGTGCCTCCTGCCAGCAGCAGAGGATTGCAGTAGACCAGGAAAAGCTGGCAGTGCAGTCTCTGCTCCTGTGCTGACTCTGAGAGCCCACTGTGCTTCTTTGGCACAGTAGTTTGTGACCAGCATCTTCACTTTTGGTGTGTGAGGGCCTTTGCAAAGGAGACCTGCTCAGTCCAGAATCTTTGCAGCGCGCAGAGAAAGAGAAGGAATCAAAAGTATATAAAATGCCTGTGCTTCCAGTAGCTGGGATTGCAAGCATAGGGGCACTGCATCAGGCAGACCCTCTGTCAAAGTGACTTGGAGCTTGTGTTGTCTTCAGATTAGAAACTGCAGCATCTCTGGGTTTGGCTCCAGAGAACTGGGCTGAGCAATCTGGAAACACAAAGATGACTGTGTCTTTCTGTCTAGCCTTTTCCTTGAGCTAGAGTTAACCTTTTGATACCCAGTAGTATTCCAGCTTCCCGTTAAGAAATCCTACAGTAATTCAGCATGGCATCAGCTCAGATGGTTTGTTTCCAAGCCTTTTGCAGCCTGGTGTCTTTGACCATTCCTACTGAGGTGACAGAGGTGTTGGTGCCATCTGCAAGGTGTCCTAAACTGTATATAAACTTAGATTTTACAGTATACACAAATGAGGTTTTATGTGATGAGTTCAGTTGCCTTTACCTGTCCAAGTCCAATAGCCCCAGCTCACATTTGCCAGGCTGATTTAGTTTCAGGGCAGTTATTTAACCCACCTTGTGTCTGCTCCTTTCTGGATACAGCTATTGTGGGTTTGTCAGAGGTCCTTCCTAGCAAAGGCTGGTCTTCCAGTCCTTTGGTAACACAGAAATACATGGAGGCAGCAAAATACAGATGGTAAAGGAAGAGGTGATGAGGACTGCATGCTAAATGGGCTTGTTACTGTTTTCCCTCGACAGCTCCTGTCCTGTTTAACAGAAGCCTCTGTTGGTGCAGCAGTGCTTCAGCATGTCAACTCCATAGTGCCTTATTATTTGTCCTTCCCAAAGCAGTGCCGTGTCCTTCTCAAGGTAAGGGGATGTGCTCTGATGTGTCATTTGGATCTGAGGTGCTTTCTTTCCCCCTTCAGACAAGCCTTTTGTGGTATTTGGGCTGGATCCCATGGCAGTTTAGTCTCTCATACTATTCCCTTGCTTTGCTTTTGGTTCTGGAGAGGTGCCTCCCAGGTGCCATGAGGTGACTTTACACTGAGGTGAGTGGGAGGTGGCTCTGTGTAGCTGCTAATCCCCATGCAAGTGGCAGGGAGGTGTTTTGGGAAGCTGTCTGCTGCCTCCTCACAGATGGAGCAATTGCTGCCTGTGTGCCAGGCAGCGGGAATGGCTGTGATACCATTTCCCTCTCCAGAGCTGGGGGTGGAATATTTTCACAGAAACTTAGTCACAACTGCTGAGCATTAAGAACAACAAAGGAGGTGTGGAAAAGATGAAGAGGGCAACAGGGTGACATTTTAAATGAAAAACTGCAAGGCAATGTTTAAATGAGGCTGGGAACCCTTTGATGGTAAAAGATGACTGGTGTACTGGGGTGAGAGGCTGGGACATCTCATATCTGGAGGCGTAGCATTCTACTCAATGGTACTGGGGGGATTTCTGAGTAGGCTTTTTCAGCCTTGCAGCTGAAATCTTTCTGATGTGCTGTGGAGTTCATTAGTTCAGATAAGGAAACTGGTTTCTGAAGGCATCAGCCATGATTGTGGTCCTGCTGTACCAGATGCTTCCTGACAGTGCCAACCACAACCAAGTGAATATGTGGGAAACTTGAGTCACATCCAAAGCTGGTGCCTGTGCTCACAAGTTCAAATGAGTATTTAGGCACACAAATAAGTGCATGTATTTTTTAGAGGTGCTAGTTTTAGACAGCTTCCTTTATTTATGGTGGAAACATCAGCCTTGCCTTTTGTGTGATCTCACAGCTGGAGTGTAAGGACAGGATGGCTGCCAGTGCTGTTGTTACTGATTCTGTGACCATACCTGCTGTTCTTGTCACCCTCCTCGTAGCTGCTTTTTTCTGTGCAGGAGGTAAGCTCAGGCCTACCTGTAACCAGGAAGGAGCTCTTTGTCCCTTCACTCATCTGTGTCTTTCTGTTTTATGCCAGCAAACAATTACTTTGTGGAGCACAGGTGAAGAAACAGTGAGAGTCCTGGCTTTCCTTGTGCTGAACAAGATCTGCCGCCACAAGAAGGAGGTGTACCTAAGTCCCTTGCTCAAGGTAAGATTATTAGCTCTCATCTGCAGCTTTTCTTTCTCATGTTATGTGCAAATACCTTAAAACATTGAGCTACAGCCTGTTAGGTAGAGCAGGTGCTGGAGATGATGCTGGCTGTGTCCAGTAAACTAAACAGGGTAGAAATTCTGAGTGATATCCTGGTGCCTTTCCTGCTGGAGCCACAGAGACTCTGAGCAGGGAAGATCTCTGGTACTAATCTATGTACTGAGTGGATACTCATCTCCAGATTCTTGAGGGCTTTCCTGAAGTGCTGACACACAACTGAGCTGCTCTGATCTTTCAACTGAGGTTCCCAAGTGTAGTTTTCTGTAACAGTGGCACCTAAACAAGAGAACTGTGCCCAGCCATAACCATTGATGGCTCAGACCATCCGGAGTGTGTTCTTCCAAAGAAAACCAAAGGTTGGGGCATCTCCAGTCTCTGTGCTAAACAGACTCCTTCCTGCCCTCCCTAAAGAAGGTACAGGCTGGATTATTAGTTTTGAACATTTCTTTGAAGTGGCTTGTCTGATAAACACTTCACCCCTGGTTTGGACATACCTGAGTGGGGTGGGTTAGCACAAGAACGTCTTTTGCCGTGTTTTATGTGGTCACATCTTGTCCTCTTCCCCACACAGCAAATGTACATTGCCTTTGTGAAGAACTCCAGGTTCACCTCTCCCAACGTCCTGCCCATGATCAACTTCATGCAGCGCACTCTGACAGAGATGTATGCCCTGGACACTCACACCTCCTACCAGCACGCCTTCATCTACATCCGCCAGCTCGCCATCCACCTGCGCAGTGCCATGACCATAAAGAAGAAGGTGGGTGCCCCTAGGGTGTGGGAGAAGTGTATCTTCCTACAGGGAATGTGTGGAGAGAGGAAATGACACCACTTCAGGCTTTTGGTAGTGTCTGTAAAGTGCCTGACTTGTGTATGATCTGTTTAATAACCTGCCAAGGGGCTGGAGATTCAAGGTTGCCCGTGGTAGGATTTCAGCAAGAAAGGAGAGAAAAGAGAAGGCTTTGAGGTGATATAATTGTGGCCTTCCAGTACCTGAAGGAAGTACAAGAAAGATGGAGAGGGACTTCTACAAGAGCATGGAGTGACAGGACAAGGGGGATGGCTTCAAACTGAAACAGGGGAAATCGAGGTTAGATATATGGAAGAAATTCTTCCCTGTGAGGGTGGTGAGGCCTTGGCAGATGTTGCCCAGAGAAGCTGTGGCTCCTCCATCCCTTGAAGTGTTCAAGGCCAGGTTGGATGGAGCTTTGATCAGGCTGGTCTAGTGGAAGTTATCCCTGCCCATGGCAGGGGGGTTGTAACTGGAAGATCTTTAAGGTCCCTTCCAACCCAAACCATTCTATGATTCTTTGAACTGCAGAGTGGGAGTCACTTTTCCCACTGGCAAGATTTCATGATGCACTTCCCATTTTCTACGTTGGGCACCCTTTTTCCCACTCTGAAGCTGCTGTTTGCAACCCCACAAAACCTCGAGGTAAAGAAGATTAGGAACCACCCTGGTGTGTGCATCTCTGCAGCGAAGTCTGTGCTATTTAAAGGACTTAATTGAACAAAGCAGCTCAGACCTTTTGGGAGCAGCCCTGGTTTCAGCCACCTCCAGTCTGACCTCAGAAATCTAAGTCAGATTGCTAATCCTGGCTTTATTCATGTTTAGCAAAACAGACCCCAATAGATTAATTGTTCAGCTGCCCCCAAACATGGCAGGATTGGTGGCCAGCTAAATCTCCTGGCTGTTCAGACATGGGGATGAATAAGCAGAGATAAATGAAGTCTGGGCTGCATATCCCCTAATTGGATTGCACTGGCTTCTTGCACCCTTAGTTCTGGTCCAGACAAGAACTAAATCCACTTGATTTCACAGCTGGGGAGGGTTGTGGAACTTTAAATGAGAATAGCACAACCAAAATGTACAAATCCAAGCAATAAGCCTATTTGAATGGAGCAGTGGATGGTTGTGGAAGGTGATTACAGGAGCAGATTGCTTGTCTGTTCTTGTGCAAGAGAAGCTGAGAAGAGCTTTTGGGTACATCTCAGTGACCTGGTGAGAGCTGGCAGAGCTCTTACCATGTCCAGCTGTGGCTTGGCTTAAGTCCCTCCTGCAAGATTTGGTCCAGTGGCTGCAGTTGAGGGCTTTTGTCCTTGTTTCAGAACTTGTGTATCTTCCTTATCCATTCAAAAGAGATGACCTGGGCCTTCAGAGTCTGAAACAAACACAAGTGGGAGCTGAGGCACCTTGTAGAGTTTTATCTCCTATGATCTTCATGCACTTTTGGGGACTATCTGGGCCTGCAGAACTCTTTGGAAAGGGTGTCCTTTAAGGACTCCTGCTATATTCTGGGATGTGATTTAATCTGGCACTAAGAGCTGCTTCAGCACATGTCAGGGAGAGTGGGGGCTTGTCCAAATATTCGCCAAAACAATGTTTCTTGGAGTGGGGCAAGGCTTGACTCACTCATAGCCATGCTACTGAGCCAGCCTGGAATGCTGGGTCAGTGGGTCATTGCTGTCAGGCACACTCCTGGCCTGTTGCTTTGGTGTTTGCTGGTAGCCATAGGGACTGGCTGAAAAACTAAGCTGAAAGTTTGTTCTCAGCTCTGCTACCTGTCAATTTTACCCTGCAGTGGAAAAAAAATGAAGCTGTCCTGGGTAGTGTCTTTCAAAAGCAGGGAGCGAGTGCTGGGGTGATCATTTGGTCCTTGCTTTGACAGTGAACAGCTACATATTTACTGTGCTTGGCCACATCCCCCATCTGCTGTGAGCTGGGTCATGAAATCATCCTTCTCAAGGGAGCCACAGTTGAGCAACACCCAGACTGCTTTTATTCACGTTATTTCCTTCAGGCACTGACTTGTACCAAATCATAACATTGCCAGTGCAGCATCTGAACTTGCTGGCTGGTGGCTCAGCCACTGCCCTGAGAGTGGCAGTGCAATGTTAGTTACTCCTCCCTGTCCTGGATAAAATGAGTTCTGTAGAGAAACCAGTGTGAGCTCCTCTCAAATGCTGCATTTTGAAGTTTGGTCCTTTTATTTTCCTCACTTCTGCAGGAGAACTTCCAGTCTGTTTATAACTGGCAGTATATCCACTGCCTGTATTTCTGGTGTCGTGTTCTCAGCACAATCTATCCCAGTGAGGTCATGGAGCCGCTGATCTATCCTTTGACACAGGTCATCATTGGCTGTATAAAGTAAGTAGATTTTTTTTTTTTCTTCTTTTTGCTGTATTTCTCTCCATTCCTTGATGCAGAGGAGTTGCTGAGGGGTGTGCCTGTTATGTGATTTGGATTTAACCTCGCATTGTAAGGAATTGACTCAGAGATGGATTTGACTGAAATATTTCAGCCAGAGATGTGTTGTGGGCGTGTTTAGGTGGTGTGAAAGTTGCTGTCGAGGTGGTTCTTTCCTAGACTGAATTCTGTGTATAAGAGAACTGTCAGTCTGAATAGCCTGGACAATTACCCTCCCAATTATACACAGTGACAAGAAAACTGTTCTTTCTTCAGAATCTAAATGCAGAATCAAGACTTCACCTCCAGCTCTGTAAACACCGTTAGAAGATGCATTTTTGGTGCATATTTGTTAGAATTTGAAGAACTAGGACTCAGCTGTTATTTTTAGTACGTCTACTGAGAATTCCTTTCTCAGTTTATACAGGAAATTTTTGTGCTTTGAAATGGCTGTTAATAATGAGCATTGAGGGAATTTCAGAATCTCTGGTGATCTCCAAAATCCTGTTAGCTCTGTTAACCAGATTCTCAGCTTTAAAACACCACCCGCCTGGTCTTGAAAAACTCCCAAGTGGTGGTGAAGATAAGCAGATTTAAACGATCGGTAGAGTATGCAAACATCCCTCTCCCATCCCCCTCTCTGCACAGGCTGCTTCCCACTGCTCCTCTGGAGCTCTGGTTGTCTTGGGGATGAGTTTGGGCAGTTTTCTACCTTGTCCAGGGCCAAGGGAAGGGGAATTAGGTGAATTTCAGCAAGGGCAGCAATTTTGTTACAATCAGTGATGGGCAGGGCTGCCTGGCATGAGCAGAAGGTACTGTGTGACAAGACTCTATAGATTTGGGTTGACCTAATTATGGCCTTCTAGTACCTGAAGGGTACCCACATGGAAGATGGAGAGACTTTTTACAAGAGCATGGAGTGATAGGACAAGGGGGAACAGCTTCAAAGTGACAGAGAGGAGGTTTAGATTAGAGATGAGAAAAAATTATTTCCCTGTGAGGATGATGAGGCCCTGGCACAGGTTGCTTAGAGAAGCTGTAGCTGCCCCACCTCTGGAAGTGGCCAAGGCCAGGCTGGACAGGGCTTGGAGCAACCTGGGCTAGTGGAAGGTGTCCCTGCCCATGGCAGAGGAAAGGACTGAATGAGCTTTTAAGGTCTCCTCCAACCCAAACCATTCTGTGATTCTTTGGTTGGGAAAAGAGAAGTAGATCCCAGCCTGGTTTCCTTACTGAACCAAGCCAGTGTCTGGGATATAAAAGGGGAGTAGGTTAGAAGATGTGGGGCAGGGTGCTGTGTATCATCTGGAATACCTTCTTTCTCTTCTGCTCCTGGAGTGGTGCAGTGATTTATATCCAGGGATGGGAGGAGAGTCCCCTTCCCCACTGTCCCTGGTGCCAGGAGGTGGCGCTTGGCCCCAGCACAAGGACAGTGACCACGGGGTGTGTCTGTCTGTCCGTGGGACCTGATCACTCCAGGTGCCACCCTGGCCTTTTATGTGCCTCCACAGTCTGTGAGTTCCTCCTCCTGATCTGTGTGCTTGCATCTGTCCAAGTTATTGGTTGGGGTTTTTTTAAGCAGAAACTCCTGTTCTGGTATCCCTTTTCCGTGAACTATTTTTTTTTGGCCACATCTGCTTGGATTTGTACCTTGCTCTCAGCCTAAGCTATAAAAATTAAGTTCCTCCCTGGTGTATAGTTAAATGAGGATTTTTGTTGCCTGTTAAATTCCAGTCTCTCAGCATACATAGGGAAGAAAGCAGGTACAACTTACTCCATAGGACTTCTTGGTGTCCTGTTCTGGTGGGGCAGAGGCTGATGTTAAAAGAGGCTTTCTGTGGCCCTTCTAGCTGGAGGAAAACTATAGTCACTCAGGATTCTATAACAGAATGAGCTGTAGCAAATAAAACTAAGCCTTGAGAAGCCTTTAGACTGTTCCAGCCTCACAGCCCATATCCTGACTGCATGGGAGAAGTACAGGAGACATTCCAGGAGACAGTGATGGCGAGACATTGGAGGCAGTCTCCACTGAGATGAAATGTGAGTCAGTTTGATCCCCCTGGAGTGGCAAGGCAGTTGGACCTCCCTCAGCAGAGCTGGGACCCAGCTGTGTTTTGTATTCCCTGTGCATCCAACCACTGGGATGTTGAGCAGATTGTTGCATCGCCACGCACTCTAAAATTAATGGTCTTGGTTTACAGTAAATCTATACACTTAACAGGTTTATTCCTCGATCAATTAATTCCTGAGAATGGCTTTCGTCATCTCCAGTGGTGCCAGATCAGGGGTGCAAAGTAGATTTATTTCTCTAATGGATCCAATGATAATTATTTCACTATTTGGAGGGGGGGAGATGCAGGTGATTTATGGTGCCTGGTCAAGCATTTTCTTTTTTTTTGGTGCTCTCCTGGATTGCTCAGCAAGCCCTTTGGGGAGGGGTTCATTTATCAGCTTGAACCTGTCATCTGTGAACTGTGTTTTAAAAGAATAAAATTTTTGTTAATGCTGCAGGCATCCATGTCTTCAAGTACAGGTTATTCAGAGTGAGAGGCTTCTAGAGTGGTGCAGTAATGAGGTCTGGTGTGTTTTAGGGGTTGCTTTCCATTTTCCCCTCTGCTCCTGGCTTATGTGGTGCTTGGGAAGCGGATAATTCTCAGTCCCAGCCTGACAGGGAATTAGCTCAACTAAATTACCTGACTGTGTAATGATTTGAAATGTGGATAAAAGAAAGTCTGACCTCTTCTTCCTCCTCCATGCTGATTCCTGGCTGTTCAAATGTATATGTTGCCTCTCTGAAGGAGATGGGAATAGCTCAGGAGGATTGGAAAGAGCTGTGGATGGTCCCTCATTCCCATGTGCTGGTCACTGCTAGACCAGCTCCTGCCCAGTGACATTCCACACTGAGGGTTGCTGTTCAAGTGACAACATGAACTCTGTGGGTTCAAAACCTGAGATGGGGAACATCTTCCTCCTTTGGTGTGCTGGGGGAGCTCTTTCCGTGGTCAAACTGGCTGCTTTATGTGGTCACTTTACTGCTGGTTCCTGCCATTATTCTTGTACACCTCCCTGTGCTGGGAGCGTGAGAGCCAAAAGTGTTGAACCTGACTGAACAGCATCAGTGATAAACTTCATCTGCAAAGCTCTTATAGCACCTCCTCCCAGCAGGAGCTGGAATCCTGTGCTCTGGTTGGAGGAATTTGTGTGTTAGTGTTACAGCCTTAACGTGTGAATTTTATTTCCCACTGTGGGATAGCTCCAGCAGCTCAGTTTGCTGTGCAATACTGAAACTGTCTTTCTTTAGCAGAGTAGGAAAGGCTCTTGATTGCCACTGAAGGCTGCAGGTGCAGTTCCTGTACAAACTTGGCCAAATATCCTTCCTTTTTCCCCTCTCTAGGCTGGTGCCAACGAACCGATTCTACCCTCTGCGCATGCACTGCATCCGTGCCCTGACACTGTTGTCTGAGAACACCAGGACCTTCATCCCAGTGCTGCCATTTATCCTGGAGGTTAGTTTGGTTCCTGCTGACACCTTCTACCTCACAAACACACTCACTATACCCACCAACAGCTCCCAAGATTTCCCACTTTGCTTACTCCCCTAAAATCCCTGGCAAACAGCATCAGACAATGTGTTGTTTGGTGAGCAAATACAATTAAACTTTTATTGGCCTGTGAGTTGTACCTGAGATCAGCTGGGTGCAAAAATACGTTCCTTGGTGGTTTTACTAATGCAGCTGGAGTGGGAAATGGGTTGCCAGAGAAGAGATTCAGAGGCTCAGCTGGTTGCAGTAACACCACAGTCTGTTGTTTCTTGATCCTGCTGGTGTGTTCATGTCTTAGCAAAAGGGAGAGTCCTTTCTAACTGCAGACAAAGGGAAATGGATGAAAAAAGCCCTTCAGGAATTTGAAAAGTATTTAGAAAGATCTCTGTGAGCGTAACCTGGCAAAATTCAGTATGTTTGGTGAAATACTACTATTAAGGGACCATCCTGTTTGCCCATGTATCAGACACTTGACGTCTCTCCACATCAATCTTTCTACCTTTGCTGCTGTGAGAAGATAATACAGAGGTTTTGCAGGCAAATTTCACTGAAAAATCATGAAGGAGGCAGGATGAGGAATGCAGAAGCCCCAGGAGGTTAGCATGAGGCTCGTGGACACTGAGGAGGAGGGAGGCAGGGGGACTTCTATAATAAGAGCCCTGAGTCAGCCAGGCTCTTTCCTAATCTAGTTTTGTTGAAGCAAAGGCCTTTGTGGCTTTGGGTTGTTGTAAACTCCCTTGCAAACCACATCCTCAGCCTGTGGAAGGCAGCAATGTTTATAAACCTCCTCCCACCCCCTGGCCCTGACCTGTGTGGCTTTGCCATTCCCCTGCTTCCTTCCTCTTGTTCATGCGTGTTTGAAACTGTGCCAACCAGATTTTGTGATAGAGGCATCTCCCCTCGGGGGTCCTGGAGCTTGGGGTGAGCATTCTCTCTCTGCTTTTTACTGGTGTAAAGATAAAGCCTTTTCCCCTCGGAGCCTTCTCCCCGTCTTTGTGTTCTGGTCCCAACACCTCATCTCTAATCTGAGTGTTGGGCCCCAGCCAGATGTTCCCACACTGCACTCTGAGCTTCCTCCCAGCTTCCAGCAGCCCCCAACCACATCCCATCCTGCTGGGTGTGTTTGTGAGGCACTGCTGGGCTCTGCTTGTCCAGATGTGGTGACAAGGGAGAGAAGGGGGCAGGGTAAGTTTGTGCCTCAACTTTTATAACCAAAGGTGACTGGCATGATGTTAAACTCTACTGCACCTTCAGAAGACCCAGACTGATCATTTGTGAATTCCCAGAGGCACAGGAATTCCCCAAGCCCCTGCCAGTGGAAATGAGAGCTGGCTGCTTGATGAATCTTGACAAGGGCTGATGCTCCCCACTGTGGGCATCCAACACTGTCTTCTCACTGACTGCTTCCCAAGATGAAGCAAAACCAGCAGCTTGCTAAAATTACATCTTAGATAGGAAGAGGTGGCTTGGGAGAGAGTGCAAAGCAGGCAGGGGTTTATTTGTGTATTGTTACTCCCTTTGAAAGGTCTCCGAGATCCCAGTTTTCCTTTATTTGCTTTTTGTTTTGTGTTTTTTTTATCACTTCAGTTATTGTGTGACAGTCACTGGCTTCTGCAGCAGGGAAACTGGTGGCTCGTCTGCTGGGAGGCAGGTGTGGATAGACAAGGTAGAAATCTCCCCCCAGGCAGGCTTTGCATGCCAATTTAAACCTGGCTTTCCCTGCAGAGGGATGGTAGAGTAGGTTAACCCTGACATGCTTAGGAAGGCAGGAGTGTTTCACTGTGACACTTAAATGGCTGGAGTCTTGTTTTGGATGTACAACTTGCTTTGGAGCAAATTCCCAGGACCTTGAAAAGGAACATATGTGGGAGTGGACAGTGGAATGCGTTGGAGAAAATCAGCTGATGTGCAGATTGGGGGATGGATAAAGCTGGACATGGCCACACATTTAAACATTAAACATTTAAACAGTGGTCTGTTTTTAAAACACAGATCTTGTGTTTTCTACAAGACATGGACTGTCTCCTTTGCACAGAGAGGAAAAGCTGTAACTTTAGACAAAGCTGAACTACTGCACCAACTGAGGACTTATCTTTCTGTCCTAGTTCAGTAGGTGGGACCAGTTATCACTGTGTGGGAGTGATTAAAGCTGTGTATTCTACCCCCATC